>JACDJE010000319.1:811275-983089 GCA_016647715.1 Pavo muticus | reverse complement strand
TTTTTTTTTTCTGTAATTCTGAGCTCTTTAGTTAGTGAATATGGTTACATGGAGTATATTCCAGCTATATATTTTCACATATTTACAGGTATTATATAAAACCCTTTACTCAGTGAATGACAACAGACTTCTTGGAGACTTTTTAGAGAACAAAGACAAACAATGAGCTTGTTTCTATTACCTCCTTGTTTTTTGTTTGGTACATATCATCATCTAATCCCTCTGTTGGCACTAGAACTGTCCCCAACTGTCTTGATTATCATATATAGACTGATGTAGGAACAGTTTGTCACTATCTTATTCAGCTCACCCTAAAACATTTTATCTCACAGACACTAGTATTTGTCAATTTTGCTTGTTACCAATAATCTCCCACATTTCCCACCAATTTAAACAAGAGAATCAACCAATGCAATGGTACATACTTATTCTTTTAAAGATCAAACTTTCAGAGTTTTAGCGTGCAAAACTTTCAAGCAATTTCTCTGTTACTAGGGCTGAATTTATGACCAGAAAAGGATTACATCAACAAACAATGCTCTCTTTAGCAAAATAAAAAAAGGGTTTAAATAGTGGGTTTTTAAAAATTCTTTAAGTCCTAGAAATATCAGAAATAAAATGTTTAATCTTCCCTCCTTTTATTCTCAGACATCTGAGAGCTATTGAAGGAATCTGTATGAATTTTAACACCTTAAGAGGGCAAGAGTCTTAACATTTTAACAATAGGCTTTTGTTATCCAAAATGTTTAATTAATTAATAAGGTTAAGTAGGTATTAACAAAAAAACCTGTCATTTTGTGTTATGTGCAAAGCAATTACTCTGCATATGATTGAACTAGTTTATCTTTTCTATTCCAGTTATTCCAGTTTAAGGAATATAAGCCTTCTTTTTCCTGTTTTTCGTTTTGTTTTGTTTGTTTAAAAGAGGGACCTTTAAAATGCATTTTATGACAAAAGAGTGATTGTTCTACTAATTTTTAATTCACAATATACCCCAAATTTCCTACCTTAAAAAGACACAGTAACAAAGAACTTCCCTCCCTCAAACCATCTGTACTGATGGATCTAAATTCAGAAGTTCTAGCAGGCTGAGAAAGCACTTCACTGCCTTTCAGGGAAGACCACTGACATCCTTTTATTCCAAATCATAATGCCACCCGAATAAGCCTACTCATGTTTTACACAAAAATCAAACTTTTTTTTTTTTTTTTTTAACAGAAAACAGTTGATCGCCCCTGCCCCTTTAGATGGCTAAATTCAATTAATGAAAGAATGTAGATGTAACGCTATATTTTTTTCTGAACAATACAGAAATATCTGAATCCCCCTCAAATTGTCTCCATCAACAGAATATTCTTTATAATTATTAGCAGAACACTGTGTTAGAGGGATGAATCAGCTTTGTATTATTTTATATTTTGCTCTTTTACTACTTTCAAGAGAGTCTCATGCATTCATTCAGGAAGAATAAATAATAAAGATGCTACTAATTCAAAACCAAATTATGATATCTTGATGTGATGACAACAACAGTATTTACCCTTAAACCCAAGTGCTTGAGCTATAGCCCTTTAACAGGCACTGCTAGTATCCTAGCTAGGTTCTGCTAACAGCCCATAAGAAGAGAAAGAGACAGAAGAGCTACTGGGGTAGAGAAGGCAGGTTCTGTGGGACCAGAAGCAGTAAAATTACTAAAGAAAATATGTTTACCTGAACAGATACAAATCTAGAACTGCTGTTTAAGAAAAGCATAGCATGTTTTGCAAAAAAATAAAAATAAAAAAGAATCATGGAGTCTATGCATGAAAATACACTACACTGCAACACAGAAGCAGTGCTCTCAAGCTTTCAGTCTCAATTCACTGCTAGCATTAGAAATGCATTATTCAGAAGAAAAGAAAAGGAGCAATGAAGAAAACCAACTGAAATGATGCGTGTGTCTACATGAAAATGCAGTAGAAGCAGCAGTTTTGTACACACATCTGCAAGTATCACTCCAGCAGTTATTTGAAGTGTCTATACGACAAAAACTAAGGCAAGAGTTTAAAAATCTATCACAAGTGTTGGTTCAATCAGTTGTCTCTAGTGGCTAAAATCAAAGGCATTTAAAGTGATGCTTTGGAATTATTCATAGCAAAACAGTCCTATTCTTTCAACAGGTAACTAATAAATGACAGCTGAGAACAGGTTTGCACTACCCCTGAGGTCCAATTGTTAGTCGGAACACTTTTGCTCCCTGGTGTTGCATTTTAAGTCTAATTGCACGATCAAGCCAATAAATTGGACTCAGGGGACAAAAAACACTACAAAAGTACCTACTCCGACAAAACCAGAGGTTGCAAGAAAATGCACTTCAAATAGAAGAGAGGCAAGACAAGACGAGCGAAGGAGAGGTATCAAAGCTTGAAAGACAGTCATTAACACTGACAGATTACTGTAATTCTGGCTGTCAAGGTGATCGATTTAAGCAGCATATGTCAATCAATACTTGCCTCATTTACTGTGCAACATTAGATATATAGTCAGGTAAGGTTTTCCTATGATAGGATTCTAACAATACTTAATAAACACAAATAACTTATGCTTTGGAATCTTCACTGGTTTTTCATTTGGTCCTTTTTTTATGGGGAAAACTTCCATGTGATTTTATTACCCATACAAAAGTTACTTTGTATGGTTCTCATTACATTGCCATTACGTATACAGTTCCTTTATGGGAGATATTCAAACTTCACCAATTTTCAGTATAACATACTACAGCACTAATCTTGAATATGAACATTCTTAAACGCGGCATTTACTTATGGACTGCTCATTTTGCTTTTTTTCATTACTTGTTTGCCATTCTGAATACTTTCACTATCCGTGGTTTACAAGAAACCAAATCCTGCGGATACTTCTGGCATTTTTCTTACAACAGTTTCTTCTTGTTCAAATATGCTTGTGGCATCGAAGGAAAAAAACATTAATTAAATGCATTAGTTCAGGGAAAAAAATCCATAAAGATGGTATAAAAAAATTACTATCATTATATATCTACAAATTGTCACACACACATAGAGATGAACTTTCCTCTTATATTTAAGTCTTAGAATGCAAAGAGAAACTGTCATCCTATTCCTTGAAACTGAAATAACTGAACAGTCTACAAAGATAATCTGATATCTACAGATTCCTGGGAAACCCTCAGTTTTTCTTGTTTTACTTTGTATGCATGCCTTTAATTAACTACATCTTGAATTAAGAAGATCAAAAGGATTGTCATCAGAACTAGGACTTGGGAAAATTGAAAAACTAAGCATGTCAAAGTAAAAGGAAATACTGAATATAATTTTCTTTATCTTGTGTCTCTTGTTTGAACTTGAAAACAATTTCCACTGCTAAACGGTAAAACAGATTCTAGAAATAACTCTGTTTTCTCCTGGAAGAGACAGCAAGGGTCGTATCATCCATGACTCTTATTTGAACTTATATCAAACAAGGCTTCAGTATCAGGGGTGGGATAAATATTCACCAAAATCCTGAAATCTTCAATTATTTGTTGCAAAGTATATACTGTAATATCTACAAAGTATACGAAAAAAACTGGCCAAAGTAAGTGCCTTCTAGCTCTAATATCTAAATTTCTGTATTAGTAAGAAACCTCCAAAACCTTCACAAATCCTACTGCGAAAAAGTCAAATATATGCTTAATTAAATGTGGCCAGATAACATGAAACATGCTCTTTGCTCACTGTATGTCATTAGTAATTAGACCTTTTTTTTTTTTTAATATAAACTTTCTGGTGTCTGAAATTCTGTCTTGTGCCTAATGATTATCAAGCAGACATAACAAATATGCTTCTGTTTCAAATAAAACCCTTTGTTGGGGGCATCTGAGTACTTCACATCAAGCAAGAAAGCTCCTTCTGTGCTATGAATTTTTAATACAGAAGAAACTTTTAAGAACCCCCTCAAACATACTATTTTATTTGTAAAGTAGTGATTGTCTTGTCAGATATCATATGAAGTCAATATCTTTAATCTCTGGATGACAACTGTCTAAGAAGGCTAGCCGCAATACATCACGTACCAACTGTTTAGGAATACAATGTCAAAAAAGATGAGCGGATGTAAATTTTCCAATTTTGATAACATAATACTTCAATCCTTTCAATTATTATTTGTTCTACAATACTTTGTAGACTGAATAATTAGAACAGCATTATAGTTTTGGTATTTAAGTTTGCCATTTAATAAGACAAAAAACCCAAAATAATTGATGAATTCTTTGCATTAGGTAAAATACATGGCAGATTATTATAAAGAAATGAAAATGATGGTATGATTATTGTGGGTAAAATTATCTATATTCCAGATTTGTAAAAATTCAACAAATTTTGGATTTAAAAGATGCTAAGTAGGATTTCTTACTATGTGTGCTGCTACATTTTAGGCAGCATCCTTGGGGGGGAGGGGGAGGATTGCAAAAGAAAGAAAGCATTACGGTGCCTGAGCTGCAAACAAATCTCATTCCAGATACTTTGGAATACTTGTTAATGCTCCAAACTTTGTGTACAATGCGTAACACAGTAAGAGAGTAGTTTTTTCAGATTTCACTCTTATGACGTTTCAGTATTTTTCCTCATCTGTTGTATGATAAACATAATTTTAACTACTTGGATCACTGGACAACTCCACATAAAGAACATTATCTTTGTGTACATTTTGCCATCTGACTGACTTCGGGAAGTTTAAGTACTTGTCTATATAATTTGTATACACATGATACATAAATCTCAAAATATTTCATTTTGATCAATTTCCGACACTGTAACTTCTAAATTCAGAATGTAACAAAGTACTCTGATATTGAAGCCATTAATAAAAACAATCCTATCAGAAATTTTCATAGAAATCAGTAAATAAAAAATATTCAATTATCCCCTACATAACCGACTTCCTATTCTACATCATAGTGAGAATGGTTGTTCTCAACATCCATTACCATTACTACACCTGCAGTTATAAGTCTTAGCAGTATTTCTAGCATACATGCAGTTGGTGTGTATTCGTGAGATATGCATGCACTTCCTAATGCAATGACAAATGCAATGAGAAGAAACACACAGATGGAAAAGGAGTATTGCTGTTTCAATAGCGTGACAATGCAAGTATTTTGAGTGTGTCATCTGTTACTGTGTGCATACATGCTGCCTATTGGTGAAGGGGTACTGTTAAACAAAAGTAAGATCACTGAAAGACAATGAAGGGTTGAAGAACTCTTGAAGGAAAAACTAAAGCAAATTCCACAAATTAACAAAGAAGCTCAATCCATAACAGTGATTCTCTCTTCATGCAGCTACAGCAATGAAATGGCAAGCATCAAGTCAAAGCAAGACATCTGCCATGCCTGTGTGATGGCTGCTGATATACGAAGTAAACTTTAGATCTTAAGATACTACAATACTGAAACATTATTATAGTATTCTGAGCAAAGAATAAAAACAGAGCAGATGAAACCTTTAAAAATCATTAACAAAATCAAGTCTTTTAAGCTATTTAAGTTTGCTATCAGAAGTGTCAAAATAACATCAGAAACAGGAAGGTGAATGACTGAGTATTTCAGAGTCAGGAAGTTACTTCAGATCGCACATTCTCAAAGTTGGAGCAGACTATAAAAAGGAGATGAGCAGAATTTTCTGTATCCATGCAACCATTATTATACTATTCACGCATGCTACCCATTGCCACATCATGATTAACAGACTAGAGCAGTAAAGGAAAAGCTGCAATCAGGTTACATGAAGAGGAATGAATATCTCTACTGATTACAAATGAATAGCTGATTTTTTTTCAGTCAGGTCTACATTTAGAAAAAACACCAACTCAAAGGATAGATAAACCCTCCCTGGAAGTAGGAAGGCCCATTTCAGTGCCATTTTCTTCACATGCCATATGCTTTCAAATCAACACACAACTAGTTTAATCAAGAGTTTAACATGACCCATTTTCACTACAAAGATCTACAACACAACATTGTAAATATTCCTCAAGTATACATAAGCACAGATCTACATATCAACTCCACACATAGTCAAAAAATGTCCAGCAAATATTCTACAGCACAGTGAAATGAACTACAGCCCTGCAGGAACAGAAAGATCCATACATTGATACTGGTTTTCCAATACTCTGTTTCTGATGGCCTACTATGTTAGCAAAAGGAGAGTCAATACACAAGTGTAGGGTTTGAATTCTTAATGTATTCAACAGAAGTCTCAAGTATTCTTGTTCCCACAAGACCCACGCTAAACTGAATTTCATCACAGTTCCTACAAAATTAACAACGCAGGTCCAATATATTAGACGCTCATAGACAAATAAAAATTAATTTCAAGCACATCAGTTCTTGGAATCAGTTCTTGTCAGTCTTGTTCACTGACACCATTATGTTCCTGGACATGTAGGAGGCCTTGATTATCAGCTTCAGTTTTCGAGACGGATTTCTGTTTTTGGTGTGCTTCTGAAAAATGGCTTTTCTGTTCCTATTTCCCCCCCTCTTCAGAAATATTGTTTATACCACTCTGAGCCCTCTTTTTATTTGCTCAGTAAGTTCTGTCTTCCACAAGAGTCAAGTCCAGAGAGGTCTCCACAAATGCTATTTAACCACAGACCATCATCCTGTCCCCACCCCCTTCAGTTCAGAACAAACTTGAAAGCTAGTAGAGCCATAGCTAAAATATGCCAGAGGAAAAGAGTGGGAGACACCAAGGACAATCCTCAACATCTTCAAATCCCTTCTATTGCAAAAACAAACTGGATTCAATTTTCAAATATTCCTAGTTAAGAGATCATGTCTGTGTTATAGAAAACTCCTACTAGTCCTTGCCACTCTTATCTGAGGGAAATTCTTTCTTGACCTCAAATATGATAATAGGTTGAATACCTGAGCACTGACATGACACTTTTCTTCAAGAGTTTTTAAGCCATAGAGAAGGTGGAGAAATTTTGAAGTTTATTTATCTATTTATTTTCTGTTGCCTATTGAATCACAGAATCACAGAATCGTAGGGGTTGGAAGGGACCTCCAGAGATCATCAAGTCCAACCCCCCTGCCAAAGCAGGTTCCCTACACCAGGTTGCACAGGTAGGTGTCCAGGCGGGTCTTGAATATCTCCAGAAAAGGAGACTCCACAACCTCCCTGGGCAGCCTGTTCCAGTGCTCCGTCACCCTCACCGTAAAGAAGTTCTTGCGCACATTGGTGCAGAACTTCCTATGCTCCAGTTTCTGGCTGTTTCCCCTTGTCCTGTCTCCACACACCGCTGAAAAGAGTCTGGCCTCGCCACTTTGCCCCCCACACCTTAGATATTTATAGACCTGGATCAGGTCCCCTCTCAGTCTTCTTTTCTCAAGGCTAAACAGACCCAGTTCACTTAGCCTTTCTTCATAGGGGAGATGCTGCAGGCCCTTCACCATCTTTGTGGCCCTCCACTGGACTCTTTCCAAGAGATCCCTGTTTTTTTTGTACTGGGGAGCCCAGAACTGGACACAGTACTCCAGATGAGGCCTTACCAGGGCAGAGTAGTGGGGGAGGATCACCTCCCTCGACCTGCTGGCCACGCTCCTTTTAATGCAGCCCAGAATGCCATTGGCCTTTTTGGCCACAAGGGCATACTGCTGGCTCATGGCCAACCTGTCGTCCACCAGGACACCCAGGTCCCTCTCTGCAGAGCTCCTCTCCAGCAGGTCATCCCCCAACCTGTACCGCTGCATGCAATTATTACTCCCTAGGTGCAAGACTCTACACTTGCTTTTGTTAAACCTCATCTGGTTTCTTACTGCCCAGCTCTCCAGCCTGTCCAGGTCTCGCTGAATGGCAGCACAGCCTTCAGGTGTGTCAGCCAATCCTCCCAACTTTGTATCATCAGCAAACTTGCTGAGGGTGGCGACTATCCCCTCATCAAGGTCACTGATGAAGATGTTGAACAAGACCAGACCCAGCACCGACCCCTGGGGAACACCGCTAGTTACAGGTCTGCAACCGGACTCTGCACTGCCAATGACGACCCTCAGGCCAAAGAAGTTTGTAGAATTTTTTTTTCTAATCTCACTCCAAACCAACAGCTTTTAAAGAAGTCCTCATGCCCCAGATTAATTTTTGAAGTACTATACAAAACACTGAGTACAATACTCCAAGTCAGGTAGAGAAACAATTCCAATGACTACTTAACAAATCCACTCTTTAAAATCAGTGCCCAATCAACCAATGCTTAGTAAGCCTACCAAGTGACGGTATGTAAGCTACCAACTAATAAAAATCTAATATTATAGCTAGTTAATGCTATCCACAGTTATCATGCTGAACATACTAAGGGGCACAAACCCACCAACCAATACTATCTAATACCAAATATAGGTAATACTTTCCACAGTTACCATGATAACCATGTTAAGGGACACATATCAACAGTTTTATGGAAGCCATGTCATAAATGACATGCAGTGAATTGATAAAAGTATAAAAAAAGTACTGAGAACCAAATTGTAAGTGAACATACAATAAACAGCTCTTAGGACTTGGCCAATTCCTAGACACTGAGTTGGCAAGCTATGTCTGAGGAATTTATAAAAACTTGTATATTCTATAAAGAATCTGAAACACAGATGTTTTTGTGGATGTATTTTTCAGCACTGAAAGTTTGCTATTTCAAAGTAAATTTTTTTCCAATTGCTCATCACTATACATCAATATAATGCTATAAGCCATCACTTTTCATGGTATAATGATGATAATACATTTTAAATTCTTTGATTAAGCCACTTGAGTAATGACAAAAAGATCGGACCTTTCTGAGCATAGAGATACCATGAATCAACATCTGTCATCTACAGAAATGGCACAAACGTCATTTACTGTGATCACACCAAACATCATCCATCACTCATCTTTAAATCCACTTCATCATATCTAAAGGGAGAACAAATCCAAAACTCCATGAGTATTAACAGTCAGCCTTAAAAAAATAGTGATGTAGCAACAATATATCACACGAAAAATACTAACATATACAGCTTAGGTAGAAATTAGGCACAGAATCTCTTTTGTATCAAAATTCAAATTTACCTTTCAATTTATGAAAACAAAAAACAGTACATTCTTGTTGATTTAAGTAACAGGTATAGAACAGAACAGAACTCAGTCCTAAGAAGGGGAGAAGCAGAAGAATCATAGAATCACAAGGTTGGAAACGACCTGCAAGATCATCTAGTACAACTGTCCTCCCATTGCCATTGCTACCACAAGCTACTAAACCATATCTCGTAGTTCCTCATCCAGATGCCTCTTGAACACTGCCAGGGACGGCGACTCCACCACCTCCCTGGGCAGGCCATTCCAGTGCCTGACCACTCTCTGAGAGAAAAAGTTTTTCCTTATGTCTAATCTAAACCTCCTCTGGTACAATTTGCAGCCATTTCCTCGGGTCCTGGTTGTTGCCTGGGAGAAGAGGCCAAACCCCTCCTCATCACAACCTCCCTTCAGGAAGTTGTAGAGCGCAATGAGGTCTCCCCTGAGCCTCCTCTTCTCCAGACTAAAGAATCCCAGCTCCCTCAGCCGCTCCTCATAAGACTTGTGCTCCAGACCCCTCACCAGTTTCGTTGCCCTTCTCTGGACACATTCCAGGGCCTCAATGTCTTTCTTGTAATGAGGGGCCCAAAACTGAACACAGTGCTTGAGGTGTGGCCTCACCAGTGCTGAGTACAGGCAGATGATTACCTCCCTGCTCCTGCTGGCCACGCTATTTCTAATGCAGGCCAGGATGCCGTTGGCCCTCTTGGCCACCTGGGCACACTATCGGCTCATGTTCAGCTGAGCATCAACCAACACCCCCAGGTCCCTTTCCTCTTCACAATCATCCAGCCACTCATCCCCAAGCCTATAGCACTGCATGGGGTTATTGTGGCCAAAGTGCAGGACCCGGCACTTGCCCTTGTTGAGCCTCATTCCATTCACCTCAGCCCAGCAATCCAGCTTATCTAGATCCCTCTGAAGGGCCTCCCTACCCTCAGGCAGATCGACACTACCTCCCAACTTGGTTATCATCCGCAAACTTACTGAGGGTGCACTCAAAGAGATTGACTTACCTTACATTTTTTAATTTCTGATTCGTAAATCTATTCTCCTTAGAGAAGCTCTTTCAAAATACTACAATTTCAGTTTCAACCAAAAAATGAGATAGCCTTTTCTGACATCTTTACAAACTTTACTAACGTCATGTTGACAACATTGTATTCTGAGCTAAACAACAAAACCCCTAGGAGAAAAATGAACTAATTACACATTTTGAAGGAAAGCAGCATTGGAACTAGAAAATAAAGATAAGTAATTTTAATACTGGGGAAATACTTAATATCTTTAAGTAGAAAAATATTAGTAACACTGTGACATAGTTGCTTTAGGAAGGCTAAGACCACAAAGTGGTCATGATAATAATTAAGACAAAGTGATAAGAACTTGTACCATGTTATAAAATGTCAGAAACAAATGACTTTTTAGTGCTGAATCTATTCTTTCCTTAATTAAAAAAGCTGGTCTTTATTAGTGCTTTGCTATGCTTTTTAAGGCAATGACACCACAATAAATTGAAAACATTTTCCTTAAATCTGACAAAAATAAAAGAGGACATAAAATGTGAAGATCATAGCTATAGAACTGCAGGGGAATGCGTATGCCTTGGGAACCACTTGTGTGAAAGGATACAAGTTTTGGTATAAAGGGATTAATGATTTCAATGCACGGCTTGCATTTATAGCTGTTGCGCGAACCATAATAGGAAGAATTTTTCCATTCACAATAGCACCATCAAAGAGTGGACCAAAAAATGGAACCTGAATAAAAAATTAAGAAATTCAACATAAAGCAAGATGTAAGCTGTAACAATTAGCAATCAACAGTAACAATAGAGTGCCCAAGGGTGTAATTTTTTTCTCCTCATTCTTAGATAATCAGACCAGTTATTGTGCTCCATGACAGACCTTTTCTCTTGGGGAAATATACAGCCATATAACTGCTTGATATCCTTGGTAACAGATAACAAAGTATTTTAAGAAAATTAAGAAACCATTTTAATACTATGTCTCATCAAAGCTTATTTTCAAAATTTGCGGCCAAAATCCAAAGAATAGTCATGCATATGATGTTTATGAGGTTGCAAGGCCAGATGACAATACTGTAGGCAAAAATAAGCAAGAGCAGTCTTCTTTTTCCTCTTTACCATTCAAGCCCTTTCCTATCCCCCATAATATAACATGCTGTACTGAAGCTAGTAAATAAAATGATACACTTATTAATTCAAATACAAGGAACCTTGTGATAACAAGGCCATGTACTGGGTATCATTTCATACCTATCATCAGAGGTAGTTATCACACATATGAATTCCTATATTCCTACTTCTGTTATATCTCAATTAATTTTAGCACTTTTAAGAAGCATTTTAATGTATGAAGCACAGAAACTTACGGCGAATGACATCATAGAGAGAAATTTTGCAGTACAAACATTCATGATGACTTTTACTCAGTCAGCGTTCACTAACATAAACCACTGACAGCCCAGACATTTAATGAACAGACATTAGAAAGGATGTGTGTTCATATGCCTAAGAGCTGAATGGTCTTTGCTTTGCTGAATTAGTTATCAAGTTCCTGTGTTGAGTCCAGGAGAAGATGAAAATTGGCTTTGAGAAAAAAGAAAGGGGAATATGACATGGATGGAAAAGCTCAAGCAGGCTATGATTTAGTGGCCACAGTCACATATCAATTTGATACAGAAAATTTCAAAGATTATCTTAGAATTTAAATAATTAAGAAGAATATTGCAGCTTTCTTTGCAGTTTACGATGCTAGCAGATTTGCTTGATAGGATCAGGCCTTTGCAGGTTCAAGTTACTTGTTTTGCTATGCACTGTTCTAACCGAGTTCTCCCACTTCCTCCTACCACTGCAATTGTCAACGCTGAAGACAGATCACCTTGTTGAATCAGTTTATTACACCAAAGCCCTGCATTCAAAATAGAACTCAGTTCATGAACTTGGAACATGAGGAAGAATACACGTTCTCTCTGCCCTGTGCGTGTGCTCGATCAATTTTCACTGTTCCCTGGGTATAAACACATGAAGGAAACACATAACCCGCCACATGCCTTACCTCAGGCTTCTTCATTATCTGGATACTAAACATATGGTTTTTCATGGGATAGATAACAATAAGAACATCACCAAATTCTGTTGGAATTATTCCTCTTCTATAATCTCGAGTATGCTCTGACCAAACAATGTGTACTTCATCGTTTCCTAAATGTCTTAGCTGGAAAAGCAGAAATAAAAGAGCATCAGTTTAAATATGTTCTGTATCCATACAGCTATACTAAATGCTCTTATTTCAATAGAAAAAAAAAAAAAACAGGACAAGAAATAAAGAGGAATAAAATAAATTACACTACAGTTCTCTCGCATTTTCAGTCACAGTATTGGTTTTTGCTATGGATTTTTTTTTGTTGCTGTCAATTACTATTTAAATTAACAATCATGTCAATAGAGACTAATAAAAGCTAATATTTTGTTGATACTATCTCAAGAATGCCAAGTAATTCAATCTGATTTGCCAAAATGGTTTCACGACTGCCATCACTGACAGGCAGTAAACTACCAAATTCCATATGAATTTTAAAAATAGGTAGATAAACATCTGTTTAAAAGACATCCACCTGAGCAGTCTTTTAACCTCATCACTCTAGCCAAATTCTAAACCGGCCACCACAATTTTTTCCTCCTTGTGCTTCACCAGATATAGCTGACAATTTTCTTTATCCACAGTTTTCAGTTTGTTTGCACAGCTTTGGCTAACTTGAGTTTGTCAATCAATTGCCTTGATGTTATTCAAAGGACAGCACTGTGAATGGCTGTTAACAAGTAACATGTTGATACAAATCCGAGCACTTCCAAGTTGTTGTTTGTATAAAAAGGCAACAACTTTCTGCATTCATTTTTTACAGTATAACTGCACTTTAAATAAAAGGAAAACATATACACAGTCATCAGACAAATATCATTTCAAATATTTGCTTGTTTCTCTTATGAAGTCTCCTAGAACACTATTTTTGTCTTACCTGAAGGCTTATATTGGTCACCAGTAGCAGTTTTTACAAAAACAAACCAAAGAAGAAAAAAAGAAAAAAAACATGCTTCTGTTCTTCTCTGCTGGCTTTGCATTGTATCAGACTGAAAACCAATACATTATTTCAACAATAAAAGCTTTTTCTTCAGTTTCGGATTGGGCAAAGGACAGATGGCATCAGTGCCATGCCTCCTGTGATGCTCAACAAACCATTTGTTTTGCCTGGACCAGATCATATATATATATATATATATGTATATATATATATATATATATATATATATATATAAAGAACAATGAGTGCAGTTCCTTTGAAGTGAGCTATTTTTGCCTCTTTTGTAGATGTCTGAGTTACTTTGAACTGCATTTAGATGCTACTGCACCAACCATAAACCTAGACCAAGAGAAAACTTGGTTACAACAGCATTCAGGATGTTGAGTTTTATTTGACTAGATGAGAACAAAACCAGGAAGCAACCTGAACTACTGATACGGAACACAAGAACACCAGCTGCAGAAACTCTGGATGACATGCTTACATGTTGTAAAAGACAACTAACTGTGGAACTGTTTGGAGGGCCTAAATTTCTTCCACCTTCCAAGGTGAAGTGACAGTCAAACAATGCATCAAAATGTGACAATGACATAAGGGCATGTGCAACTGCCAGGCCCACACTCAGAAGCAGGTGAAAAGTTCAGGAAGGATGAGACAACCTTATCAAAGAGAAAGTAAGAGGCTCAGATAGAAAATGTTGTGGAATATGAAAAAAACAGCGTGATCCTAGACTGAGCTATAGTCGGTCATGTGGTACACCATTACTGAACTGACTGCCAAAAAGCAGAACACCCATCACTGATACACTCATCACTGCACAGTACCATTCTTAATTACAGCAATATTTAACTATTAATTAGAAGACAACTTTACTTACCACCTTTGGACTCAAAGACAATAAACTTGCAGTGTTACATTTCAAATAATGGACAGAGACAAACTACATGCCAAATAAACAGTTTTAAAATGCTAAATATATTGAGTTTAGATAGTACAGTTTCTGGGTGTCCCTGAGTTTCATTTATCAAAGGTTGCCCCTGCGTATTCGTAACTAGAATTTACAGCTAATCAGATATGACAACAATTTTTGCATGTCTGGGATAGCTACTGAGATGGAGCATCACTACTGATGCATACTTGCAAATCAGAATGGCATAGATTTTGGAGTGTGATAAAGCGTGATAAGTCTGTTGTGCAGTTATTTCACAAGGACTACTGACAAAGAGCACATAATTTAGGACGCCAAGTGTACTGAAACGATTAGTGATTTTTCTTTTCATTTTGGAAATTTGCTTTATCACCCCCATAGAGGTGTGAGGATACACTCCAGGCTAAAAACATCAACTTATTCAGAAGAAAAGAACAATGAATTGGATGATTCCACTGAGTGCCAAGTTCTGTCAGCTGTCCTTCATCTCATGAGTACTCCCAAAAACGATTTGACAAAGACTTATTTTAAGTGCAGAATGGCATCTCTGTGACATACAGTGCATTGCGTCAAACTTAAATAGTGCAAGTAAGTGAACGATGGTATTAACTGTGTGTGCTGGTTTATAACAAAATGTATTGTACTCAAAATCAAAACTATGATCAATGCCTTGTGCTCATCACAGGAGGAAGAAGAGCAACATGAGAATATATAACTATAAAAGATTGGGTGTTGCTTATTTTATCTTTATGCTTGAAGAAGAATTAAATGTTGGATAAGTAATTCTATTCACTTTTCAAGAGCAGATCAAAAAGAATTCTGATCTTAAAAAAGAACTCCTTACTGCTTTTTTCACATGACCTCATCATGGTCAGCAAGCAATGCTTAGAAGAAAGACTGAACGATGAATGCACTTGATTCATGGAAGAGCTCCAATACCTGGAATTGTCTCAAAAAGCTTTTGATGGTCTGCTAGCTTTTGCATGAACTTTTTAGGAAGAATTTCAATTTTTCTTTTTTCAGTTCTCTCTGCAATGACCCTGAAACTGAGTGCTGCTCCACCACAAAGCTCTCCTGCAAGCACAGCAAACATTAGGAGAATCCATCATACACCACAGAAGGATCAGAGTCTGATCTCTTTCAACTTTAATCTGGATTCCTTAAGTCTGAATTGGAAGCATCATGGAAATCAGTGCCCTGGACACAAGTGGCACAAAGGTACTGAGTTATAACCATTTCTGTGTGTTGAACCCACAGGACAGACAGCGACATAGTTTGTCAAGAAGAAAGCATGGTTCCACTGTTATCTAGCAGAATCAGATGTGGTATGTACAGAATATACAGGTAAAAGACTGAAATCTGCATCAATGGTTATTCAGAACTCTTCACCAGCAGTTGTCCTAGCCACTGTACCTTTAAAATAATTTCCTGACCTTGTTTTCCTAAATTTAGAGCTTTGTATGTACATAAGCAAGCAGTCAAGTGCAAATATTTACTAGAGATTTAAAGAACAGCAATAATATAAATAGTAAAATTTGCTAAAACTATGATATACTTCAAGTAACTGGTAATACACTATAGCTAAAACACCTGGAACTGTTATATACCAATATTCTAAAATACTAAATATTGTATAACTTCAGATTCATGTCTAGATAGTTTATTGTTGAAGTATAAGGCAATACACAAAACAGAAATGGGGAAATGCAAAGAATCGGTAAAAAGGCAAATATCCTTTACAGTAGCATACTGAAAGGACATAAGTATCAAGCCCAGAGAATGAAAGGTTGAGCAAGCAATACAGCAATTTAGGATATAGCAGATAAATTTTAGCTATGTGTGTGGAGAAGGAAAGGCTATATTGCAAGAAATGTTACATGGAAAAAAGGAACAGAGCATTAAGAACCAAATGAATGTAAGAATCCAGAAAAGTGGATCAAATTAAAGATGATTTCCGGCTATGGGCATAAGTGACAGGCACAATGGTCATGTTATCCATGGTGATCCGCAAAGGTGGCAATGAGAAATAGATTAAGAGCTCTGTTTTACCAATTTTAAACCTGAGCTGACGGGAAGACAGCCTGAGGAAATGTCAGAGATGAGCAGATTTTTTTAGGCTTGCTTTGAAACTCTACTCCATTAAAATAAATATATAAAAATGACCAACTGTAAGGTTACCTGAAGTTTCAAATTTAACTCAAAATACTTTAAAATATTCTTACTCTATAGCCATCATCATGTGTCAGCTCTCTTAATACATTTATGTTAACTGAATACAAAAGAAACGTGAAATAAATATAACCAGGAGGGATGATCAAATCTAATTTTGATACATTAGTGTCATATGCTGTACATGTTACAATAGCAGCCAGACTTAATACTAAGCTGCAGGCTATACTGAAATTTCCAAATGGCAGATTGTTCTAAGTGATACCAAGTATAATTGAAGTAATAAACGATAGTAAAAGCAAAGCACACTGTCAGGAAGAATTTAAGTATTTACTTTTTAAAATTAAATGAGTTAGGTTTGGAAAGGCAAGACAAGTGAAATAATGCAGGGCTCAATTTACAAAAAATTCCTTTTATTTATCTGTTGCATTAACCCTTGAACTCTTGCCAAAATTACTGTAATTTCTAATATTCACTTACCTAAAGGAGGGAGAAAAAAGGCTATTATATTTCCTTCTGATACAGCAACATCCCCAAATTTGCTGCTTCTTCAAAAATGAAAGTACTTATCAGAAGAAGAACAGAAGGAGCAGAAACATCTGAAGTACTGGCATACTGCAGCTAGTTTTGCCCACTGAATGTAGGAAGCACTTCTGTTAATATTATATATATCCTCTGGTTGAATTTTTCACAAAACTTTAACAACTACGGTATTGTGGTTTTGTTGTTGTGTTTTTAGTTTTTTTTTAAGTGGCATGTGTACTTAATTGTAACTCAAAAAACACTGTACTAATAATTTACATCTATAAACATTCAACTCCCTGATACATCTTGATACAGAATAGAAAACTAGCTATAAATGCTGAGAGTTATAATTCTTTTAGGACAACATCAAAGAAACTACAATCATGTAAGACAGCCAAGGCCCAAGATGAATTAGTACTCCAACTGTTAATAACACTACTACTACTTATTTATGCATCTTGTGCATAATCTCACCTACAATGCCTCCACTCCTCCACCTGGCTAAGGAAGGAGGAGCCAGACAGGTGATAAGGTAGAGGCACAAATATGATCTTTTTCACTCTATGAACTGAGTCTTCACAGCTTCATTAAACTCTGACATTTTCTTTGTAAGTTTATTCTTTTAAGGCTTTTGTAAACACTTTTAATCTAACTCTTAATTCTAAAAGAAACAAATTGGGTTATATTATTGGTATTAAATCTTTAATTCAGTATTTTTAAAGTAAGTGCATGCTTTAGACATGCATTTCAACGTTAAGTTCCTTTATATATCCACATTTTCATTTGTGCTTCCCAAATTCATGCCTTTTCTTGTTCTTGTTCATGTCTTCAGTAACAAAAGCTTCAGAGGTACCCAGGACATTTAAAAGTTTTATTTGCTACTCTGTAAGATGGATGGAAAATAAGTTTAAAATTGGGTTGGCCTCTGAAACAGCAGAATCTTGATTCTGCAGTAGCTGGACAGGCAGGAAGAAGTTTTGTTTTAATTTAATTTGATTTCCATTTATAAAATGGACCTATCATGCACCTCTAGGCACATTTACAGTATAAAAACAGCAGCAGTTCTAAGCCAAGTACTGCAAGTTTGCTTGTTTTTCTCTTTGAATGAAATAGATAAAGAAAGTACATGAAAGTCTTGTAGAGAAACTCAAAACTCAAGTTTCTCGTGAGGTCATGAACAGTATTGTGCTCAGCACAATTACAGGGATTTTGAAGTCCATTCTACTGAGTGTGAGATTGCACAGGACATAAAATATATTCTTCTTCTGACCCGTTCACAATGTAAGCAGCACAAGTAGTCTCAGAACCAGTAAAAGAATTAAGCACTAAACCTGCTTCCCTACTCATGACTCCTGATCCAACTTGATGATTCTTCCCAAGATTCAAATTTGATGATTTTCTCTAATTTGGGATAACATTTATTGCATCTCTGGTGCTGGTTTCTTGATGTCTAATGCTTCTTTCCATACAGTCTTTACCTGACAAGTAGGACTCAGCACTAACAGTCTCTTTTACTCCTTTACTTAGGCTATTTTCTTTGAACATACATGAAATTAATACTTTCCAACCAGTCTCTATTAAATTTGATTGAAATTGATTGAAATGGAGATACTACAGAAGGGAAGAGAAATGTAAGGACAGGCTCACAAGCCTTCATTCATTGGGAAACGGGGCTTTAAATGAATAGAGAAGAAATGTAGAGGAGGAACAGGAAAGAAAGCCACACAGAATAAAGGAGCTTGGTAACAGCCCACCAGCAGCGCGCTACAAATACAATCCCAACCTTCTGATATATACTCCACTGACATATCTATACAGACCTTGAATATTCCTAATTACTGAAAAGTGAGATTGAGAAAGAGGATAGAAATGGGCCTGGGGGAAATTGGAGTTGTTAAAAAGTCCAGTTGACACCACTTTCACAAGCTAAATCACAGAAGGCCTGGACCAGCACTGAACCTTGTCTGGCAGAACAGCCATAAGCAGATTCAGACTGCTCCTGGAAACAGACGAGATCTTTTCTGTGTGTGCTGCTGAAGCCTACAGCATTTGAAAATTGAGAAAAATTAATTTTCATTGTGATCCATCTTTCTCCTTTCCAACACTTTGTAATGCTCTAATTCAAACATTACATGCAAAGATTGTAAACATATTTATAAGCTGTGTTGCACAAAATCAAATTTCTTTTAAAACATACAGAAGCCAGTTAACATAACAGCATATATTGCAGCAATATATATTGCTCTATACTAGAACAAAAGCAGCAACCTTATTTTAAAGTTAGTCATATTATCTATTAAACCACTCTTATAAATCACGAACAATCTGACTATTACTCTGGCTACACGTAATGAAATAAAGAACAGGAAGGACCCAGCACTACAGGCACACAAGAAGAAATATCTTTAATTAAAAAACAAACAAACAAAAAACAACAACCTAAGATGCAGCAGTGAGAAGTTAGAACCCACAGTTAGTCTATAATAATAACAAGAACAACAATTATATTTTTTTCTTCAAGTTGAACACAAAGAACAAAAAGTCATTAATAACTGAAGTTTGCCAGAGGCATGGCTATTACTCTCTTTACTGACTGTCTATTGTCTAATTTAATTACAAGTATTAAACTCCATGCTGAGGTCAACCAGCTTCAGTTCCTTCAATATTACACTTCAACCAGTGCTCATTAACGTGTCTACTGAATGGATTAGCACATCTGAAGATGTATGTATATAGGACAGGGGACAATTTAATGATAGCCAATTGTTCATTTAAAATAGGACACATGTTCAAGGTGGCAACTTATTATCACTAATATGGAATTTATTAAATCCTAAAGAAAAAATACCAATACAGAAAATCATTCTTTTTTTAGCATGACAATGAGAGATTCTATCACTCTTGTACATTCCTGTCTGCTCCAAAACAAAACACCTTGTATATGGTAAGCATGGTCAAATTATTAATATTTTAAACTTTTTAAGGGAAAGTTAGTTTAATAGACAGCATGTGACCCTTCAGTGAATAAAAAGTCACCTTTGAAAGTACTCACATATATTTATCGACTGGCATTCAAAGTCTCAAATATAAAAAAAACAATTTTATGCACTCCTTTCTTGTCAACACAAACACTTATCTTCCTTCATTCTTCACCAGTATTCATATGATCCCACCAGTATTTACAATAATCTCAAAATTCACCATTATGACAGATAGTTCATATGGCTTAACCTCCATCTGTAAAATACCCACTATCAGCAGGTAAATGTATCATGTTTTATGATTTATTTCTTAAGAATTTCTTTTAGAATGACCCTTACTTCCCCAGTTTTATTACTGCAAGGAAATCTTTTAATCAGAAACATGTACCTTTTTTGTTAGAGAGTCATCTGAATCAGAAGGCATTCTTGTTGACACATGGAACATTACTTCTACTGTTGAGGTAGCAAAATATGGAGTGGTCAATCCAGTGCTTTTGTTTTTTTGCAGTCCTCCCATAAAGCCACAATGGTTTGTGAGATTTACCTAAAAGTAAAGTCAAAGAGACATTAGGAGGAAAAAAAAAAAAAAAGACCAAGTGATAAATACAATCTTCATATACAACTTTTTTTTTTATATCCACTTTCAACCGAATTTTCAAAATTGATGGTCACTTTTCATAGCCAGCCAGAAGCAAGAGTGAATCCTGCACTTCTGTGAGACAGAACTGCGTCTCAGGAAGCTAATCTTTTGCAGTCAGAAACAAAAGACGTGAAAAAGGGAAATCCTTTTAACAATATCAGACTACTGACTGAAGAGTTGCAGTGCTGTAGAGATGATGGGGTATATGACAGCACTTCTGACTGCTGGAACAGACATGTGAAGAGAGTAGAGTGATTGTGAATAGGCACATGCCTGCAGTGGAAGGGAGCTAGAAGAGAACATGAGTGAAGATGCATTCTCATATCTTTAGGATTCACAAATTTGAACAAAGCTAAAGCTTCAGTGAACTTCACGCTTTACAGGCCCACAGGGCAATCAAGATACCTCCCCATTAATCCATGAAGTACAGAATTGCATATTAATGAATAATCCCTGCCTGCATAAACTTTCCTAAATTGAAAGAGCTTAGAATTAAATATCTAGTATTGCTAATGAAATTAGAATTCTTTTCCACATCCTATTAGTGAAACAGTACTTGTAAGTAATTAAAAGAGCCAAAGAATTGTAGGGATATATCATTTTCTCTGTAAACAAACTTAGAATAAAAAGTTTGAATAAATACCTCCCAGCCAAGGCCAGCTACAAAATCTTCATAAGCTTGACTTCCCCCAGTATTAGTAAGAATGGAGTGTTTATCTTCTTGTCCCTCAGCAACATAAAACACTGCAATCTTGTGGGTCTCTCGACTGTAAAACATGGGATGGTCACCACATAACAGCGTCTTTGCTAATACGAAACCAAAATATGCAAACACTACACATAGAGCATGGGTTTTTAAATTTCAAAAAAGACTGTGGAAGTAAAGTACAGCTATACAATTTTTTAATTCTGTGCTACAACTCCACCTACAATTCCATGTCTTCAAATACAAATAGCATTGGAAAACAGCCAAACAAGTAGCTAAAACTAAAAAAGTAGACACTTACATATTGATGTTTTAAAACTATCCCATGTTACACATCCAGATGATAGCAATTTCAAGTTATTTTGAAATTTGTTCTATTTCATGATATTTGACCTGTAGATTTTCACTCTACAAGTAACATTAACGTAACTTCAGTGCAACAACAATAACTACAATACACTGCAATATATTAAAAAAGTTTACAAAATTATTTTTTATATCAGCTCAATTCTCTCATCTATGCAAATTACAGCCCTTTAAATACAAGCACATAAAACAAATAAGGTAGGGTAGCCATTAAAAGAATTTACCACTGTCTTGAGTCCAAATTCCTGAGCTCTCGAAGTAACTTCTCATTTTTCTTCAGGAGATGAAAGCTCCTTCTAAATAGAAAAATTTGTAACTTTATTACTTGTTCAGTTATGAAACATCAGAACAGTAAAAGAACTGTACAATGAAATTGCCAAGTCCAAGTAAAAACAGCCAACAAACACTTTTGCCTTTTCAACCATCCTTTCTTACATAAAAAGATTAAGGTATCTTAAAAAAAATATCTAAGCCATTTTTTACTCCAGGAAATATTCTATATCCATCAGAATCCTGAAAGCAAACTTTATTTCTTTCTGTCTTCTTCATTCGACCTACCGGATACAGCAGCAATCAAACTGCTCCCTGCAGAGGAATGGGCAGAACGGCTTTTGATGCCTATACAATCTGCACACTTTACTAGGCCAAAACTTATGTGCTTAGTGACAAAAGACACTCCCACAATCCACTGTTCTAGGGAGTTAGTGCATTAAATACTGAACTTTTGCTCTTCTGAATTACTGAAGAGAACAGAATATAGCTCAGAAGTCACACAGCCAGCTGTAACAATTTAAAGGAAAAACAAAACAATATGTTACAGTAAGAAAGGCACTTCTAAAAATAAAAAAGCACTTTAAATATTCCCTATAAAACACAGTGGAATGAACTTAAGAGCAGCGGTGTTCAAAAACAGACTGCCTTGAGAAGTTAAAGGCCCAGTTATGAAAGATCATAACACCAAAATTTTTGAAGTAAAAAAAAAATTGATTCCAGTAGTCGTTCGGTGACATAAGTTACAGAATATCCATTTTCCTTCAAAGTAAGAAAATATTTCAATGTCTGTAATACAGAATTTGACAGATATGGCAAAAGACGGTTTCAGACTCTTAAATTCTAGGATGCTAATATTTTACATACCTACATATATGTGCACTTGTATGTAAATACACCTAAACACAAATCATAATGATAATATAAGCAGAGACATTTAAGTTCATAACCAAAGGTGGCTTGTCTCCTGTTCTAAACAATACCTCAACATTGCCAGTGTCAAAATAAATAGTAGAAGACATTTTTCTAGTTAGCTAACAAGGAAGCTGCAAGCATGCTCTTAGCAGGCACAGCAGCAGGACACCATCCAGCAACACAATAGCTGAGAATGTGACACTTTCAGATACTCATTCCGGCATAGAAATGTACGAATTTTTGCAAGAACATACAAGGGAAGCAAAGAAAGCAAAAATATGCCATGTCTACCCAAGGTAGTACTCCTTAGTACAGCTGGTGAAAGGATTATTAGAAAAGATACAACTCCTTCAATTCTCCCTCCAATACTAAGAATGAAAGTAGCAATAAAGGCAATAGGCTTCTCCTTTCCGACTCTCTAAATGACAGGCTGAAATGCACAAGAAAATTGCCATTTTCCTCTAGCTGCAAGTTGCAAAATCCCTCTGCTTTTGTTGGCTGGCCAAGAACACTTTTGGCTGAACCCACTCTATGAACAACTATTATTACACAGTAGGAGCAGCACAATTCTTTCGAAACGAGTTCATAAAAATACAGTCTTATCTTCTCTTTTTACCTTTTATCCCAAGAATTCATTCCCAGTATACTGAGAAGTAGTCTGCAGTAGTAAAATGCTGACTGGGGCTTTTGCGATGTTGGCTCATCCTGCTCCATAGCCCTCATATTTAAATCATTGAAATGTTTTTCGACGAACTCTCTCTCTTCTGTGTGCTGTTTCAGAATTGCATTGATGACGTCATTCTCCTGCTTCTCTGAGATGCAGACTGGTTGAGGAGCAGGAATGTTGAGTGAGACTCCTGTTCTCTGTAAGCATTCAGGGCTTGTAACACCTAAATACTGCAAGAGCTCATCAAGGGCATCTTCTTCATCCCTAATTGTATCCCATGTTGGTACAGTGTCTCTGAATTTCCTTTTTACTTGGAGTGTAATTCCATCCCTTGCAGATATATCCTCCACATGCTCAAAAGAAGAAAGAGGATCTTCAGTTTTTTCTTGGTGAGATAATGAAAGGGCAAAAGATGTTTGTTGTGAAGATGCACATAAGGATGATGGTCCATACAAAATGGCCGAATCCCATGAGTATTTGCCAGACAGATCACGCACTATAATTCTGACATTTGAATTAGCAGATGCAAGTCCAGCAGATAGTCCTCCCCCAGGCATGTCATCTTCTGCTTGGATTTGTATGCAAGACACCAAGGAAGTATTGTTTAACACAAAGAATTGAAGGTTTGGGTTCTCAAAAAGTTCAGGAGAAAGTTCAGGACTTTCACTGTATGGATTGTCATTATTTTCACACACTTGACTAGTTAGCATAGCAGGTCCTCCACTCATAGGATAGTGTCCTAAGTGGTTGACTAGATGTGTGATCACAGTACGAGCAGCAACAGAAATTAATCCTTGTTGCATGTGAGTTTTCACTGTGAGAGAAAGAACATAGGTTTTCAAGTAAGAGTTCAGGAAACAACACTGAGATTTACTTGTTTCTTTTGGTGTCTTCCTCCTCGGGAGTTTAAAAGAAAGGACAAGCAATGCAAACTTCACATACTACCAACACAGTAATATTAGGAAAATATGTATTTTGACAAACATTGGTCTCATATATAACTAGCATGAAAAGTCTTAACACAATTAAAGAAGCATCTTAATTATTTTACAGCCTACCATACCTCCTTATCATATCTTGGTAATCAGCATGGTCCTTCTAAAATAAACAACAGCATTCTTTAGTCTAGTGAAAATAAATCTTAAATTACTAATGAAGTAGAGATCATAATTATGTTGTAAGAAAATCATTTCAAATTGCAATTTTTTTTTTTCTAATTATTTCTACACATCATTACCCTGTGAAAAGCAAAGGAACATAGATGCACAAAATCTATAATCCATCTTAATTTCCCAAGGGAGCATATAGATGCAGATCAGGTTGAGAATAACACCGGATAATTTTAAAGTACCACAGCAAAGACTAGGCTACCTATACTGAGCATAATAACATTAGCAATGTTTAAAAAAAAGATGCATCTCATGTCCTCATTGCATTTTAAAAAGTTTATCTCCAAGTTTTTCCAGTTGGAAAGAGAAGTTAAATGTGCCCGTCTTATATGATTATTTATCCTGTGAAATCTACTGGTATTTCTGTAAGGCTTTGCCACTTACATTCTCTCTTGGATACCTTCCACTTGTATACAGCACTATCTAAATTTTTGTAATGCATAACGACTGCCATGACAGTTAGTTTCTGAAGTACTAGATGTATTCTGTATCTGCAGAAGTAAATAAATTTGTATACGTTTGCCAAGGTTTGGGTAAAGCATGTAAGGAACACTTGGATTTCTGGCTCTTTCATACCTTTTAGGGTGCACTAGATCTGAACTGCAAAAAGAGAAACAGATCTCATTCTGTTAAGAACTGGAAAATCAACTTAATTTCTATCCTATTCCAAAACGCAGCAAAACTCAAATATTTGGATGAGTTAAGGCCTTGGAAAGTCACAGAACTGGGCTGAACCAGCCCATAAACCACTGACGCTGATAAAAATAAATCAGATATTATGTGTGGGTTTTTTTTTTAGATTATCTATAGCCTTCTTGTGGTTTAAAAATTAACAAACATGAAAACATTCAGTGAAGCTGAATTAAATGCTCAGGTACTGATAGCATACAAGGAAATTAAGTTATAGTGCCATCTGCTGAAACATAAGAAGGAATTGTAAGCAAACGTATACAAGACAAAGAGAAATCAAGTTGGATGCTTGAAGAATAATTTACCAGTGCAGTACTAGCCAGCATCTGGAGAGTGCAGACGCTGGCTCGTCTTTGTCAGCAGATTTATGCCAAATGTTTACAGTGTGGTAACACAGAGATAAGTAAGAAAATACTTTTCTCAGGTTCCTAGGAGCAGACGTGAGCTTCCCAGCTAGGTGAAGTCTCACACTGAGTAGGTTAATTGCATTTAGTGTATTTCTACTGAAACAACCAAAGAAATGAGGGATTCCATAGTTTGTAAGATATCACTATTACTGTTTTCTGGCAAATCCTAAAAATCTCAAACCATATAAATGATTGTTTTGTGTCTATATTACTAAAGATACTCCCTTATGAGACTCACGACATACAGAAAGGAAAGCTGATATAATGATATAAAGAGTGGAACATCAAAATAAAATTGGGAAGGTCCATTCCCAGTTCTACCACAGTGATTCTGTAAAAATTTTATTCTTGAATTTAAATAAAAAAGAACTGGAATGTAAATCTGTAAAAGCCTCTTCTAAAAACAAGTACAGTACTTCTCACTGAATAACTTCTCAGAATGTATTAATGTTGGTCATGTAGTCTAAAAATGACATAGGAAACACTATTAAGAAGGCATCCTGAAAAATCAACACATAGCCTGATATACTGAAATAAAACAAAGGAGTCCTTGTAAACATTTCTGCCACATAGCAAATCAGATTTTGGTGATCATTTCCCATAGTTTTTTTTTTTTAAAAAGTAAAACAAAACTGAACAGAAAACAACCAATACTGCATTTTGAAAAGATGTTTTTTAAATCAAATTTGTAACATAAAGGACACATTTTAGCATTTTGTTCCTAGAAGCACACCTCCTCAAACAGGAACAACTGGACATTCAATACACTAGGATTCTTAAAATGCGTATCCAAACCACAAACTGTGTTTCTGCAGGGCAGATCAAAATATGCAATAACACAACCATCAGAACTTTACCACAAATTCTACAAACTAAGTCGTACCATTACACATTACTGGCTGCTTTGCCAATATGTAATACTGACTGAACACATCTCTGCTCTCTTTACAATGGTACAGTCTCTCACTTGGGCAATGCAATTTGTATGTGTACATGATCACTTGGTAATTTGCTAGAAGCATGTTATATTGGCTATTTTTCTCAGTTCCTGAAATTACCTCTTTTGTGAGAAGAATGAAGGTCTATCACCACTAATTTGTATCAGTGCCGGGAATGGACGATTCCTGAATTTCCTTAGGATGTGTTGTTAACTCTTTACTTCAACTTTGGCTGAACAGCCTCTAAACAACTGCAGTTATATAGTAAAAGGAAAAAGTAATGACTGAAGGCAAAATTTAACTCTGTTTATCCTTTTAGCTACCTAAAAGAATGATGGCATAGTGATTCATCTCAGTAATAAACACAGATTGGAGAAATGAGACAAATCATTCTCCGGAAACTTTCCTTCTTCTCCATTACTTTTAGAAGGAGCCTAAGAGAGTTCAACATAGCTTAGATACCTAAATTTTACACTAGCTTACGGAAGTCTTGCCTCGTTCTATTTGTAAGGTACATGCATAGGAAGAAACTCTGTTTAGAATAAATTTCACAAAGCACAAATTGTGCTAATCTGCATGCACCATGCATAAACTGTTTTTTTAAAAGGCATTATTTTTTGTCTCGTTTCAGTAAAAAAGGCAATCAGCATCAAAACTTTAAAAGTAAAGCAAAAGTACATAATTTTTCTAATTTTTAAAGAAAAGACTGGATTTATATCGGATGGAGAAGATCATTTACTTAGAAATTGAAACATATTAGGAAAAATGATCAGTATAAACAAAACTATTAAAAAAAGTGTTTGAAGAAATGTAAGAAATGGGAAAAAAAACCCACAAAATCAATAACTGATATATCACTGAAACTATGCAATGGAACTACTACCTCTCCAATCTCATCTATCCCTAACAGATTTGTGATCTATGAAGAATAGGAATCAAAGTGTTTCTGCCCAGAGTCGCAAAAAAAATTCCTGTAAAATATTATTTCCTTCCAACTAGACTCTATTCATTGGCCTTTTTTGCTATTTATCAACATTAGAAGATATGTAGCAGATGTTCACATATTTTCATGTAACCACCTTTCTTGCTTATGTTAGCATCACAAAAAAACTCAATTTTACTTCTCATAAATGTTTTTATCATTTAATATAAACAATTAAAAATATTTTAAAAAGAGGTTCTATTTTAATTCTCCCTCACGTACATTCATGGTCCTACAATGACAGGTAAAAGATCAGAAGCAGGTAAGCAGATCACAGTGGAATACAACTAAACTCTACGGTGAACGGCTGTAATGCTATCCTCCTTGGAAAAAGCACACCTGTATCGCCGTGATGCTGAATTTAGGCTAAATAGGTGCAGATAATTAGCATAAACAGCTATATGCCTGTACTGTAGCTAGAGGAAGCTGCTGATTATGTTAGCTAGAGGATCTGTACATCAGCCTTTAGGTACACATGCCCTGTGATTCCGTACTCGTACAAAAGCATCACAGACTTCAACTACGGAAGTTCCGATAATGCAAGAAAAGCTGCTTACTGTTAGCTGCTAAAAGTTCATTCTAGTCTAAATATAACATTTTAATACCTTAATACAATTTCAAAATTGTTATTTGTGCACCTTACACTGCAATTTACCATTTCATCTGAAACCTATGAAAAGGAGGAAAAACAGTTTCAATGATAATCCTAGGTATAGCATTTCCTTTGAGACAGCCCTTGGAAAGTTACTGAAACAAACATGGGCATAGTCGTCTTCTCTCCTGCTGTTGCCTGTTTCCAGAGGATTTAATAAATCTTTGTCCTGCTGTTTATTGGTGGCTTGCTCTAACCTCCAAATAGATCTTGTCCCCACCATATAGCTGTATCATAGAAAGTCCCACATATTTGTCTCATCCTGCATCATACTGAGGGTAAGTGTCCATAAAACGAACTGACACATACCAGTAACACAAATGACCTTGAACAATGGGAGGCATAACTGGGTATGTCAGTCATCTCTTCAACTGATAAAAAGCATCCTGTCTTTAGAATAATGCTGTTTCAATGCTTTCACTTTTGCTTGTGATCTAAGGAAAGAGTCTAGCAATCCCCATCCTGTCTTTGATTTCCCTACAACTGTTGTTTTACCTGTTTCCATAATCTTCAAAAAAATACAACAGCACTCGTCCTCTACTAAATAAGAAGTTGACCCACTGGCATACTACTCTGCTGCTAGTTTGCGCTACCTGACTCCCCTTGAATGAGTCCTGGACTGGTCACTACACACTAACTTTACGCCCCTCAACGCCAGAGAGAACAGATGTTTTGTGATGGGTTAGAAAATCCCAGTGTAGGCTAGAAGTGCCACGGTTGCAAGACCAGGGTTGCATTATAGCACTGTCATCTGCTGACTAAATTTCACAAACTGACTTAAAATTCCAGAGCTCTGAAACTTTAAAAACATATGGGCTTCTTTAACTTATCTGGACAGAGAAAAGCAACACCTGAAATTACTTTTATTTAGAAATTTAACAAGAAATCATAAAAGAACGGATCACATATGGAAATGCGAAATGAAGATATCGATGCTAAGGCTTTGTGCTACTGCATTCATTTAAAGAGAAATCTATTCAGGGTTGTCTTTTCAGATTGTCAGATTAAACAAGCCACACAGCATTTGCTGCAAACCCATAATTACAGATTATTACAGAATACAAAAGATGCCAGGCATAAAAAGCTACTACAATTCTCCACACTGTAATAGAACATGCGGTGGAAGTTAATCTTGGCAAATGCTTTAAATATTAGCTTTACATAATATGTATAGGTGAGACTGTAATTAGGACAGAATGAATCTTTCGAAGCCTCTTTCATTCTGACCCAGCAGATGATTACTTCTTACTAATAAGAACCACAGCCATTTGACAAAAAGCCAACTATAGTACCTTGCTTCATTCTTCAGTAAATTTAATAATTACAGCTCCTCCTGCCAATAGTTCTCAAATCAGACTTGTTCAATCCAATACTGAGCTTATTAGGGGACAGCTCTATGTTTAGAATTCTTTGGCCAAAAAAGTACTTGAGGATGATGAAGCATGCCTTAGACAAGGGCACAATCATTAGCCATTTTCTCTACATAAAAAACAGCACGTAGTCACTACAGACCACAAAATCACCTGCTGTTAGCACACAGCTGCTACAAAGAGCTTCTGCATTTATCTGGTTCTTAATACCTTTAAGGAAGCCTAAATGGAACAACTTAATATGGTTGGAGAATAGCACTACACAGAGTTTCTGGTGCCTGTATTAATCTCATCTTTTTCAATTTTCTTCTCAATGTAGCCATTTCATATCTACTAGATATGCTGTATAATACTACTCTTCTTGTTTCTTGATTTATTTTTGTTTTAGAGATCTGAAGAAAACGTTAATTCCTAGGTCTCTTAAGGTTCCAAGCAGATGAGAGAAAATTTCTCTTCTAAAAGCATAAAGAGATCAACAACAAAGTATAATAAGTCAAAAAAAAATTAACAGCAAGCTTAAAATATTGCAAGCTTAGAAAAGGAAAAAAAATCCAAAATACTCTCAGAAAAAGGAATAAAATTGCAAAAAAAAAAGTTACTGAAAGTATACTGAAAAATAATGCTTATTCATGTTCTATTACTCAATTTTTTTTGTTGATACAGAGCACAGAAGAATCCATATCAAATTGATCTTCATGTTCTTCACAAGATACTTATTTCAGTTAATCAAATAGCAATTGCTCAAAATTATGTTGCTATCTAGCGTCAAGGTATGACTTAAAACTTACGCTTTAAACAAGCACAAGTAGTGGAAAACAAGGTTAAAACCTTTTTGAAAGAAAATGTACTTAGGCAGTTTGACAAACCTTCGGTGACTGGTTGAAGTTTAGAAGAACGCTCCGAGTCTGGAGAATGCAGTGGTTCTGGCTCCTTCAAGCTTTCTAAATGCATAAACGGATCATAATCCACACATGCCAAATCAGAAAGACTTAGGGGAAAATATTTGGGGTTACTAAAACACTGAGATCCATAGACGCATCCATGTAGAACCTAGAACAAAAACAGGATGTCATTACATTAATTACTGAAATTTCTTTTTGATGGTTTTATAAGAAATTGGATTTATTTTTATTTACACTTTGAAATTAATTTGTTAGAAGTAGGTAGGCAGGATAAAATCCTGGAAATTTTAGAGGCTTTATATTTACAGAAACAAACTCACATCTGTAAAGATAACTTTGCTTTGTTTATGGATAAGAAAATTGTTTGGTATGTAAAAGCTGTATCTTCGTATGTCTTAAATGTATGGCTGGTCTTCTACAACACAAGTGTCTGCTATTGGTATGGCATATATAACCTAATACAGTTAATCACAAAGTGGTAAGACAATATTAAGAATTCCAAATATGCCAACGATCACACAGTTAATTACAAAATGTACAAGATCTAAGCACTCCAAATTTCAGTGGTAGAATGAGGTCAGTTTACAGAAAAGTTGTCTTTGTTTTCATTAAAGCTGACACTTCCTTCAGGTCTAGAAATTCTGATTTAGCAAGTAAAGAAACACGTACCTTATATATACAGTTGAGAACAGATCTCTCAGTCTTATCATTTTCTGCTCCTGTAGCGTGAAGAGGCTGCAGCAAGGTCTTTAATGGCAAGGCCATTATCCAATCCAATAAGCACAGAAGTAAGGAAACTACCAACTGTAACAAACACTTTCAATTACAAATCAATTAAAATAGCACTTGCTATCTCACAGTTATCACTGTATTCTACTTCTCTGTTTTGCTTTCTTTTCTCAATTTAGAGAACCTGGCAAACTTACACAGAAATTACAGGTCACACTTGTTTAAAAACCACAGTACGTTCAAATGCTATATAATATGAGTAAAAATTTTAGCTTTATTTTAATAATTAAATATTTAATAAAGATTATCCATACAACAGTTTCTCATCATGACAAGTCTGTAAGTGGCTACAATGCTTATGAGGATACCCATGATTTTTCAGAATTGGTCTGCAGGATGCTGTTTACAAAATGACAGATTGGACACATACAAGTTAATGCAGACATACCATTTGGAATGTAAATCTCACTTTAAAGTGAATCAAGGATTACACAAAAGTGGACAAATTCAGACACATTTAGTGTTTTATAAATAATAGAGAATTTCTTTCACAACTTATCAATGTTGCTACACAGCATGAGGTATCATCTGACAGTAATACAACTGCTTTCTCTATTGTATGCTACTCAGTCAGCAAAAGAACCAACTCCCTCTAGGGGATATTTTTAAAGACCAGAACAGAGATAGATTAAGTCACACACACCAAATTATTAATAATTTACTTAAAATATTTACTTTTAATTTTTAAAATTTAGCTGTGGAAGAGGAAAAAATTCAGATAAATAGATGTAGGATTCTCTAAAATGTTTTCCAAATGTACGTCTTTCAAAGAAAATCCACCTAAGCAATTCACTAATAAAAGATGCATAAACATCTTAATCATTTCACATAATACACTGCAACTTCATCTCACAAGGACACCATAAAATAAACTGAACAACTGAATGGCTCCAATTATTTTTACATTAAACCAATTTTTATGAAAGCCATTAGGACCAAGTTTGTCAAAATATTTCAACATATTTTTGGTATATTTTTGATGCAGTATTTGGCATAAAATGATCAGCATTAGTTCATGGGGAATTTTTTCATTCATGGGAAGCATCCTCAACTTGAAAGGCGGTTAATGTCATATACTTCAATATTCTACAACAGCTACTAACTTCTCAAGCAAAGAGGAGAGATGAAATGGAGATCTGGTGGCCAAAATGATCAACGTATGAATTGCAGCTCTAACTGGAATGAGTAGTCCAGAAGGACAGAACTTCCATAGACAAACTGCACTGAAGGGACAAAATTTAAACGCCCACTGTGTCCCACAGCTCTTGGTCCCCTAGTCCAAGAACAAAGCCAAAAACAAACGCTGCTCTCAAAGTGATAGCAGGTTAGCTCTGCTAGTGCAAATTTTTATGAGCACAGCATGGAGGCTCTTGTTCATCACTGAAAATGCATAGCTAATGGTGGTGACTATGTCGAAAAATATTATTTTGTAGTTGAGAATTTGCTCTATTAAACAGCATTATCACACTCCTTGTATCTGTTGGAAATAAATAGGAGGAATTACTTTTGGAGCAACCTACAAAACTTTCTGGAGGCAGAAAGCACGACTGAGAGTATCAGACGGTTGAAGAAAGAGTCCATCATAAACAGGGGACTCAAATCCGCTGAAAATATGAAAAGACAGCAATTGTTTTGAAGGATGTCAACAATCAAATTCACCTGAATATTACAGACTGTCTTGATGAAAAATTTACTTGAAATAATAAAAAATTCACAACCTTTTAAGTATTTTGAAATGTACTCCCAAGAAGTTGCAAATATATTTTCACTATAAGACAAGTTTGAAAAGTCTACCTGGCTTAACTCAAGGATAAAAGACAGGAGACTTTCTAATGACTGAAAGCAATCTATTTCAACTAATTTTAAAAGCGTATTTAACAGCAAAAAATTCAGAAAGTCATTTGCATAGAGAATACTGTCGTAAGTCTGGGAAGACAATACTGCATTATGTGTACAAAGCTGGATCCCTGCTTTAAAGGAATATCTTAAATTTTGTAACAAAATCGTCACATATTTGTAAGCTGCTTGTAAGTAAAAAGGAACAGAAAATGTTTACCCTCTTGTCCTGTTCATAGGATGAAGCTTCTGTACCGGGTAGCAGATGGGTAATCGTTGCTATAAGAATCTGGAGAAAATACAGCATAGTTTCTTTACAACTAGAAATAATAAAGTATTTAAGTTTAAAGTGATTTTTTAAGCAGGTAAATGGGACACAATACTAGACTCATAGCTGAATTACATTTAGGTTATTTTGAGACAAATCACAGTATTCCTTGCCACTTTTTTATTTTATAAATAAAACGCTTTTACTTGAATTTCAGAGAAGACACTGCAGGAAAATGTTATGTATGACTGACATAAGTTCATAGTATCGTAAAATCTTTAGGTTCAGTGCAATTACATGGCTACTCCAAATACTCAGGCAGGAAGAGAACTTGATTCCACATATCTGTAGGGTGCAGGAACGATCCTGATGGTTTGTGTATGGGACTATACTAATTTCATTATTTCTTGAAACACTAGAACTTGTAAACAACCTCCTTTCATTTAATCAATAATATGACTGCACAGGAACAGAGAAATCCTTCTTATGCCTTTTAAGAAGCTTCCACACAATTCCCTTTCTGGTTACCTGGGAGACCTCTATCTTTTTTCTGCTCAGACTCACAGAGGCCATAGCCTAATTCCTTGTTATTCAAAGTGAATTAAAGAAAAATATATTTGCTTTATACTGACACATCAATGGATGTGCAAAATACAATTGCAGATGCCTATTAAATAGCTGCTTTCTTACTAAACTTAAACATATATATTTGCTAATATCTAATATAAAATAATTTACTTAATTTAAAATATGCTCATCTAAATAATGATGAAGTTATACTAGAGAAAAAAAAACATGCTATAGCCATTTCACATGTCAATATTGGGGTCAGTAAGTCAGCGTTACATGAACCCATACCGTTGATGTTCAGTTAAGATAATATCAATTTCACATTTTGTGAAACACACCTGTCAATACTGTGGTATTTTAATTTTAGTGAAATATATCTTACTGTTACTTAAAAAAAATAAATTACTTACTTGAATAATTCTTAAAGGTGAATCAGCTTGATACACTTGAAGTCTATGCACATAATGTATCAGCATGTTCAGCATACTGCAGGCAACTTGAGCTACTGTTTTATTTGGAAACTAGAAAAGAACACAGTACAGTAATGACGACTGTGACTTCATGTAATAGTATGTTAGGTGGTGAGGTGGTCAGGAATTCCAATGATGGAATTAATCCAACATATGTTTCCTATGTACTCATTTACAGGAGAAACAACTTTTGCAAAATATAAAAGAAATAATTTTATAATCCTAAACAAACGTTATCAGCGAACATCCAAGGTCTGGATCAGACAACAAGTAAGTAGCACAGAATGAAGGAAATGGGAAAGAAGTCTAAGTTTAACCTCAGACTGGTTAGGATAATACCATGAAGCCAGAACAAACAAATTAACAACTTCTTACCTGCATTATTATTAATATTTACATATCACCGAAAAAAAAAACCCTGGATTCTGAAATCAGAGGTCTTTGTTGAGAACTGAGGTAGGTGAACAGTCAAGTATCTAATGTACAAGACACAGCACTAAAAACAGTGAGACTAATTGTTCAGTTATTTGTTAGTGACTGCTACATACAGCACTTGTCTGAATGGAAATGAATGCACTCTGGCTTCTACTCTTCTTCTCTTTTCTGTACTCTTTTAAAAAAGTTGGAAAATGTTACTGCACAGGAGCCTGGTTTAAACAGCTCCTGAACTGTTACTGTGTTGGTCAAGGCTGACATGAATGCACTTGTACAATTGCTCTCCATTCTTGCTAGTTGATGTACATGCTGCCCTATATTCCTATGAGGGAAAAACAAAGAAAAGAAGAGGCAGAGGTATATTTCTCTAAAGTGTTAATGCACAGGACATGTAACTGAGGCTTCTTCCTGTGTTATTCCTGCATTAAAACAAAAAGTGTGCATCAAATATCAAACACAAGTTCAATTCTACAGAAGAATTTCATTCATCTAGCACATGAAAATCCTACACATCTGAGCTTAAGATATACTCAAATTGATTATTAGCATAGTCAAACCACAGGCTTCTGAATACAGCACAGAATTCATAGAAGAAATTACATGCAATAGCCCCAAGGATTTAGGGAAGGGAAGGATTTCAAATATATTCTTATTACTTAAGTACTGCCTTTAATGAAAACAAGTACTCCAAACCTTATTTCTAACAAATCACATATCACCCAGAAAATAATTAGGTACTGTTTATATCAGGAAAAATCCTATTTTATTTATCTGATAAAGATGAGTGATTTTAGAATTCTTCCTTTATTAAAAGACTGATAAATTAGTTTACATGCTCTAATCTCACTTTACTTAGCAGAGAAGCTATGACTGGTGTGTGCTGCAAGGTGGCTAAGTGCTGACCTCTGAATTCAGAATAGAGTAATTATGTTATAAAAATAGTTAGATCTTGTTCATTGGCTTCTTAAGACTGTGTTCTTAACAAGTCCAATTCTATTAACCTATCAGAGAAAGGTATATCTCAATATCTATAAAGAAAGAAAGAAAAAAAGCTTTAAGAAGGCTGAAGCACCTGGGCAATGAAGCATGAAGGGAACAATAAGAACTTCGGAATAAAAATTTTTCATAATTCAAAGGTGAGAAATACACTGGAATAAAACTCTACCCTAAACCAGCTTCTTACAAAGCTGAGCTATAACTTTTAATATTTAAGGTACTAAAGAGATTAAAAAGAAGCATAAGCAAAAGAACAGAAGGCAAAGTTTAAATCAATGTTTTTTATTTCTGGTAATCATAGAAACAGGAAAAAAGACTCTGAATTGCTGTTATAAGACAGCCACAGAGACAAACACCTGAGTAGGCAGGCTAGTTAATTCCTGTTCTGTCATAAAAACAAGCTATCTCTTCCCAAAATCAGACTTCTCATTATTCCCTGTCAACAGGTAGTTTAATCACATAAACTTTAATGCAAACTCTAGATCAGTCTTTGGATTCTTTTTTTTTTTTTCCTAACAAATTCTGGCCTGAGTGACCTTGACTGGGAGTGAGTATAGAACTTCACCACAGGGAATCACATATCTTCCATGCATGTGGTGTAGGCACTGTACCTGCCTCTAAGCATCTGGCAAGGTCTGAGAGACTGTACTACATAATGCAGTGGCTCGCAAATTTAGAAGTGAACAAAGAACGTAGGAGGCATGTGCGGATAATGGCATTTTGTTGGTGTGGTCAAGGTAATATACATCATAAAAGTGTTAGTCTCTCACCTTTAAAGAAACACAAATCACATTCAATGCTTCCTTGATCTGAGGATGATGAGATTCATGAACTAGCTCCTCACAGATCCAAATACCAAGGCTGCAAAGAGCAACGCATCTGCAAAACAATGTTGGAGGATAAATAACTTGAAAGGCATGCTACAAGAATATGCGCACTTTTTATATTCATGATATACTCTGCTAAAGCCTAATAAATGTTTTTTTTCTACACCAAAAACCTTTACAACCCTGTAACTTAAAAAAACAATAAATCCCAGCTACCTCTGTCAAGGCACAGGGAAGGAGGGACTAACTAAAAAAATCAAAAAGCAGTTAAGAACTCCCGGATCTCTGCTCGTTTTATGGATTTAAAATATTTTTCTTAACACTTCTAAATATTTTAATTTCTTGAATTAACATCTTGAATTAATATTATTAATATTTTATCTTTAAAAAGTATTTTATTAAGATAAAGGAAAAACTGTGGTGGAAGGTCATCATACCCAGCGTGAGCTTGCTCATATTCGCTTAGAGCTTCTGAGACAAATAAATGGGAGAGGGGTATATTATTTCTTCACATATATTTAAGTATTTTTATATTGGCAATAACCAAGGATGAATGGAAGAGGAGTAAATGAATGCTAGAGACTGTACGCATTCTGATTAAATATTAAAAATAACGTTTATTGTTGTTTCCTCCTTTAAAATCTGGAAATAGAAGAAAGTGTAAAGAATGATTTCAAGAAGTAATTACACAAAATATTCCGTTAATACTTGCTTGCAACACCACTGTATAACTGCGATGTAGTATTGTAGATGGGGAGACATGTTGTAAGGCTGGTCTGCTTTAAGAAGGCAAAAGAAGCAACAACGGAATGCCTAGAATGTGACAGACAGCATCAAGATGTTCCCCTTTGTCTTCCTTATCTGTGTGTGCAGAGACTTCTCGATTGTCCTTGCATTCCAAAGCAATCTTTGGGACAAAAGGAGTGTTGGGAGGAAGTAAACGACCACCCCAAAGACAAACAATGGACTGACAGTGGGCCATAACGGTGCCAGAAGGCTAGATGACACAGGAGATCGCCAAATAAGGCTATGTTTGTTAGGCAACCATTGGGGGTGGATAGGATGATTAATTTGGAAATGTAATAAATATGTAATACACGTGAAAATATAAACTGTTCACGAACGATCAACTGTGGGAGCATTCTTGGAGAGTTATCTCGATGCTACCCCAGCGCTGCCAATAAAGAATATCTTGCTTAACAGTAACAAAACTTTGCTGTTAAGTTTCTACTCATCGACTTCTTTAAATTAAGAATATTCAGATGAATGCATTCAAAGCAGCAGACAAGACTGAAATCTGCTCAAAAATATCACGGACTTCATGAGACTGACATGACTGCTCAAATATGATGGATAGCGGCTTAGCTACTTACAAACCATTTTGAATTAAAATGGTAGACCACTGTTTAGATGGTAGTGAAAAGAAGCATGAATAGAATACAAAGTTCTACTTTACAACCTTTAATTTGCCTTCTTCAAAATAGTATAATAGATAAAAGTAGACGCTCTTTATATGACCTACCGTGCAGGACCAGATGGCTCCTCTTTGGCTGAACTTAACACAGTTTTAATTATAAGCTCCTAAAACGAAGAGGAAAATGCTCACTGGTTTGCCAATTACACAATCACACGAAATGTTTGAAAATTAGAATTTTATTATGTCTAGTCTGACACAGAAGTACATTGTGCTAACTCAAGAATATCTCACAGGTTTACTGTACTAATTTCTGCTGATTCATCCAACACATTTCCATGAAAAAATAAAAGAAAGAAAGAAAAAAATCCAACAAACAAACAACGACCACATCCTCCAGCTAACTTCTGTTAACAGCCACGAAGGGTATCACAGAAAGTATCCATCTGCTGGTTACTCTGAGGCAGGTATTAAATGATCATTTTTTTCTAATGAAAAATTCTATAAATTAAAATAGTCTTTGGAAGTATCCATAGAACAAGTAACTACAGGGCCTTAAGAATGACGTCAAGAAGAATTCTGACTGAACTGCAGCAAAATGTCCCTAAAGCTGCAGGTTACTATCAAAGTTTATGTAAACACTCAGTGAGTTTATTAGTATAATGTTTCACAATATTTTATAGGATCTATTTGAAATAGCTTGCGAAAAAAATTAGTCATTATTTCCTGGAACATCATCATATTAAAATTGAATTGGTGGCAGAATACTATTCAAACAGTCTTTAAATTTCCTACCTTAACATCTGTAAACTGAGACACAGCTATGTCAGGAATGTTTGGATGAAGAGCTGGTAGTTCATGATATAAATTGGGAAAACAGACAAGAGATCCTAAAAGAACTTGCGCTTCAACTCTTGGTGCCTGAAAGAAAAACAGGTGAGGGGAAACATATTCTTACTGCAGTCAAAAAAATGACATTTCTCACTGCCTTAAATAAGAACAATGGCTGAAACTCTACACAATTATCTCTTTTTTCCTTCTCCAAATTCTCTAAAGCTGAGCAAACTGAGACCACATCCCAGTGGATTGCTACTCATACACACACTATGCCCATTTTCCAAGCTGGCCAAAAGGAAATGAAGGATTTGTTAGGATTACAGAAGAATGGCTAAGTAACTAGACCTGGACAGCTAACTTTGCTGGACATGATAGACAAAAGCATAAAAAGATGCGAATATCAGTTTTGATAGCGCCTTAAGGGAAACTGAATTTCACAAGTAGTTAAAAGGTGAATTATGTGAGAAGAGCCAAAAGTCGGTGACAACTGGACTGGAGTATCAGGGTCCTTCGAGGAGTACAGTCACACAAGGTCAACAGCACTTGGATAATCTATCAGCATTACAATAAAAGGCTGAGGATGCCTAGGTGCTATATCAGAGATATATCTGAAAAGTCCAACACTATCAGATATAAGAGTTTTCAAACCAGACTATGAAAGTCATTGCAGTGTGTATGTATGTGTGTAAATATAGGTATATTTCTAACATGAAGTTATAGCCAAAATGACCACTTATTTTAAAACATTTTACAGCACAGATAAATGGCATTCATAAATCCTAGAACTCTAAAATTACTGTTTCAACAGCAATTTTGGCATTCTTCACATTACATTTCCCATAAAGGACTTGCATGCTTAGCGTGCTAGAATGAAACACTAGCAGTATCTGTATTTGCTGTTACATTGACTTCTTTGGACAAATTAACACCCCAGTCAAGGAAAAATATTGCTCAGTTTTCTCTCAAATCCTTCTGACTTGCCCATTAATGAGAATGAACTGTTGAACACTTACATTGAGAAAAGAAGAAGCTGCCACCCTTCCTGCTGCTACAATGAAATCCATAATAAGCATGGTGGCACCAGGCAAACTAAGTGAAAAGAACTGAGGAGAGCAGTGCTTGATGATTGTATTGACAATATCCTTGGACAAGGAAGAATAAAAAAAAGGAAAAGAATGTCAAGAACATGAACAAATAATGAAAAAAAGGCAGATATTGAACAGAAAATTGGGAATAAAAAAGCACGTAAATTCACTGTGGCCACTGGAACACTCTAGGTTTCATTATTGAGCAAGGAGTAGCAGAAAAAAAGATAAATTCCATATGTATACTCATCCTAGTGTAAGTATAGCATACTTCATAGATCGATTTAATCTTGGACACTACTGTATGTATGGACATACTGTACTGTATATACATTTAGATTTTAAGAGTTTTATAATGATTAACAATTCATTTAAATAGCTGCAGAACAGAGAGAGAGATAACCAGCTATTATATGGCATCTTAGAAAGCTTTGAGTTGGAAGGAACCTTAAAGAACATCTAGTTGTAACCCTCCCAGCCATGGGCAGTGTCACCTTCCACTGGAAAAGTTCGCTCATATCTTCTTAACAACATGCTTAAATCCTCTCTAACAAGTGTCACCTTAGTATAATATTAAAGAGGTGTTAACTTCTCATGTATCTTTTATGGAATCATAATATAAAGACATAATTACAATGAAGTGTTTTATAACATTGCTGGTGTATAGTCATTCAACACATTAAATTACAGGATTGTAGACTTAGTGAAGCAGTCACACTTGTGACATGAATCCCTACAAAGAGCATTTAAGCCATGTACTATTTTCAGACTTGTTCATATTAAAACGTATGAGAAAGATCCACTCCTCTGATTAAATGTCTTTGCTAGTTTCTATACCTGATGTAGAAATAAACTACGCCAGACATACAGTGATGACAATTTACTTTCCCATTAGCTGAACAGTTGCATCAGGGAGCAAATAAGACCAGTAGACACTAGAGATACCTGCTTCCTTCATTCTTGCGTGGTTCAGTCTGTAGCACACAATCAGTTAAAAAACAAAAAGAGTACCTTTTCTGCTCTCTTACTCACTTGAAATGGACTACAAAAAAGCATTTCTGATTACAACGAAGAACATCTAGGCCATTTACCAAAGCCTGGAAAAAGTATCAGTCAGACAGCTATTTTTAAAGGAAAAGTTGAATTACTCAACTAAAAATCCACTATTTCTGACAAAACAATTTCATTTTTAGTTCTACTATTCATTTTAACTAGAACTTCATAGTCAAACTTACCTGATCAACATGAAGAAGTCCACAGTGCATTATATTGTAGAAATGAGTTAAAAAATCCTTGTTTGGAGATACATCTTGTCTTCGTTTCATTGTCTTACAAATGAGTTTGTAAGCATGTAGCTTTCCTTGTTTGTATTTATCAGTCAGCATCGTTGCCTACAATTTAAAAAAATGTTTATTATTCATAAAAGAAAAAAAGTAAATTAAACACTTCTGCAACAACATATCTTTATTTCTGTTTCACTGCTTAGTGCCCAAATTTACCTTAAACAGCCAAGGTGTTAGAATTCTCAGTGGTGGGATTAAAACTGGCGGAGATGGTGAAGTGAGGTTATCTGTTGAAATACCAAGATTGTCTCTTATCTGCAATTATTAAAATAAAATAAAATAAAAGTAAGGGAAATATATCAGGTGGTGGTTGTTCCCTCTGAAAATCCTTCCTTGTTGAATCAGCTTAGATAAGAGGTTCCGTTTTTTTTTTTATTGTTTGTTTTTTGTTTGTTTTTACCTTGGCCAGATTCTGCCACAGTTCACACAGGTAATCAAAAACCTGGGCATGAATCTCTGGATCCATGATGCTGTTGACATCCCCTAAAATTCCTAGCATTCGTCTCCACATCACAGTAGCAACATCTGCGTGCCATCCTGTAAGTGTTCCCCCAGCCATAACACTGCAACATTCTGAGGGGAATTCACCAGTTTCTGCAAAGGAAGAAAAAAGCACAGTGAGATCTACCTCTTTACAGAAAGAAAAGTTCTGCCAGAACTATTACATACATAGTTTCCTTAAAACTGAAAGAGAAAAAAAAAGATCAGACTTTTAGAGTAAGATGTTTCTTACCCATTAAGCCATCTCAAAACTAAAGCTTTTAACTACGTAACTACTTTCAAATTCTCCAGAAGAATTGTTTTGTTTCTTATATATTTTGTCCATAAATAACATTCAAAGTCACTACTGGAGCCCTAATTCAGTAACTTAGTGTGTCAGTTCAGCTCTCACCTAGTTCTTTCTATGCATCGTTACACATTATCTCTACACATTATATGAATGGACAGTCCTTTTTAGGTGGAAGATCTGTTCGTTCCAGTTTGTCCATTGAAAGAATGCTCACATTACAATGGCTCACACCTGATGTGGTTAAACAGCCAAAGCAAACTACCTAAGGAACCAGAGTTTTAAAGCAGAAAGTATCCACATTCTTCCTTCTGTACCTCTCACATAGGTTTTAAAAACACCTCAGCACCAGAACTTGCTGAGATCTTCTGTAAATCTTTGCAGCTCCCATAGGCATACAAAATGAAAATGAAATCCGAATTCAGCCTAATCTCATAGCCTCTTCATTTGAAGATCTGGACCACTGTGGTAGAGACACTGATGGTTTCTGGGTTGCAGATTTCAAAGTATAAAGCAAAATGATGGCATTTGTGTTCATCAGTAGGCTACTTTAAAGAAAAAAAAGAGTCTAAAATACCCATCAAACATTCTTCTGTTTCCATGAGACCGAACATGGGAGAAATGAGAACTTTGTGTTTACAAAGTGAATGTATTCTAAAATTCAATAACTTGGATAGTTAAGGTGATTAAAACTTGTATAAATATTAAAGGGAAAAAAAGAAATAAAAACATTACTTAAAAATTAGGTCTTATTACTTGTACGTTAATGATAAAACTGTCCATGGCAGGATCACATACTAGGCTAAGTTGACACAACTCTACATATCAAAAAGAACAGCTATAAATACATTGACTAGAAATCCACTGCTAATAGTTCTAATGAAATGCAAGACAAAAATGTAGAAAGGTTTTTGTTTGCTTTCTGAGAAGATAACTGCAATTAAATATTTTTAAAAGTGCAGATGAAATAGCTCTGTACAGGATTGTCTACAACTAATGGGATACTATCTACTTCACTATATTGCATTCAAAAGAAAGGAAAAACAGGTTTATATTTTCTATTCCAGATATTGCCTAGGTCATCTGGCGTCTGCAAAACAGAGTGGTGGAGCTTCTCATCCAGTTGCAGATCCTTCTGCTCAATATGATCTGCATGAAGAGTGGCAGGAGAGGGTGTCTGTGATCGGGATCCAAGAGCAGATTGGATTGGAGAAGCACTTTCAGAGCCTGCAAATGCAATTTTTAACAGTTACCTTAAAAGCTTTTTCTGTTCTTTTGACCTACTGAAATTTCTAAACACAGCATTAAGAGAAAATTTAAATACTTTAATATAACAAATTTGGCCAAAAAAAGAAAATGATATAAAAACTGCAATCAGATCTCCCTGTGAATGGTGCTCCAGGAACAACAAATTACATACAGGAAAGGCAAGAGATGAACATCAAAATCAGATAGGCGAATGGACTAACAGAACTCTATTTTCAATCAAAATAATTTTAAATTTTTAAATTCTGCATCACTTGCAGTGCTCAGAACCATCAAATTTTTCTATACATTCCTTCACGTAGATTTCTCCCCAGTAAAGGATTTAAGCAGAAATTTTGCTGAAACAACTGTTTTTCCAGGTTTATGGATGTGTGTAATTTGATTTAAAAAACAAAGATCAAACCAGGAACTGATATTCTTTGATGTTTATCTGCTGATCAGAAAATCTGTATGGGCGGAATGCTCTATATATAGTTAGAGAAATGTTACTTCCTTGAAGGAAGTACAAGCTTTTCGAATGGCAGTGTGCAAAGGCTTCTTTCCATGATCAACACCAGAACAACCTCTCTAGGCAGCTACTTGATCTACTCTACAGAGATTATTTACTTAGGAGCAGCATGCGTTTTTACTTTGCTCCTGCGCTGTCTTCTGCTAAACAAATTTCACTTCCTGAATTTGCTTAAAGATTCTTCCAAAATGGCAAGTTCAGACTAAATAATCAGACAGCAGTAAAAATAAAGAACAGGTATTCACTATGTACTTCCCTACACGTCAGCATATTTTAAAATGGAAGAATTAATGTCTCTGAATTTTAACGCTTGAAAAAATGTAACTGATTCAAAAAACATTACAATATATGTGAAGTTCAGCACTGGAGATAAACTAAACTCTAAGGACATAAAAGAAAAGGTGAGGCTTTTAAAAATAGTAATTTTCCTAAATTATTGGTTGTTAAATGTTCTTTCTTTCAAAGAGAACATTTTAAAGAACTTGACAAAAAATGTGAAGCATTATCAGAACAGAAACAATGGTAAACAAACTTGCACTACTGCACTGAAAAGCATTGCAGCTTTTACCAGCAGTTTAAATCAATGCATCTATGTAGGAGAGATAGACATACATACGACCATCACTAAATTCTGTAAAATGACAAACTGTGGCAATGCCTTTCCTCTTCCACTACTACTTCACACACATAATATTGTTTCGCTCCATATTCTGCATTTATACTTATAGGAGACCATCCACCTGACACTGATTGCTTGTTTTCAACATACAAAATTAATGTAAAATACACATTTAAAGGTGCCCTAAGAAATCCCTTCCTACTTTTCCATTCTGTTCACTGAGAGGGGAGGGATTGAAATAGATCAAGAGAAGGAAGAAGAAAGAGTGGTGGGGTAGGGAAGCGGGAGGGAAAAAGGAGGGAAGGAGAGAGGAAAGAAGGAAGGAAGGGAGAGAGAGAGTAGGGGAGGGAGGGAAAGAAATTTTATATGATGGAAAACAATAGACAGAAATAACAATGGAAAATTTGCTGATCTACTGGAGTCTTCTAAGCATTAAAAGATACCCCAGTACACATGCTTTCAACTTTGACACAGTGCTTTGAACTTGAGTTTCCACATAGATCTTCTGGTATCTAATACACAGTGAATTCAAACTGCAGCTTCCCTGTCAGGTGACTCTTCATGTGTGTGATTTACACTATACAGCTGCCTATCTTTCACAAAATTTCAAAGAAACTCTGTGTTATCTTATTATGTGTGAATTTAACAGAAATTAGACAATGGGCTCCAACTTTGTGAGGGCACTGAAGTGACACACAAAAACCACCTCTCTAAAACAGTGGTCCAAACAACAAGAAAAGACAGCCACAGAACTTTCTCAATGGACAACTCAGTCATTAATTGCAATCTTGTCAATTACAATGCAAACTTGGACAAAACAACCAAACAGCAATGAAATCATTAACATACAAACAAACAAACAGATAAAGAATAGATTTTCTGTGAGGACTTTCAACAAGTACACAGCAAAGAGAATAAAAGTCAAGCTGACTATTGTTGAACAAGCTAAACAACAATGATGAAAAAGCTATTACCATGCTTCTTTCAACGGAAAGGCAATTTTTGAAGGTGAAAATAGTTGCAAGAAAGTGAAGACAGTCCTTAAATACATCTGAAAATGCAGTTTGATTTGTCACAGAGAACAGGACCTATGTAGGTGTAAGCTGTGACAGATAAATAGGTACTATAGAACAGAAGTTCTACAGTTCTGTTAGGCATGATAGTGTTTAACAGTTATGGAACAAGGAATATAAAAACGTCTATGGATGTCTCTAATTTTCATTCACAAAATATGTTAAGAGATCTTCCTTCTAAACACTCCTCAGAGAGGAAGACTTTCTCTTTCAGAAAGCAGCCCATTCAGTTTGCTTACCTGTATCATTTGGTAATTGCCGATCTAACCATTATTCTCCCTCTTTCTCAAGAAATATTTGTAAAATGAATTGGTAAGGCCTCAAGTCTGACTGAGGCTGTGAAACTCTAGTTTAGTTTGTAAAAGGCTATTTCATGAGAAAAAAAAGAAAAGGAAAAATACTAATAGAAAAACAAGTGACACAAATGAAAACTGATCTTACAAGTCACAATAACGTTTTGCATATTATATAAGATTCAAATTTCACAACAGACAACACAGTGAGGTTAAGACAGTTGTACACAAAGGAATCCCATAAGACTTCTGTGTACTAGTTTGAAAGCACTGGCAAGGCCTTTCAAGAAAAAATAGCTTACTGAAAATTAGCTATTTGACTACAGTAATATAAAAACACTTGTAAGATCTAGCTTACATTATGTGCTAACAGTTTTCTCTGATAATTGTATAGATTTTCTCACTAAGGATTTAAAACAGATTTAGCACCAAGTCAAGGATTATGAAGGTAACTAGGTCAGACAAAAGTTTTCCGTTTGTAATTTCACCCATCAGTGTTCAATGGCAATAAAAAAATAACTGAAATCCAAGAATCGTCTTCTACAGAATATAGATTCATAGCAGAAGCTGAATCTTGAACTCTTCAAGATGGGTGGAAAATTCCTGAAACAAATGATTGTTTATTAACTACTTTACCAGTAACAGTTGCAGCTTCAACAGACAACGGTTGCTGATTCAGACTACTTGTTTCCGAATCTATATGGAGTGTAGTTAGACTGGCTACTTCTTGTTCCTCAGCACTCTGTTGCTGTCCTGAAATTGCATCAGCATCAGTGGAAGCTGGTGTCCCTGCCTCTGTGCCAAAGCTGAAATCTGTATGAGGAAAGAGCTGTATTAACTGATAACTTAAAAATACCACTAATATAAAATACAAAAGCCTAGCACCTCCAAAATCCTCCATGTAAAACTTGTATGTACATCTCCTATGCTTCCAACACACTGTTGCACAATTTACATAAGATGTAAAAGCAGAAAGTAATTGGCTATTATGGACATTCTCATTTCTGTCACAAAACTGCGACTGAACTTCTGGAGGAGACATTCCTATTGCATGTCCTGTATTCTGCTTAGTCGCGGTAAGTGTACCTAAATGAGAATAAAGTAAAAATAATGGAAAATTACATTAAGGAATTTATTTGCAAAATTTATAAGCTTAGAAATAGCCAACTTGTTCATAAAAGTACTAACTTCAAGCTAAAAATATTACGGCAAATGGCATTCTGGCAAATTGCTTTCTCATCACTTAAGAGAAGATGTCACATTGAAACATAGTTTAATTAGCATCACTTAGCTACCTACCATCTACATATCCACAATACATATAGAAATACAGTAAATACTTCTACCAGATAAACAGTATTACTCTCTTATGTAATACAAAAAAAATCATAGTTCTAAGCAACTGCAATAACCCCTTCATATGCATATAAGTAGGAACAGATACAGGAAATGAATCAAAAACATATTAAGACATTTTTAAAAAGCATACTAATTTGTACCATGATAACACACTTAGTATCTTTATCAATCTATAGCTACACAAAAACCACTGTAAAAATATTAGATGACCTTCCTTACATTTTACCTAAACTTTTTCAGAAGAATTAAAATAAATTCTGAAGCAATCTTTCATTTTTACATTCTACGCATAGCAAACTCCAAAGACAGTATTGCTTCCTAACTTCTATGCACTGTCATTCAGCTTTTGTAGAGCAGCATTTCAGCGCTGTTTTGTTCATCAGTATACTACACAAATGTTAACTTCTCTCATGAATTCTGCTTTGTTCCATTAAACTAGTAGTGATTTCAATGGGGAATCAAGATATGCTCTCTTTACAGAAGAGTACTGGTATTTAACTTACAAAAATTAGGAAAAGGAAGTTCACAAGCAGTCAACCAAAAATGTTCCTACTTTTGGAAAAGTATACTTGCTTTCAAATTTGCGTCCATCATACTGAAAAGCACTGAATGAGTCCGAGTGGCTATCTGAACTGATGAGGTCACTGCTGCCTGCGCTAGCAGGTGATGTCCATTCGGAAGGCACGCCTGGGTCATCTATAGGACGCATTTGGTTCTGTTTGTTCAATACATCAGGAAGGTCTTTTGGAACTTCCAGGCTTCCAGGACTGCTTCCTCGTCTTGTCACATTCTAAATATTGAAGAAATATGAAGTATTTTACAATCTTGGATGGCTTATTTACTTATAATGGGAAAAGCAATCACACATTCACAAATGTCTGTATACAACCAATTGTTCACATGCACCTAAGCCAAAAATTGTCATCATCCTACAGAGCCAAGACCTTCCAAAACCCCAGAAAGCAGGAAGCGAAGAACCCATGCCATCACACAATTCAGTAAATATCAATTTTGCTTTCACAATGGATGTTTGGGCACAAACCTTAAAAGACCTGGATTCAAACCAAAATATGCTCCAGTTGTATTTGGTAAGACTTTGGAAACAATAGTAAAAACATACATTAACTCCAAGTTACGTCTAAATTGATAAACAAATCTTGTTAACCTTGGTTTCAGAAACATGCAGAAAAAAAGATTTCAAGAAATCTGCTGGGTTTTGGTCAATAGGCTATGACGCTATAAGCAAAAAATTAACATATACCACAAGCAAAAGAATTTTCCTAATTCACACATTAATATTCTTATGCCTTAGCCAAAACCTTAGCATTGATTTAAGACAAAAAAAGCACATAGAAGAAACAACACATACACTTTTGCTCATGTAAATGTACAGCGCTCTACTTGAGTCTTTCTTTAAGACACTCCTCACAGAGCAGAAAGGGCAGTGAAAAGTACAGCTGTCTGCTTCAGTGGGAACTAAGATAAACATAGATAAGCTTTTTTATGAAACAGCTTGAATCCTTTATGCATTGAAAATCAAGGGACTGAAGGTGAGTTACTTTATGTCTAGTCACTTCACTTCTCCTTTTAACATCCTGCTACAAATCAGCTATTTACTTCAACTGATAATTCTGACAAGATACAAGGTTTTAGTATTCAATAGATCAAGCAATCTAAAAATATTAAATTGGTACTTTATTTTTTTAAGAGAGAATATCCATTTTTGTGCGCTAGATTGCAACATCAATGGCAGGCAAAGTTTCATAACGCTTATTCAAGCTTACCGTGGACTGTTTTTTTCCCTACCTGAGGAAAGTATCAATTTTTTATATGTTTATTAATAGTGTTTGAATGTTGATTTAACAGTCAACATTCTTGCCCATCTATGTGAACATGGATACTGGTCCCATTTCTTTCTTTTTCTTTCTGTGATCAGTTGTGATGACTTCCGCTTTATTGATTTGCATCTTGAAGTTTATAGTTAATATATTTCAAAACAGCATTTTCATCTTGTAACTCAAGATGAAACAAAATTTGATAAAAATAAATTCAAAGCAACAGAGTAAAAAGCATACATTTGAACAAATCCTACAGGTTCTCTCTTGCCATCTATCAAAGATGATAAAGAAATCAATTTTTCCAATCACTTTGAAGAATCTTCTTCTGTTCCTTATTAGCAACAACTAAGATATTTGTTGGCAACTTTTTATAGAAGCACGTCTAAAATAACCTTCTTTTCCTTAAAAAAATAATAATCTAAAAGTACACAGCTTGCAAACAATCTCCATTATTACTCATTCTGTTCATTTTCAACATTTCTTTGAATATTTCCCCCTTCTTTGACATTTAACTAAACACTAGAACACTTCAAATCAGTTGCCTTGTCTGGTAAGTGCTCAAAGGTAACCAAAAATTACTGACTTAAAATTGATTGAAATTTTTCATTATGAATCATAACCACAGCGACATTGCTGGAAAAGTGTAGGAATAAATAATACAAAAAGATGGCTCTACTAACAGAAAGTTATTTTCTTAGCAGAAAGTTATTGATACTTTAAAGTGAAAGAAAAAAAAAAAAGAGGAAAAACATGCAAATGTAGTTTCGTAGTCTGTTGCACTAACTAAAATGTAGAGTACCTCACTCCTGTACTCCAGTATGGTGCCTAAATACATCAACACACTAAGGACTGCAAATTTACGTATAAACATTTGCTTTGGAACTGCCTGTGTAAGATGACCTTTTCAGTTGCTACTAAAACCATTTAATTCAATGAGACTAGTCACCTGACAGTTACTTCTGCACTGCTTGAAGAATGAAATTCTAATAGAAATGACATCAAATATGCATAAAATAACATGAGCCTGCGCCAAAAATGATTTACAGCCGTGGAATACTTTAGTGATATTCTGAAGTCTTTCTGATGCGTAAAATACAGAGTAAGATGAACATCTTACTAAGTAGTGAACTGACTTATAAAGTCATTCGTAAATGACATGAAAATTCACACATACATGCAGACTTACATATCATAACATAGGAAGTTTAAAGGCTTACCAGTGTACTACCACTGCGGAGTCTCTCAGCTATAAATTCATCCATGAGGTCAGGAACATTTGTATTGCTACTGCCAATATCACTATCAATAGGGTGCAGCTTTTGACTCATGTCCTCTCTATTAGCTAAAAGCAAATGAATAACTGTATATAGTAAAGAACATGTCAACACATATTCAAAACAAAAGATAACAAACAAAGAAGCCCTGCTAATAAATAGAAATTAAAAATTCAAAATTGCCAAACATGCATTTTAAGACTTTCCCACTTTTTAAGCAGACTCTACTGTAGGAATTAGTAAAACCACTTCTTCCCACTAAGCAGGTGTTAGTCAATTTCCAGTAAAACCTTGAAGAGCAAGAAAGCTTATAGGTAAGCACTACTTAAAGTTGTTAATGCTTGCTTTAAGGATACAGCATGTATTCTTCCTCCATATCACAAAAAAAAAAAAAAAAAGAAATAAATCCTAAAAATTTTATACAATTCCTACAGGTACTCCTTCTTCATTGCGCTCTTAATGAAGAGCAATGTAGTAGGAAAAGCACACTAGACTGCAACATAAAATAATGACAAATGCCAATGTGGCATGTATACATTTAGTATAAATAGTGCAAATAAAAAACGTTATGTAATAAAATAACATGCTACTATTTGGAATGAAAATTCAATCTCTGGATGGTCAATGGTGATGAACAATTAATTAAGTTCACTCAATTATCAATTTGTATTTTTGATAGAATTATACTTTCTGTATTTTACTGTGGCTTCTACACCTAACTGCATGATCCTTTAAAGTTTTCAGGTTACTTCAGTTTATTTTTCCTCTGTAATAATTTTTCCCTCAGTGTCCTCTCTCATGGGACCACAATAGGGTTTTTGTTTATCCTAATATTGAGGCACTGCTAGATGTTACAGATTTCAAATAACATTTTTTCTAGACATCTTTTTCAGAAGTTCAGATTCTGCAGAGAAGCAGAAAACTTTTTTTGAGGAATGTGACAATCACATCACTGCCCAGTTGTCATGGAGCTACGCTTTCACAGACTGCCCTCAGGTGGCATTAACATCTCAATGCAGGATGCGTTATAGAATCTGCTGTTAATCATGCCAGTGTAACAAGGTGAAAAAAGAAAACCTACATTACTGCTGAAAGTTAATTTATTGTTCATTTAAGGTTATTTATGATTTGAACTAAGCCAATGGATATTAGAGCGACAGCCTTCTTTTTGATCAGTCCACAGAGGTCTCATAGTTAGCAGGAGGACTATCAGGAGGCCTTCATGAACATCCATGATTACAAGTAAAAAAAGCAACGAAAGATGTTGCCAAGATGTAACTGTATCAATTTTGATGAGTGCATACAGAAAGGCTTACAGCGCAATTCAAAAAAGATTCACACAAAACCTTAAGACCACTCACAGAGAACTGTCATAACAAAATAATTCCAGTAACAGCTTTCTGTTCCAAACTACTTTTAAAAAGGTATCTAAACTGACCTCCAAATGTAAATTTGAGGGGCCTTTTTGTTTTGGAGGAGGATAAGGAGGAGAGGGAGAGGAGGAAGAAAATACACTAAATGAACCAGAAATAAAATTAATTGAACCTAGCTGGCAGATAGCCAGGTCCTTCTGACAAACAAACTAGTTGGAGCAGAATAGTACATTCTGATATAACGTGCACATGCCAGTCATTCTGTAGGCTGAATTTTGAGGCTCTGTATGGTAGATGAAAATTCAAAATTTTCAAGGCTTAGTCTTTGTTAGGTCATTTACTGTCTCTTCCTCTTCCCTAACCTGATGGTCTTCAGCAGCAACGAGGTTCAACCAAATATCTTTAAAAGGAAAATTAGTAATTTAAAGTATGTAAAAGTAACTTAGGCTGGGAGAAAAATCAGCTGGCTACAGGCGCATGCACAACCAAACAGGAAAAGCAGTGATCATCCCAAAGCCTTTTGATTGCTTATCAGAGCTTGCTTCAGTTGCATTAAGCCAAACTGGTGCTGCCTTTCTCCTTTTGCACTCTGCACACTGTCAGTGCTCACCTGCAGCTTTCCTTCCAAAATAGCCCATTACATGACTGTACAGATCCCTCAGTGGAGCCTCTGCTGGCATTCTGTTCTGCCTCTGTGGGGAAACATTTGCCTTCGGCTTCGAAAGAGCATGTACAACAGTTTTATAAACACCACCCAGGGAGCCCTGCTGTTGCACTGACTCCTGACCTGATGATCTAAATGCACTACGATTATGGAACTGATTAACTGCAATACTTTCCTTTTGCAGCACGGCTGCTTGAGTTTCTGTAATTTCCTTATTTTGCTTGCTACTAAGTGAAGCAGCACTGATTCCATCTAGAGGTCTATATATTCCGGGTCTAACCAGCTCCGTGGCAGCTGACGAGCTGGTGCTTGTACTGCTACTGCTGTTGCCGCTACCACTACCACTACTGCTGAAGCCACTAAGTTTACGAAGTCTTGCTTTCCAAGCAGCTTCTTTGTTCTCAAGAGGATTGTAAAACTGAACTGATTCTGTAGATGGTCTAAAAGTTACATGAACGCTATTTCTTTTTTTAGCTGTTATTTTCATGATTTTGGCCCTATGAGTTACTGTTTCAGATATACTCCTTTTAGTTGGTGACAGCTTGCTTGTACCTGTGATGTGAGGCATTTGAGGGTTAACTTGTGCTTTAGGAAGAATTTTCTTTGCATGCATAACACGTGAGTTGGTTATTTTTTCGTTAAACTGAGCACTTTTATGCTTTTCAGCCAACGCTGCTTCCATGGCTGAATCTACATCAGCTTCAGTGGCTGCTTGCCTGTACAGATATCTTTTTCCTTCTTTGATGCTAGGACTACTTGGCCCATGATCAAACAGACTTTCACACTGTTTATCGATATTTAACTGTCTGACTTTATCGAGTGCTTCATTTCTTGCAAAGGTGTCTATTTGAGTAGGTGCAATATTACTTATAAAGCCACTTTGTTTTTGTTCTAGGTGCAGCTCTGGGTTATCAGGTCTTTCTGTAGCAGTGATGCTATTCGTGCATTGACCAGTCTGATCACTATTTTCTAATCCATCCAGTGGTAATCTATCATTCCTATTTACTGATGTATCACCTTCGTGAGCAGAAGCCTCACATTCATCTATCTCAAAGTTACCGCAAAGTTCTTCTTTTTCTTTAAGATATTCTCTCAGAGAGGAAAGAAGATCATCTTCACCTTCAAGGTCAACATATTGGTTTTGTTCAAAGGTTGTGTTTGCAAATTCTACTGGCCCTATTAAATGACAAAGATGGTCATAAATACTATCCCCAACTTCCAAGGAGGACTCTCTGCTATTTGAATCAGTAATATGGCTTTCAGTGGATCTATGCATTGAAGAGGTCTCAGTGGAACTCTGTAAACTTGGAGCGTGATGGGATGAACTGTCAATGACAGGAACTGCACCTTTGGCTCGTTCAACTGCGAATGGTTCCAGGATGTCAGAGGTGCTGCTACTTCGTGGTAGTGGTTGTTCCTCACTTAATGCACCAAAAACTTCACTTGGAGCATCCTCACTCTGTGAAAAATGTCTGACTCGAGGTGGACGTGGAAGAATTTGAGCATCATCAATGTCTGTAGGAAAAAAGCGTATGTAACACAAACCAGAATTTACATAGAAAGATAAAATTTATTTACTGCTACATTCTAATTATGTGATTGAAAAAGCCAGGAAAGTCCAGAGCCTTGTTTAATTATGTAGAATGAAAATACTTTTTCAGTACTAGAGTGTTAAAAACAAACGCACATAATATCCAGTACAAAATGCAATATAAATGAGTTAGACCATCAGAACACAGTTTTAAATGTTAACATGCATGAGAACGAACAGTGAGACCATGGAACATTTGGAAATACAGTTACAAAGCTAGGGCTGTGCCAATAAGTTCAATAATTCAAGCAATATTATTCAAACTACCTTGAAGAAATGTTTACCTGTAATATAAATTAGCTTAACAGTACTACTCTTCATAGAATTTACACCTTCAGAAAAATACACAACTCCAAAGAGAACATGTAAGTTTTCTGGCAAATTAGAACTTTCTACTGAAGAGATAAACTATTACTTTTTTCATAACTTGTGTGGACATACATAAATTACTGAAATATCAGAAACAATAGTAACGTAAAGTTACAAATATTACAGCAAACATAATATAGTGTATACCTGAAGACTTAGAATTTTTTTTTTTAAGTTCTTAAATGACAGAGAAGAGCTGGAGAAGATGACTATAAATAATGGATATATATATATTTATCTTCTTTCCCTAGAAGGATGTTTTGAGAAATGTCTCGTCTTGAAATTGCAAAACTAAATGCCAAATGGAAGCTAACCTTCCCGTCTTCTTTCAGTTTTACCCAAGGAACTCATAAGAATGATCAAATTAAGAATTTGATAATAAAGATATCGAACAAATCCTGCAGCCATACAACACTTAACATTGGAGGAAAATCACTTCTACCTACAACGAGACAAGAACATTTGTTATGACCATTTAAATTAGTAATTCCTTGTCTCTATTGAGGCTGCTAATACTTCACCATCAGTATAAATCACAGTTAACTGCAATGAAAGCCGCAGTTTCAACATGGGTTGCTGAGGAAATGTACAGACATATATTCAGCACACCTCATGTCATCCACCAAAATAAAGAACTTTCACATTCCTCATCAAATTTCTTGATAAATAGGAATACTACATACTATACAATCAACAATACAGGCAAGGATAAGTGTCTCTTCAAAAAATTGCATGAATTCAATGCTTTTTATGGGATACGAACTTGAAACGTAAGGTAAAAACAGCTCAGTCAGTTTTCCATTGGCTTCATTTTCATAGAATCATTTATTCTCCAGATTTATTTTTTTAAGACCTATCACTTGTTCTAGATATGCTTATAAAAACAGGAATAACAGTAAAGAGCTTAAGTGAACAACAACAACACTTACTTGCCACAATAAACAGACTTACCTTGTTGTTCTGTCTAGATGGTTTACCTTCAGCACTGCATTTACTTAAATTCAGCATATCACACAATTTAAGCCCCTTCCCCTCCCTCAAATCTCATGTGTTATTGCCAAAATAAAGAAATAATGTTGAAATGATTTTAAAATATTTCAGGTGATTACTTCATAGATGTCAACATCTATTTCAACAATATTATATTATGATAATCCGAAGTCACCTTAAAGGACCATTTTGAAGTGCTCACACTTTTCTGATAAAGTCAGAGCTGAAGCTGAATTTTGTCATTAATTTCCTTCTGAACAAAGCACATAACCTGGAGGAATCAGATACATTTGCACTTAACTTACAGTACGTGTTGAAATAAGACGAAAAGTCATTATTTCAATGCTCAATTTTTCAAGGAAACTCTAATTTGAAAACTGAAGTTTGACCTGATTCAAAGTTTACTGAACTGTACAGCAGCTATTAGACAAGACACAGAAGTCTATGGTGAAAAACAGAGTAGACATATAAGCTCTTTCAGAAAATAAACATGAACTGAAAATAGCTGTACGGTGCACAATTTATTAACCCTTTCCTTTCTCTTCAGCTTTCATAGACAGCGATTTTTTCAACAATATTCCTATTCAGTTTATTACTAACTATACAGGCTAACATCCTCTGAAATGAAGGGTGTCTCTCTTTAGCTAGAGTTGATATTTCAGATTATTTAATTGATCTAGGCAGATATTAGCATGGATTATTCTTAAATAGTTTCTGCGCAGCTTTAAGAAATAGGTTTTAATGAAAGCAGCATTTGAGGATCACAGGATGCATCTAACACTTGTCTAATAATATTATTGATAAAATTAATAGGATAAACTGATCTAATCCTGAGTCTCAATATGCATCTTTCATGTTTGATAAACTCCATTTTAACTAAAGTACCAGCCTAAGGATTGCACACTAGGCAAGCATGCAGTGATTATGATCTTCTAGGATGTTAAAAATTACTGGATGGAGAACTCCAAAAGCACGCCAAGCAGCTCCACACATTGAAATAAATTCAGCTAGATTTATTTCAATGTTGATCCAGTATTACTTAATAGGCGCTCATGTATGTGTGAATAGCACATACAAGTACACAAAGATTTTCATACAAATGTGTAGTGCTTGTGCCAATAGAAAATTCATTTTTGTAGAACAGAAGAAGAAATTAGGAAAATACATTGTTATTGTAGTATCAGCACTGAAAATACAGATAATATGTTAAAATCCAAATGAACAGCCTCCCTGGAAATCAGAGCTCACGCTTGCACAGTAGTTACAGTCAAAATGGAACTCTAACAAATCCTAAAGAGTTTTTACCAAATACATTACAGTTCTTGCTGCAGAGGGCTGTATCTTTAACAGAGCATGTACTTGGGAGAAATACTGTCCGCTCCCTAATATCCTAGAGTAAGGAAGAGACTGAAATTGGCAGTTCTAGCTAATCTCAATTGATTTCAACTTTCCTTAGACCAACCTAACCTCCTATTTTTCTGCTTGAAGGCAGAAAGAAAAGGCAGATTTTCAGCATTAGGTGGGAGACACGTATGCTAAAATACAAGCATATTCTGGCAGTATGTAATAAAGTACAATTTTCAATGTACAGTTCTTGATACTTCTTGGGCAACAGAGGGAGGTGAGAAGTGCAAAAAAAATAGAACCTATCTTCTTTACAAAAATGTACTGCCTGTAAGTCTTATTTGTATGTAGCCTTCCCAATGCACTTTGTTTTTTCACTCATTGAGACAAAGGCATAATATAACTGCCAGCCTTACACTTTACTAATTTCTACCCAAGTAATAGCTGGAGTACAAGAAGAAAAAATGACAATATTATCTGTAACATTTCAAATGAGCTAATCCTAACTGTCTTATCTATTTGCTGAAAGAAAATTATCCAAAGAAAACTACTGTGAAAAATTCTAGCTAATCATCCTGCACGGCCAAACATAACATTACAGAAAATTATAAATCTGTAAAGACAGATAATTTGGAAAACTAAACCAAATCACAGCACTTCAGAATCCAATACTGTATATATACACATAATATTTTTATACATTAATAAAATCAGGCATTCTGTAAAGCATATTAAATGATACCATACACTTCAGAAAGTTTTTTTTTTCATGGGAACTAAATTGTATCATTATCACGGTTGGCCACACAACATCCAAAACTGAAATCAAGAATTTAAGAAGAAAGATGTAAATGGCAAGTCAAACTAAAACTTCCTCCTCTTCCTCCCTTACTAATCACAAACAAAATCTTTAGATTAGCTGTACTCTCAGGTAGACAGAAGCTGTATTGCTGCTTACCAAATAATTATAAAAGCAAGACTCCTCTCGTTTTATTTTTTTATGATAGTAAACATTGGCACAGCACTAACTTCTAACAGTTCCAGAATGAATTGGAAAATAGCATGATATTTTACATAACTCCAAATATTCATTCTTAATCTCTTCCCCTCTCCCCCCATCCCCCAAGTATTTTTACTCTCAAAAAATTAACGATTTTGCAGAATTTGAAAGCAGAAGGTTTAAAAAAGTGATAAAGGGGGTGCAGAAATTAGCAGAGGTGGCACTACCTGAAAGCTCATCAGAAAGGGGAGTGAGAACAATATCAGGCAAGAAGGGTTTGGAAGTATGGATCAGAACAGGAGCACTTTTAGCACTGCGTATATAGGCCGATGGCAGAGCACATTCACCAATGGATCGGCTTCTCATGGCTTTAAAAAGGAAAAGAAAGAAGTGGGGAAGGAAAAAAGAAGAGTGACTATAATGAAAGGCTTGTGTCACAGAAAAAGCAGCAACAGAGAAAACAAAGATAAAAAAGGAAGAAAATTTAAAAATTAAAACATTTCAGCACAGCAGATATTGGCAGAGCTGTAAGAAAGAAAAAAATCAGTGGACACATAAGACATTTTGAGTTTTTAATTTTTATGTAAAGCAGTAACAATGCTTTTAGTACGACTATTACAGAGATTTTGCATTCGAAAACCAAGAAACTAAATAACAGTTTTTTCCCACTGCATCAAGGGTTGAAAAATCAATGTTAAAACCACTCCACAAGCACTAGGAAATTTAGATTTTTTAACAGAAAAACAACTTACTCTACGTTTATATTTTTCTACTTTCCTTTGGGTTACTCACAAACAAATATACCTAAATTCTACCTGTAACCGTAGTCTTTAATTCAAGATTCTCAGAAAGAGATTCAAAAATGTAAAAATAAAATAAGCAATTGAATATGGAGAAACTTCCAATACAATACAGCATGTTTCTGCATTAAAAATGAAGAGACTGAAATGAAATTGTTTGTCAACATAAAGTGTTATGTTCTTATTTTACTAGATATCGAATAAATCTTGCTAAACTGATCCTAATTAACCTTTTTGTATCTCCCCTCCTGCCAACACTCCCTATAGAAAGAAAACCTACATAAGAATTGTAGCAACAGGATCGAGGTTATACATACAGCTTCTCCAATAGATTTGAAGTGAACCTTCATTAGACTTGTTTTCCTTTGTCAGAGTAAGATACAGCAAGAACTGATATTGCATTCAATCTCAAAGTACAGCAAAAGTTCTTCAGAAAGTAATATTCACAGTTTCAAGCAGTTTCCTTTTCAGGTTGTTGCAAATTTGAAAACTTACGCTAAAATAGTTGTTGATAAAGGAAACTTCAGTGCATCTTAAATACACACTGTCAGCACAGTATTTAAGTAGTCTTTGAACTTTTGTATGCATAATTTCAAAACAACATGGAATATACCCTCTGAAATTTCAGTGTTTGGAGAATGGAGTACAGAAAAACTTGAGCACATCACACTTACAAATCAGAGAACTGTCCCTAACACAGCAACAAGAAGATAACTTGAGTAGGCCAACATATATAGAGCAGAAAACACATTTGACAAACGCAGCAAACCTTAAGCAGAATCGTAACATCAGTTTGGAAAAAATAAAATTCAGAAAGACAAATGTTTTAAGAATGAAACCATTCACTTAAGCTCATAAGATAGAAAGCAACTTTTTTTAAAAAAAGCAACTACCTGCACAGTTGTAACTTCTCTTTCAGAGATACAACATTAAAATTCAGAATACAGAGATAGTTAGCTGCATTGCATTCATCATTATGCATTTTTAAATGAATCTCGGCAAGCGAAAAAATATCAAGCTACATAGAAAACAGACCAAACTTTTGAGATTGGATACTATTTTGAATGCAAATCATTAAAAAGAAGCGTCCCTTCTAATTTGACCGAATCTTTCCCACCATTTTAGGTTGATTCTAGCAAGAGGGGACAGGATTTCTCATTGACTGTTTGGAAGGCAGAAATTTTAGAGATACTTAAAAGGAAAATAACTCTGAGATGCTGTAAAAGGAAAATGTGATCTCCCTGGATATTTATTTTAAATAAGATGTGTCATATCAATTCATTAGCCGAGTAGAGGCAGATTTGAGACCAGAATGAACCAGGTATTTGTTGCTTTAAAATCTTCCACTACTGTCTACAGAAAAAAAGCAGAGGCATGGAATCCTAAATTCTTTCTGTCCTGATATTTTTATAGGACTAGAATCTCCTGCCTAGGCTACAAATTCCATACCTAGCCCTACAAAAGATTTTTCAACCCATATGCATATCACATTTAAAGGCCCTTTACCAAAAATTACTTTACATAAGTTCAGGCTAAAAATGTACACACTGAATATCAGAAAAGCTGTGATTTTTGTTTGAGTAAACCACATACACACAAACTTGGTGCAGCCATAGCTGTGCGCTGGCATGAGGATGGCTCGAAAAACAAAGGTGTGCAGACGTACACAAAACGTGTACAACAAAAAAACAGACAAAAAAGAAACCCCAGCTTTTTCTTACCATAAAATATTCAACATGCACATCTCCCCTACTCAGATATAAAGAGTATATTACTCACAATCACAGGAAATATACTATATATCAGTTATCATGCAACACATCCAAGGTCCGTCTCAGTTCCAGGTTTTGCTTGTGGCATTACTATTAAATTGAAGGAAACAACCTGACCAGCAAAACGCTATACAGAAAATTTCACTTACTGTCACTATCAGCCAGTTTTTTAATATGCAACCCTGTTTTAACTGGTACAAGCTAGGAAGCACCTTTACAGGACTGTTAGCAGACCTCAGACAGTAACAAGGACATATGCTTTTGTAGCACATGCTTCATCAATACCTTAAAACCTGAAGAGTTTGGGACTCTAGAGCTGGCAACTTTATTTGGCCTTTTAATCTTTTAAAATTATCCTACCGATACTGAGATGCTTGTCCACAGGTGGTGTACTACAATATGAATAGATCTGAAATTTTAACTGGTTACAACAGTACAAACTTGGCTTATTAATACCAAATATGTAAGTAGACAAGGAACCAAATGAAGGAAGCTAAAGTACAGTGAAACTAAAATCAGATTAGTTTGCTACTTACGAGGTCAATACATAGCTTGATTAGATAAACTCAATGATTTTAGGGCTAACATCACATGAATAGACATCTTTTAAACAGAAGCAAAACAAAACCTTTATAAAATTGATCAAGTGGTATAACCTTCTCACAGAACATCTGAAATAACAGTATGAGAGGGAGAAATACATGAGCTTTACCTTCTTAAGACAATTAAGACTTAAAGGGAAAAACATTGCAACAGTCAATCACAGCCTATTCACAGAGAAGCAGAAATTACATTTAAAGTATCTGTGATCTGTAAGGAAAACTGCTGAGTCAAGCTAGAGCTGTCAGCATGAGATAAAGGAAAAGCTGTGTAGCATCTGAATACATGAAATATGCATTTTTGGAGTAGTGCTTACAACTAATCAGCTCTGCCGCCCAAACAGAAGACTTCAGATGCTACTAGTAAACAAAATGTAAAAATGGAGTAAGATAATTTTTTTAAATGTTCAAATAGAAACGTTGGCAAAATAATCCCTGTGACAAAAAAAAAAAAAAAAAGAAAAAAAAAAGAAAAAAAAACCCATCTTTTCTTTGTGAAAAGATAAAAGTGTTAATTTCTGAAAAGCTAATATAACTGAATATATATTCAACTACTAATACGCATTCCTGCTTCCTAAATTGTGTCAGATTGTACCTCTCCCAAGAAGTATCAGTGAAGAAAAAACGCATCATGACTGATGTCACTAGTATTATAGAGATAGTGAAAAAGCATAAGATAGTCCTTAAAGTGTTATTTTAAATGAAAAAGTGAAGTGAATTTAGCCTTCCTTCACATAATGGATAGCACTGAGATCCGCAAGATGAGACAAGAGAATAAAGAAATCAGAAGTCCAGTTCAATAATACATTGCACTGAAATCATACAAATGTAAATGAGTATTCTTTTGAGCAATCCACCTAAAGCACTGTCTAGCATCACTCTTTTCTAACTAAAGAGTATCTGTAAGTAATGAAATTGTGAAATAAGTCACTTCAGAAACAGCAAACTGCACACATTTGCACCAATCTCTCATTAACACAAGATTCTGGGTATAGTAAAAGACAACAGGTTTACGAACTACGCAGATAAATGTTTATTTCTTGCACTTTTCTTTCTGCAGTTGGAAAATATTCAACCTATTTTGTGCACTTAAAGAGCCACCTACCCATAACATTGCTCAAACCATTCCATCTTTCTTTTTTCTTTTTCACACAATTACAACTGTATTATTTTTCTAATGTAGGCTAAGCATGCAATCAAACTTATTCAGAATTAAACCATAACTGCATTACTTTCATTTACAGTAACTGCAACTATAGTAACACCAAGCTATTCAGCTGCCCTCAAAACATGCAAGACTGCACAAGTTACACATACATCTTCAACTACTTATTTAAGAAAGCATACTTCTGTGGAAAAAAGTTAACTGTGTAGCTACAAAGCCAATTATTAATTCCTTCCCCTTTCTCAAATATCACTTATATCACCACTTACAAATACATACCAACAGTTTTCTGCCGTACTATGCTTCTTGCCTTTTCAGTTCCTGGAGATCCAGTGGTTGTAGCACTTCGTTGTCTCATTGGCGCCTGTCCAGGCTGATCACGGCTCCAGCCTCTAGAAAAGGACTTATCCACAGAGGACTTGGGGAATTCATGCCCAACTCCTGCAAAAATAGAATTGCAGATCTATATACTTCTATGCCGGTATCACCAGAGAGTTGTGCTCTTTCAGAGAGATTTAAAGTTGGATAGAATAAATTATCAGAGCAAGCATGATGTTAAAAGCTAAGCAGCAAATTACTATTTTTAAGTATCTCTAAACCCGCTCAGCCAGCATTAAATGAGGAATCCTGAAACGGTTTCAGAAGCACTGGTGCTATTACGCTATTGTGATTTTCTTTTCTGATCAATCAAAATCACATGAAAACTGGTTTTGAAAAGATTGTAGAAAAATGTGAAATTGTAGAAATTTTTCTTTCAACATTTGCTGTTTCTGTTAGACTAAACACGCAAAATCATACATTACATACCATTAACACTGCGGTTGTTTGTCAAATAACTTTGTGACTTGAGGGACATGAAATAAAGATGATAAAATATTTCAACACCAAGCACATAAGTAAGTAAAACAGATGGTGGGCTCTAAGAACATAAGTTTTCAAAAATTCACACACACACACACACACACAAAATAGCGTAAGAGGATTAAGAAAAGATGTAACAGAATCAGAATTGATATTTATATCAAAGTGAATACAGCTCCTAAGAGGAGCTTTCCAAAAACTGTAAAAAAAGAAATAAAATCACAGTGAACTGAAAAAACATTTGCAGTGTATTTCCTTACCCACACTGAACTGACTCATGATCACAAATCGTGATCACAATTAAATCATTAAAGGGCATCTCCCTGGAAATTGTGCCTTCATAGTGGACATTCAGTATTATTAACAAATGAGCAGGGCAAAACAAATTGGGCATAATATTTAAGTGATTAATTATTTCCAAAACCCACTAGAGTTAATTCTGCAACCCACAGTTAACAATGGAAGCTTTCTCTGGAATTCTGCTACTGAAAGTTAGCATGAACTCTTCTCAAGTGGCTCTGTGTGGGTGATGCAGTCAGTTAAAAATACTTTTAAAGGCTATATTCAAAATAACAATACACATTCTTATCCAATGTCATACTTGTTTTTTAAACTGTCTTATGGAGAAAAGAAGAAATCTATATAGTACAGGCAAACAAAAATGCATGGTCTGGAACAAACTCTCAAGGTCAACTGAAGAAAAAAGTAAGTTTGTTCAGCTGTCATGTAGCAGAAGAACAAAATGAAAGCGAAAAATGTCTGTGCCCAAGATGAGGAATTTGGAAGCACATGAAATGTCTTTACTACAAACAGCTTATAGCAACATTCGCTTTAAGACAGGACACTGATTATTTCTCACTCACTAGGGAAGTAGTGAGTACCTTCCCTAAGGTTTGAATGGAGAACCACATCAATCGGAATACAGAGAGATTAAAAAGGAGATTAAAACCATACTTTTTCTCCACCCTTATTACTCATCTTACACATAATTCTGCCTCTTGCTATTAGATCTCAAAGCCCTTTTTAAAGAAGATCAGAATTATTACCCACGTCTTACAGAAGACTAAAGCAAGGCAGAAATTATTTCTCATGGTGACATGCAGAAATTCAGTTTCTAATCTGGGAATAGAATCCAGGTTTTGCCAATGTCAATTCAGCATTCTGTGCAGGACAGACTTTCTCTCTCAATGGTAGCAATATCAGCAAGTAGCTACCCTCTCTCTCCCCGTGTTCTGTCCCACACAGTTTTTTTCTGCATCATACAGGAATCAGCTTAAAAATGTATACCATTAATATGGCACTAGTGTACTTTCACCTCAACGGTGAGTCACTTCGACGAAATCAATCTTCACCACGATTTTGCAGTGAGTTACTGCTCCAAGACTACATTCATCTCACCTTTAATCAACATTCGTAAGATTTCAGTAACAATGTTCCAATTATGCTTGCAATAGCCACTTTCTACCCAATTAACTGTCACCAGACATGTAATCTTCACAAATTTCAAGACATTATGATTGGGGACTCAACTATTTAATTGTTTTGATAACAGTAGAAAGGTATAACCCATGGCAGCATAAAATTTTTGGTTTAATTCTACACACCTTTAAGAATTAAATTCTGCACGAGCCTATTTGCCAAACTAAACATTTGTGGTAGGCTTTTATGGTGGTTATAAAAAGCAGCTTTATCTTAAAGAAACTAGGTTATTTTAGGTGACAGAGAGGCCTAACTGTATACTGAAAAGACTAGACTAAAGCTCTGCTGACCTAACATCTCATTAGCTCTGCTCAGATTGTTATGACGAGCACACAGTGTTGTCTTACCTTTGCCTTTGTGTTTTTTCTGCTTCTGCTCACTTAACTTATCCAATGGCAGGTCACTGAGGTCCAGACTATACAGGTTTCTAGCTAACACTTTAGTTAGGGTCTCCATTGTCAGTGACCACTCAGTGGCCAGTTCTTCCCAGTATGTCAGTGATGACATGACAGACAGTAAGTCATCCCAAAGTTCTCGAGAGATGTACACATTTAGATTTGCTTTGATCCAAGCTACTATAAGAGTCTAAAAGAGCAAAATGAGAAATGTTGGCTTATCAACAAAACATGACAATATTCATACATTACTGCTTAAAAAGAAGTTCCTAACTGCCACAGAAATTTCTGTGTTCATTTCCTCACCATTACTCACAGACTTTTTATGAATAATCAAGTATTATATTAACATGTGCTTCTAATTTAAATATAGGAGAAACTGGTTTAGCTTCTGTAAGATCTCACCATATTTTACAAGTTTTGCCAGACAGTTTTATAACACTATTCTCAATTAGTTCTCATCACGTTTGTAACTTTACTGTCCTTTTCTTTTTTCCCCTTCTAAAGAATCTGAGGACATTATAGATTTATAGAGAAGGCATCATAACAACATTTTGCAAATATGAAGTTTGATATCATCTATTATAGCTTATGGAAAGGAATACAAAAATCAGTTCAATAGGCATAGATAGCACAGAAGACTTTGTGCTGACCTGAGCTAAAATTTTATCCTGCAACAGAATTGGACTAAAATTGCATAAATTTCCAGTTAACTCAATGAAGTGCATTTCTTTTTATTTCACTGTAGAGTGAAAATAATTATTAGAATGCCATTAAATACAGACACTAAAAGATGTAGCCAGATGCTTAACCCACACCATTCACATTATCTGGACGGCCAATGATATAAGATGACAAATCAGTCAACAGTAGCTGATGCATCTTGGTTAAAATTAAGCTGAATTAATTAAATTGAATTTATGTTTAATTGCCTGGAAAAGAGGTCCTGCAAGTCTTCCTGCTAAAGTGGAGTTTTTTCTTCCTTGATACTGCAAGAAAGTTTGCGGTGGTATTTTCAGCACAGATTCAGTAACTCTGAGCAGCACAAGTAGCATTTGTTCCCTGCAAAGCAACATTAAACTTAGAGTCAGCACTTTGTTATATTTCTGTATATACCAAGATACTTCTAAAGTTAATGACTGAGCTTGATTTTCTCAAATACACTGCAAACAGCCTAACTTGGTTATTGAAAAAGAAATTAATGAAATTGTAGGGTAAAGGTTTTTTTTGTTTGGTTGTTTGTTTGGTTGTTTTTTTTTTTTTTTTGTTTATAAATGACAGGTTTTGGCAATGTAGCATTATCATAAATAACGCTTCATTCATTATTTTGTGCGGCACAGAATCTCCGTCATCACAGTCTAGAGTCACTTCTTCAAAACGATGAGATATTGAGGAAGAAAATAGCAACTCAGTGGGATCTGTTTTTTGTTGCTTTTCCCTAATTCCCCCCATTGGTGATTATTTGTTTCCTCAGGAGAGGAGACAAATTTTACATGACATATAAGGTACTTACCCAGGAGACACTAGTGAGAGACTGAATGCAAGTCAAGTTAAAATGGAATAAATCAGCCATTTGACATCCCCTTGCTACTGCTTCCTTGCAATAAAGAATGGTGGCAATATACTACCTCATTAGAGACAGTTATTTAAGAGAGAGCAGAAAATGATGCAGATGACTTGGTAAGAGGGTCCCTTGTTCCTGCTACGCAACTTAAATGCTGGAATGGAACAGCACAGTTAAATAGTAAATGGACTCTTGCACAAACTCCTCAAGCTGAAATTAATTGCAGATGAAGGGCAACCCATATCTCATTATAGTAATTGTCCAGACTTAACTGAGTATTTTTGTCTACTTTCAAATCAGACTGTGAAGCTTCATACATGACTTCATACTTAGCACCCTGGTACATGAGAAAAACGTCCTGGAAAAAAGCCATCACTAGCTACTTAATAGTAGTCCATGCACACCAGCTTATTTCTTTTTTTTCATTGAGGCTAAGCTGTCTCAAACTAGCTAGTGATGACTATTGGCTTTAGCAGAGGAGCTCACCAATTCCCCTATGGCAAGTTGCCGGTGATGTTACAGCTCATGTATTTATTGATTTAGAGAAACTGATTCACACATTCAATACTATCCTATTGTGTTCACTACCAAGAACACTTTCACATTTATCTTACGAAATAATAATTTAAGATAAAAACATCAGCATTTTACCAAGTCTTCTTGTCCATAGTAACTTGAACTACCATGTGACGGTAGATATTAAGAATCCGTTTACACATATCGGTGTGTTCATCCAACAGAGTTTTAATTTCATTTGCAGGTTCAAGAAAGAATATGTTTGAAGAATTTATTATAAAAACCTGCAGGTAGAAAAAGAAAAAAATAGATGTAATAAGCTTGAAGCACTTTGATATTTTCAACAATTCTGTTAATAGTAATCGAGAAAGACAAAATCCATGATTAACAAAATCAGCTGCATACACACTCAGAAGTATATATAGAAGTATAAACACAAGTAAGTTTGATAATAAAACAAGACATTAATTTTAATGTTTTTTTCTATAAAACATATTTGTATATCTTTGTTCTCCTCGATATATGGTACAGTAAATTACTCAATCCAATTACTTAATATAATGGACAAAATGTGCCAGTAAAGAAGTCTACTGCTTCTTTAAGCATAAAAGTTCACCTGCCAGCCAGCAACTGACTAGTATAACACATGTTAAACTACTTGAAATAGTCCCATATAAACTATAAATGCTACCACGATTAACTGCTGTCAAGATTAACTGTTCACAAATACCACTTCCTAGATACTTACATTAGGAAGCTTGCCAAAGTACATGCAGGAGTTAAGGGAATTCAAGTCTGTATGCTCAGAGCCAAAAGGATATAATTCTCATAATATGCAGAAATAAATGAAGAACATAGTCAAAGCAATTCTTAATGCCATTGACTATCTTTTGCTCCTTGTGCAGTGGAATGATATGATGTTAGCATCAAGCAGCAACAAGATAAAAAAAGCCAAACATAAGTATACATTATTAGACCTTAAATAACTGTCTTAACTTATTTCCAGGTTGTTGGTTTTTTTTTTCAATTTGGGTTAAGATATTAAGGAGGTCGGGCCCAAATACGTTCGTATGTTCATATTTTTCACAGAAGCCAATAATTACTGGCCAACACTAATTGTTAAGATGGAAAATAATTCTGTCCTCTCAAACGCTCTTTAGTGTATTATTACTTAATGTAACAACATTCTTGGGATGAAAAATGGTAATATAACATATATTTACAAAAAGAAAAAAAAAAGTCTAGCAAAGACCTTTGGGGCTCAGATACTATTTCTGGTGAACAAGCCTTCTTAAGGCTGAATGATTCAATGTTTTTAAAAGTCAGTGAGCTTTGCACTGATGTCAACGGACAGTGAATTAAGGCTTTCAGAATGAAAGACTCTAAGGGCCTAGAAACAGGAAGAAAATTCAATAGAGAAGTCTTTGATTATTGATTCACAGAAAAAACAAACATGGTTCCCAGGTCTGGAATCCTCTCAAATTCGGACACTGTACTGAGATAGTATGCATTGAGTCTGGCTAAATCTTTCAAGCTAAAAAAGATATATGTTGTTTTTTAGACAGAGGATCATTTCAACATCAACATGGAGAATCTCCCAAACATTCACAGATGTGTAAAGTTAAATATTAATTCAAATTGAGAGAGACACTTCTTTCTTCTCTTAGAAACATTCATACATATTCTACATATTGTATGCATACTCACGTATGCAAAGATTAAGAAGGTTAAATTGTTATGTTTGAATATAGAATTCATTTCAGTTACAAAGTTTATTTTTATATTTAACAGTATACAGCATTATAGGAAATCCTTTTTTAGGAAATCCTTCAAGCTGCAGAAATCTTAATTAGGATGGTCATTTATGTTATAAGTGCAAACAACAGAGTAGTAAATGGATATCTGTTTTGTTTAGAATCAATTTTCTTCCAGACAGAAGAATATTGATGAAGGTTGAAGTCATGCACACACTTCTGTGAGTTTGTACGTGTACATACTATACATAAAATGCACACATTTTACATGATCATAAATGCATTTCAAAAACCCTCAAAACTCTTGATTGTATCTAAAATAATTAGTAAAATTCAGAGATGCTTTGGAAGAGCATGGGATTTCTTTGTAAGAATACTATATTCCATTCTTTATGTACTGATATCATGAGTTTTACTAGTAGGATGAAAATTAAATATCAAGTCTATTTCCTACCTGTAATACTGACTGCATTCCAGCTCGTACATTTTGCTCTTCAGTTTCAATCTCAGATAGTTTATGCAAAGTCTCTTGGTAACAGCCATTTCTTGCCCAGTTTGAGTTCCTAGCATGACTGGAGTTCATAGCTTTTTCCTGAAAAATATTTTGCCCTTAAAGTTCACACTGATTTTTTGACAGATATTTTTATTTTACATTAAAGAAAAAGTATGTAATAATAAATAGTAGACAGAAGTTTAACATGTATCTTAAAGACAACATCATGTTTTAAGAGGCTTGTAGGAATTATTTTCAAGTATCTAGTTAAGTACTTGCTATTTTCATCACTCTTTTATTTATATAATTTGTATTCAGCTGAAAGCTTGCATGCTTTATTATGATACAAACCATATCTTCAAACCAGTTTATGGAACTTTATGATTTTTTAAAAATTGAACTAAACGCATTAAAAAATTACAGATAATGGAGCAAATTGGTAGCTCATATACACACTGTTTAATTACCATTGCTTCATTTCCCCAACAGATGCTTTAACATCAAGCTAAACCACATACAGTCTATTGAGTAAGCCACTTGGTCTCAGCCTCTGCCTACTATGCAAAATATGCAGAAATAGCAGTCAACAATATTTTACCTCTTCTCTTTCTTTTGCTTTCTCCGATGAATTGCGGTCTACAACATTTTCATCACAATCTACAGTTGCACATTGGATTACCTCTTCAGGTTCTTTCATAAATAAAGGCTTATCTTCTTGCTGAATCCATTCCTGATATACCTTTACCACTTTCCTCATGGCAGCTGCTTCACATATTGGCAACAGAAATGCCTGGGAGTAGAAAAAGAAACCAACAAAAGCCCAGTTACAATACTTGAAAAACAGCTAAAACAGCGTGGCTTCAAGCTATATCTAGAGCTGAACATTTTTAGGTGCGAAGTGTATAAAGTAAAGAAGCGTCAAGAGAAACTTCAAACTCAATTAAGGAGTGCTTTATAATAGGCAACCTCTAAAGGATAAGAGAAAAAAAAAAGTACAACCACTGTAGGATCTTAACTAGCAAATTTCTCACAAGCCTAAGTGTTTGCTCACTTTCTTCATCTGTAATGTGAAAGTGTGCAGACAGGTGATAAAGAAAATGCTTTATCAAGAAAACTTGAAAACTTCACTGCGAAAGAGATAGACATGAGAATCTGCACAGGTGGATCTATTCAGTGTCTGGACTGCTGAAATTAAAGCCTAAATACTCATCAAAAGCATGCAAAACGAATGAGTAGAAGTTTCTTCTACAATACCTTCCATTTAGAGCAGTTGGAAGAATAGAATTAAATCAGTTCAAAATGGCTAATAAAAATGCAAGCAACGTTCATTATTCATAGTCATATATCTTACTTTTATCTAAAAGAGATTCAGAGTAGTAGCCTTAAAACTAATGATTCACTGAAAAGACTTCAGAATTATTGTTTTCAAAAATCATGTATTTGAGAGCCAGTGTGATGGATGATTTCTGCCCTCTCCAGGATGTTTTATGTAACTGCTGTGCCTGTAATGAGTAGTCAGAGATCAGGAACTGTTCGTATCAGCCAGGTTTCAACTAACTATATACATTTATCAAAGGCCATAATGACCGAACAGTATTAAAAAAAATAACAGATAAACTACACCAGCACATAGTTTTATGGAGTCCATAGTAAGAATGTTAAAAACTCGCTGGCCATGCCTTCAAGGAGTACCCACTTGACACAAACTAGATGTTCTCTCTTCAGAAATGGATGTGTAATATGAGTATCACACTAAAAATAATTGTGAAAAAAAGAAGGGAGGAGTACTAATAGTTCTATTAATTTAGAATCTACTTTCAATGTCTCAGACTGCCAACCCCCGAGTGGTAGTTACTATATGGTAACCGCTATTTTCTTCATTAATGTGTTCAATTTCTTCAACACACTGGATGTTGTTAAGCTTCTGACATTTACTTCATTCAAGAATATCAATTTCATCCAGAAATACTGGAGTTTTTTAATGTTTAGTTTCCTGTTCTTTAAAGAAATCTATTTGCATTTCAACTGAAAGTTAGAATTTTTTCTTAAATATTATTAAGAAAAACCTTTTCACCTTTAAGTCTATGCCATAGGGCATAAAGAAAGCCTATCTTCCATTAATTGTCTTGGTTTGAACTCAAAGCTATGTATCTTAGTATTACAAAGAAAGACTTGATATTCTGGTATATACTCTTAGTTTAAATTTGTTTAGTAAAGATTCCAGCTATAAAAAACTATTTTGAGTATGTTCAGCTTATGTGTCTGGTTGCAGTAGTGTTACAAGCAGAATCTGTTACCTTCTGTAGCCATCTGTCTCACTTTTCTGGAGAATACTGTCAAGGTAAGGTCATTTGACTGCTGCTAAAACAGATCTTGAACAGTTGCACACTCCTAAAGCAGGCTTATATTTAAGTTTGGTTGTGAGTTATAACAGCTATGGGGCTGAAGGGATAAAACATTCCTGTCGAACTGTAAAGTCCAAGCTAAATTCTCTCAAGCTGGTTATCAAAGAAAAAGAATTAGAAAAAGCAGGGTCCAGAGACATTCTACACAAAGAAGGAAAGATTCTGAAATATCTTCTAATTCTTAAATTTTAAAGGCAAAATGACAAAAAAAAAAAAAAAAAAAGTACATTTTTATAATGTTCTAGTTAGCAAATACACTTGAAAAAAAACATGACATAACGATCACTTAAAGTATAATTTTATTCCTCTTATATTCTAAGGAAGGTTTTTTACCTGTCGAAAAATCTCAGTTAGAAAATTAACATTACTTCTTTTAGAAGAAAAGACTTTGCGGACAATTTCAATATCAGTTAAATGTTCTTCATCAATGCTGCAGAGGCTAGAAGAACTTGGTTCTCTCTCTGTTAAAGTACTTGTATTAGAATGTGACTGTTCTGGCTCTGCATTTCTATCCTGCTTGTCAGTGCTGTCGTTTTTGCTGTCTTCTCTTGAAGCCATGCTAGCAGCTGCTCTCTAAAAGAAAAATTAAGAGAGTATTTCATAGCACATTTTAGTAATCTAATTTGAATGGCACAATTTAAATCACACAAAAGTACACTTTAAAACAGTACAGCGAATTCATGAAAAAGAACAAATATAAAATTTACTGCATTTCAAAGCTTTTTACCTCTACTTGATTAAAACATGAATATTTAGTAGATTAAAAAGAAAAAATAACTACCGTGACTCCTTTTAAACTGAATTCATAAGCAGAAATTTTTTTTTAGAAACTGCCTTTTTCAATTCTTCGTTAATTATAATGATCAAAAGACTGCATGCTGCTGGCAATACTAGTAAACGAAAAACATAAAAACAAGAAAATGTTGTGTATTCTGCCTTACCTGAATATTCTTTGGCACATTTTCACCTTCCATCCCAGGAATATGAGGTCCTGTATGGGGTTTTGGCTCAAGCCAGAAAGACACCAACCACCGAATGACAATAACACGAGCCTTAATAAAAGGTTCCTTCGTACAATATATTGCCTCATTGGTTTCAGCATCTTTCTTAACCATTACATAGTGTGGCTTTGGTCTCATCTGGGGTATATCTGTAAGGAAAAACAACATTTTAAAATATATGCAAAGAAGAAAGCTCCGTTTAACCGAAGCCATTCTAAGATTCTGTATGCAAGAAATCTTAAAACTATGACCAACACACGTGAATGTTCAGAGATGCTGTTTCTTCGTATTCACTGCTGAACAACACATTCCAAGTTGTGCTAAAATGGCCACGATATAGATAATCCCCAAACTAGACCATAAGGATTCAAAAGGCTATAATTTTCTCCTGGAGTGAAATTGTATTTATAATCCAACAGACAGCAACAAGTTTTTGCTATTCTAAAACCTTTAATTTTCCTCTGGAAGTCATTTGTTGTATGGCCTTACAGCCTTGCTTAAATTTTAAAAACTTCTGCATCCTTTTCATGTTTTCAACCTTATTTTTAATTCACATGCTATACTTAATATTTAAAGAGAAACCTCGGTAAACTCACCCAAGAGCATAACTACTTCACGCTTGCATTGAAAAGTACAAATGAGTTCTAGGTAGAAAAATACCATTAACTAGACTAGAATGCATCCTATACAAGAAAATAATGTTCACGTATAATGATGGCATTATCATTTTTAAAAAAATTCTTAAGAAGTGTTTATAGCTAAGTTACTAAGCAACAGTTTATTTGTGACTCATACCAAATCTACGGACATTTAAGAGCTTTGTAAGCCACTTAACTCCCTACTACCAAATGTACTGGGTGAACAGATGCAGTTCAAAAGCAATGCATCATCGTATTTTCTAATGGAAACCCAGAAATATTTGTTCGTCTGCAACAAACCACAGTTAAGCGATATAGTTAGCAATAAAGGTCAACAGTTGTTTACTGATGCCGATCCTAACATCTAATCATGGCTGCTATGGGAGACCCTTTATTCCAAATCATATTTTATAAGCAGCTGCAATAAAAATGGAATGTTGGTCCTGGAATACGTGACAGATGAATAAAATGACAGTGGGAAATCCTGCTCCTAAGCCCTTTAAGTCTCACAGCTTCATCTAATACCACATTTCTATTGTACAATTTTGCTGGACTTCGCTGCCACAGCAAGGGCACATGCACCTTCATATGACGTAGTTGAAAGCTGATTCTAGAGGTACTAATTCCCCCTCTAGCTTGTAAGGAATGCAATGAATGATGCCCCATGGGATTAAAATCCCGCTCTGAAGGAACTTTGACTAATTTAGGGTTTATAACCTAAAATTCCCATGTTCTGCACAGTGACTCAATATCATACACCTCCTGGTTCTCAACTCTTCCAGTGACAAAGATGCTGACAGTGCCACTGGTACTCATGAATCTAATTGGAAAAATAAAGAAAAAAGAAAGGGAGTGACATTTCTTACTAACTCAACTTAGATGGCACCCACAACTACAGTAAAAATGTTACAAAAATCAAAAAATGTGCTGGGAGGTGCAGGAGGGGAGAACAGTTTGTTTTTGAATGGTGCATAACATACCCTCCTGCAAGAACATGTATCAACAGCCCAGTTAAATTCCAGACATATCTTATAGCTAGCTAGCTCAACACTGCAAAATGTGATGTCTAGGTCTCACAACCCAATACAGGGTACAGAACAGTGCTATATAAAAATTAACAGTCAGAAGCTACTACAAGACTTCTGGATGTTAATGGCATTTCTGTGGGAATGGTGTGCCAACCTTATTTCACTTCTGCAGTGTAGAAAGGCAAGTAGGAGATCTGCTCTGATACCGAGTCAACAAAAATGCAGCTTAGGACTGAAGACAACAGGTGCTGTCAAAGCACATCTTACTGCTGCTATTTCAGTTATAACAAGTTTTATCTGGGGATACCATGCCCAAAAGAGAAAAAACAGAAAATGATGATCCTATTCAGATAAGGAGAGAGATGCATTGGACACTTAAGATACGTTCCCTAGTTTTACAACCTTTAGTTGGCCAGAAGGCAGTTCAAGAATACTAGCGCTAGGATTCAAAGATGTAAAGTAGCCACATTAGAAAATGTAAAGTTGTTCCCCATCTATGTCTTCCTAATGTTAGGCCAACAGCTTTTTGGGGGTACAGTATTACTTCTTTTGGATTATATATGGTGTCATTAATCCAGGAATAATAAATCCAGACGGCAGCAATGTAATAACTGCCTAGATAATAGCTGATTATCTTACGATAGACATATAAACTTATAGATATTTGAAGTTTACAGCCACCCTGCGAAGATTTCCCTGTTAATATTACAAATACACAAGACAACATCCAGCACCAGCACTGAGAATATCCAAGCCGATGCATCTCAATTACCTTCCAAGAGACACGTACAAAACCAGTGATGATCTCAACTGAGGAATGTTTACAAAACGTACTTTAAAATTACATCCAGTGTTTTTAATGGAAGCATTATTTTTTGAGGAAACTGCACGACTCTTGTATACCATCCATGTAAGAATAAGTTACAAATGCACAGAATGCTTTTAAACAGCTTAGAAAGTTTTTATTTACTACAAATATAGAAAAGTATACCATTCTCATTTTGAGAGAAAGCAGCAACTTAAGAAGTACACCTAAAAAAAATTATTCATCTTAAACTGCAGCATGTGTTATTACACAGCCTGTGAAAAAATGATGTGCCTGGTAGTGCAATATTTAACAACACAGAGAAATCAGTCCTCTGATATCTACTGCATTCAGCAGAAGGTGAAGGCTACAATCCTAGCTATGCAGTAACAGCACCTGGATAGTTGTTTCACCCTTTAGAAAACACCAGTACACATGCAGTAAACACGTCTTCGCAGTACACTGTCTCCTGTAATTTCACAGTATCTTCCCAGAAAAGCCTCTCTCTATGTATTCCTCTCAACTACATTATGTACTGCAGCTGTTTCTCAAATGCATTCTCCGTCAATTATTTCTTGTGTTTTCACACTTCTGCCAGTCTTCAAAGTATTTGTGAGGGCTTCATGTAGGGGCACGGACCTACAACCGAAGCAAATCAGAAGCTTACTAAATTGACTAAAATAATACAAGAAAATATTCCCCTCCCCAGCTTTCCATTTTTCCTTTGTTTTGTTTAGTTTTTTTCCTCCACTCCTGGAATGTAGTGTGAGCTTATGCCAATAGGACAAGTTTTGTATAGGGCAGAAAATGAAAAGATGTGGGGAAAAAAAAATAAAAAATGGTGGTCACTTGCAGTTTTGACCATGCTTACATTTTAAGGCAGTAAAGAGCACAGAGAGCTATGGGACAGACTACTTTCCGGTTTACCTGTAAATGAATAAGCTCTTCTAAGTGGCTTAGAAATGGAACAGGTAGGTATGATGGAAGTAACAATGACCCAGAAGTCCATATTCCAAAGAACATCTTACAGAATATGAATAGATGTTAAAAGACATTTGAAACAATTCTACTCTTGTACTGTACTGCTCTTCTAAGCCTGTGAGACTCCGAGAATTTGGAGGAGGCATGTTGGCTTCTTGTAACTGAATATGCATTACTGTAACTGATACACATCTGAAAATCTTGCTTAAGAAAATCATTATTCAATATACCATCTCCAATAAAGCCTAAGAACTAATGCTTGCTTAGTAAAACTACTGTTTTCATTTGTAACCTCGTGATTTTTTCCTAAATTAAACATAAAGCTAGTAGCATAAAAGCACTTTTTTTTTTTTAAATCAGCATGCTCAGTGTCCAAGCTTTTGCTGTTTTCTGCCTAAACGAATTGTCAATTGTGTTCAGAACTGGCAAGTAGAGGATTGTTTTCAATTAGGGTCAGGGGAGGAATGCCAAGGAAGAATTTCAGAAAGGAAAATTTCTACTCCACTTACCAGTGTTTCTGTTGCCTCTGTTACTGTTCTCTTCCCCAGACTGCTTCTGATTTTGCACACTTTAAGGCACTGACAGTAGTTTTGGAGAGCTGTGTTAATTTTTTTCATCTTCCCTACTGTCACAAGGCCTTGCAAGTTTCTTCTTTATGGTTCACAGGAAAAGAAAGGACTACAGTAGTACTTCTGTGGAAGAATCAAGACCTCCATAGAAAGAAATATGGTTTCCACACTTCTTCCAGACCTCAAAGCAGCAGCACTTGCAGCGATTTCATCAGTGAAGCTCTTCAGTATCTTCACACAATTCTTGTTCCACAATTGCTTATGACTTGATTTATACTGTTCCTTTTCCCCTACACGAGAAGGTCCACCGTTTGTGGGAACACCCATCCCAGGTTTTAAAACACTTATCTCTACTGAAAGCCATAATCCACATATGGACTGGTAGCAAGAAAGACCTTTTCAGCATACTTCCCCACAGCTTGATTTTAGAATACGGAATTGTGGCTGGAGAGATTACTATTAATCCTTATGAGATGCTGCATCAACAGCCAAGAGGAGCGGTGCTGCGTATGTATTATTCAGGCAATGAAATGGTATCTAAAAGCCTGAGCAGATTATGTTGCTTTGTTTGCTTACAATTTGTGTGTGGGTGGATATAAACCTGAGATAGCAAAATCAGGATATGCAAACAACATTCTAGTTAAGAATGAGCTAAAAACCTCTAAACAAAATTCTAGTTGGGTTTGTTAAGTGAACACCTAGAGTTCCAGTTCTTATATGGAAAGATACATTTTAGCAAGGTCTGTTTTAAAGATTGTTAAAACCTACCTTCTTCCTCCTAATGCAAGCTCATGAGGAAAGTACAGCTGATGCAAAAATATAACTAACTCTGCCCTAATTGAACTCAGGAACAAGCACAGCATGATCCAGATATGTTTCTTTATCTGTACATATTCTGTATGGATAAAGTCAGCATCCTCAAAGAGCAGAACTTCTCTTGTCTTAACATAATTAGTTTCTCTTCTGAACAACAGAGGTCACATTACAGAATTGTTTTACAACAGTTAATTTACCTGAATTGTGTTAATACATCAAGACTGACAGAAATTAATCAAGAGATCAAGTGCTTCCATAGATAATTGAAAACCATGAAACAGAAGCCATGATGTGCCCTTTCATAAGAAATACTGAGCATAAACAACATTCTCCAAAGTATAACTCAAGTAAGAAACTGCTTTGCTGTGTTCTTTGTTAGAGGAAATGCAATGATTAATTACCTCATCAGTTGTATAGACTTACCAAGTATAGGGTTATATAAGCTGGTCTCCTTACAGATGTTTGGGAAAATAGAAGGTAAATAATATTTCTTAAAATTTGAGAATAAAAATGAAAATCCCTTTTCCTGGTTTTCTTTGTTCTTCCATTCTAAACTCTTAACCTTAAAAACAAAAGAAAGTAATTTCAATTAAGTAAACATCAAGAAAGATGACTGATGAAACTGCGTCTTTATACATTTGTACAATCAACAAATATACAGAATGGTGTGGTTAGATTGGTATCCACGGATCGTACAGCTAGAAAGATTATCATGTTGGGAAGGGATAATCAGAAATAAATGAAAAACGCACACCCATGTCGTAGGCTCACAGGAAAAACTCCAAGAGGAGCAACCTCCAGAAAGAGATCCTCCCCCAGTGGCAGCCGGCCCTTAAATGGGGTCTAGGAGAGGTGGAGCCAGGCTCCACCCCTTTCAATCACACAGGTGAATTGCCTTCACCTGTGCTCCCACGGCTGACTCCGTGCTCACCTCAGGTGATCAGAGGTTCAGGCTGTGATTCAACAGCTCCCATACAACATTACTTCCATGAAACAATATCATTTTTATATACATTTGCAGTATACAGACTGCTAACAGTGTTTTTTTTTTTCCTTTCTGTTGGACAAACAGATGTTAGTTGTTTCACGTTTGTTTGCTTGAAAGCTACAGAACATACCTGAATTACTATGTATTTCAAAAGCGCTTCCAAGAAATAGCTTGTTAAGTCTTCTTGTCCTTTATCTCCAGATTGAGGAGGAACAAGTGGAGTGATTTCCTCTATAGTCACTTGAGCTATCAAAGAATATTAATAATTAAAAAATTAGATCTACATTTATATGACTTCAGTATAAATATCTACCAAGTCTTGAAAGTAGAAATGTACTGCTGCAAGCAGAGAGGTACAGGCAAAACAAACCAAACATACATTAATTAAATTTAGTAAGTTTTAGCTAATAAATCAACATACAAATAATTTCTTACATAACTAAAAATACAGAAGAGAATTAAATTCTCCTTATGCACCTTGGAATTTATCTGCTAAGACCCAATTTTTCCAAAGGGCATAATCAATATTTTGAAATTTATGCAAATAATGAAGAACATAGTGTTTGTGTTTCACAAATGCCAATGCTTTATTTACATCTACATTTTCTTCATTTAGCAATTCATCAGTTACAGCAAATAAAGTTTTAGTTTTATACATCCTTTGCCTCTAAAGTGAAGCTAGATAGATGTTATTTTTCTTTTGGTCCTGCGGTAAGATGTTTGCATTTCACTCTTTCTACTCTGCAATTCTATGCTGCCCACACAGTTGGATTTTTTCCTTCTTTCTTGTGTCTGCATACATGAGATAACTTCAAAACAGGGCTTAAAGTAACTTCCATCTCCAGAGCTAACCTGTAAGGAAATTCAGTAGCTGGAGTCAGCTTTCTTTCTGTAAATTTAACTACCAGCCAAGAAGACACTGTTTGCTCCTACAAGTAATGCTTGTGTCAGCTCTAAAGCACTAGGTGGAGGTGGGGAGAAAGGCAACAGCACTTTCTGCTCAGAGGAATAAAGTGCTTAGCTTCTTATTCACATTTGTCTGAATAGACAGGTTTGCAAGCAAAATACACAGTTTGCACACAAGACCACTCAATTCCAATTCATGGATAAATATGAATTCCTACAAAAGGTATGTGCACTGAATTACGAAGTAAGAATTTTCCCCAAAGCTACAATTAACTGATACTTACTGCTGGAATGAACAGCCGAAGATAAATTTGTTATGAAAACAATTGTAAGAGAAAGTTATCTCTATACTCTATCAATTAGGGAAGATAATGACCATGGCTTTAAAAATTTCTTATCATATCAATTACGTGGAAAAAAAAAAAAAAAGAAGTGTAATTTTTACCAAATTACTTACTTTCTTGAACATTAAGAGGAGGGTTAATGAGATTATCTAGTGTTCGGGGACCATATTCAGATTGTGGTGATGAAAATCCAGGAATTAAGCAAGAAAACATCCATAGTTGTTCTTTACTACAGTTATTCTGAAGTGCTTGCAGCCACAGCAGAAAGAGACGCACACCCTCTCGACGTATCTGAAATGAGAAAATGGAACAAGGGAACAAGTTAACTTGGACCAAAACAATTCTGTACATCCTGGAGGGAGGAGGAAAAAGAGAGGGGTAGAAAAGATGAGGACAGACAGTGTAACCACCAGCAAAGACAAGCTAGCAATCTGGAGGTCCTGCTGAAATGCAGGTCCCACAGAATCTCTTTCACAGTGCTTTCCCTGAAAGAAGAGGAAGAAAACCAATATACACCTACTCACTTGCTTGAATAGTGTGAGATGCCATCTGAATTTTTAAGAAAATAAGTAATATCATAAGATCTCGAAATATGTTTGTGAATTGTAATAGCAGAGTGAGCTTTTTGCTGTATCAGGACTCTCAGAATCACATAATTATGGGAGTTGGAAGGGACCTCAAGAGATCATCTAGTCCAACCCCCTGCTAAAGCAAGTTTCCTTAAGTAGGTTGTGCAGGAAACTGTTCAGGCAGGTTTTGAATATCTCCAGAGAAGCAGACTCCACAGCCTCTCTGTGCAACTTGTTCCACTGCTGTCGTCCTCGAAGTAAAGAACTTTTTTCTCATGTTCACATGGCACTTCCTGCATTCCAGTTTTTGCCTGTTGTTCCTCGTCCTATCACTGGGCAGCACTCAAAAGAGCCTGGCCTATCCCCTTGACACCCACCCTTTAGATATTTATACTCCTTCTACCCTTTTTCATTCCTTCTTCAAGTAATGGGATAGAGTCCCAGAATAGTCTTTCTCCTGGCTCTCACATTGGAGGACTTCAGGACCAAGAAGCTTGAAGAGAAGTGGCACAGCTGCTTACTGCTGTACCAAAACCACATGGTCAACCATTGTTATTTTACTACCCACTAGTGTCTTTGACCTAGGTAATTCTCTAAGACAATCAGAAACTCAGCAATTAACAATTAAGGCTTACTTCTGCTTTAATACAAAAATCTTCAGTTATTTGCACACATTCTTAAAATAGCTATCGTACTGAAGCACATTACTACTGTCAACAGTTCTACTGAAATTAAAATACCGACTAGAAGTGATTACTTCATGACATGTAAGGCATGACCTGAGTCTTACTACTATGATGTTTCCATAAAAATTCACCTTTATGTTCTTATTTTCAAATATTTGAGACAAAATTAAATAGTATGCAACTTTTTCCAATACCTTTAATGAATTTCCAGTATGAAGAAGCTTCTTTAAAATCAACCCTGAAAAGAAAAAATATTTTTTTTTCTTAATTTCTTTGTTAAGAAGATGTCAGAGTTCTCGGTCAGACTTGTTAGCACCTCTTAAAACAAGTCCTTGGCAACCTCCCTTTTAATCTTGGTGAGCTTGTTACCTTCAGGCAACTCTCTCAATGCCAGAAGGAAAAAAAGATCACCTCTCACAGCTTCCTTGTGACATACAACATCTTTCCTAAAGGACTTCTGGGGAGGTGTACACTGAACATAAATGATTCTTACATCATTAATATGAGTAAAGTCAGAGTTACCCATTTACAAATATAGACCTCGCCCAATTTTTTCCATCTATTACTGTATGAAAATTGGAAAATTAGTTTACAGTGCAGCTGTCCACTTGCCCTTGTTCTTTCTCAACCACTGTTACATTTCTGAATTCTCAGGTAGAAGAGTATCTTACCACGTTGTTGCTTTCTGTTGTTTCATTTATCTCCCCCCGATCTCTTTTTTCCTTTCCCTACCTTGCTAATGTTTCAAGACCTTAATCCCTGTTACGGCACTTAAAGCTTTATGAAATCAGTAGCACAAACTCCTAACAGCTACTGATAAAAAAATAAAGGTTAAAAAAAAAACACAGCAAAAAAAAAAAGATAACTTACCAATACTATGAAATTGCCATCTCTGATGAATCCTTTCTGGAAGGAGTTGCAATATTTTCTACAAAAACAAAAAACAAAAACAGAACCCACAGATCTATGTTGTAGATATCATATTCAGAAGACTAAAGAGCACTCTCACAAAGGCCATAGATCAGTTACCAAAAGGTTACTTTAGAAAATTTCCACACTACTTTCCCTGGAAACATTACTGTCCATAGAATCCCATTCCTAAAGCTAAAAAGCCCAAAGGCTCTAACACGCTCTCTGGCACATCCTGTAGATTTCAGATGTTGCTGCAGTTTATCAAGCTTCACTGATTCTTTGCTGGATATTACTGTTTAGAGCACAGGAAATGAAATGGGATGAGCACCTGCCTCAGTTGCTGTCATTCACAACAGTTGTATTAGGCTTCCAAAGCACAGCTCACCTAATAACCTTTATGCAACAACCAATGAACAAATCAAACAGCTCTTTTCAGATTCACTCTCCCCTATGCTGCTTGAAACTGTAGGGATAGCTGTAATGTACCTCACAACCAAACAAACAAAAAACCCAACAACGAAAAACCTCTTGAATCTGTGTTCAACCACATAATCAGCATTCAGCAACTTTCTATTTTAAACATTCTTAAAAAGAAAAATCCTGATTACATAAGCAAAAATTTTGATCAAAACAAAAAAGGCAAAAACGTGACATTCTAAGTTATTTCTAAACTATGATCTCACATCAGAAGCAGTCTGATTTAATTCAGATAGATTCTAAGTCATATTAAGGAAGTGAAGCAATGCTTTTGGCAAGGATGTTATAAAACGCTATTTTGAAAACCAAAATATAAAAGGAATCCATGTAAACTGGTTCTGCAGCCATAATAACCATCACCACCAAAAACTTGGAACATACACATACAATGTTTTTTCCAGTTAAGACACCTTCCAGCAAAAAATTCAAGTCAACTCTAAGCTAAAGGAAAAGGGAATGCAACTCAGCATAAAGCATATTTCCAGAGGACTGAAGGATAGCTACTGTTACTATTCAACAGGACTTAATTCAAAGCCAAAAAATGTATTAAGGGATACTGAAGTTATCTTACCTCAAAAATAAAAAGAATAGAATCTAATTCTTCTCTCTGAGACTTGTGACCTAGATGCAATTAAGAAGATACCAAAGCAGAATTTAAAGAACGCTGAAAAAGATTCTTAGACATACAAAACAAAACCATGCACTTCCACAATCAATAATTATTTTGTAATCCTTCTGAAAACAAAAATATTTTCTTTTGTTATAATTTATAACTTTCTATTATGGCATCAGCAGCTGGCAGAGATTAAGTTACACACCATCTTACGAAGTAAAGCTTCCAATGATTCTGCAGAACACAAAAAGCCTAACATCTGAAGAATTCCCATTTTTCAAAATTTCAATTACAGCCATTAGAGAATAAACTCTCCTTCCTCAATCCCCACGGCAGGCGTTTTTAATTACTCCACCTTTATTCGCCATGTTAGTGTTCATACATATTCCTGCATCCCTAATATATACGTGATCACAGAAACAAAGACCAAAAGATCATTCTATTTGAAATACTCACCTTTTTGTTTCAGACCTACTTCAATAGTCACAAAGTTTTCAAAGAACACATAATAAATATGTGAGAAATGTTGATCAAAAAACTGTTTGAGATCAATTGATTCTGCATTCTCTGAAAAACAAAACAGAAGATTTTCATTTTCTCAAATATTCAGTCACCTCCAGTATGCCATTATCCTGTAGTCTGAAAAGAAGAATTAAAATAAAAAGTAATTATTGGTAAAGAATTTCTTGAAGTTCCCATTCTTTTAAAGTAAAGCTAATGAAATTAAATACCAAGTGCCCACCAAAATTTAAAACAGGAAGCAGCATCTCCTTTCACATACGCTTGTATAGCAGCAGCATCTGCAAACCCCAGCAGGGAATCAGAATTCCACGAAGGCTAGCCCTGTACAGATGAACCTTGGTTTAAATGATAATTCACTAGAAATAAAGCTACCCTATTGCTCCCAGTCTGTACAATAAAAAGACCATCTCTGTCATCCACTGTTATCAGCAGCAACTACCAGACACAACTAAGCTTAGTGGGAGGACAGTAAGCAAGGACCACCTCTGCTCTTTAGAGAAAGATTTTGGGAGGAAGCAAGTGACAGCTCTTTATTCCCACTGCTGCTCCCCCTCCTTCCCTCCCAATTTTCAGACACGCCAGCCTCGTTCATCGCCCCAGGCTCCTTTGTTTGTGGTGGCTCTGGAGATGAGATGCTGGTAACTCTGGATATCTCTGAGGCTGAACTGTTGTGGTGAGGGTAGAAAGGGTGTGCTTTCCTGCTCTCCCCTGTGTAAACAGGAAAGATTCTGGGCTCTCTTCCAAAATCCCCCCCAGACAATTTTACGCAGATCTTCAATTAAAACAATATGAAGATTTATCTAGGTTAGTTTTAAACTAGTTGGTGTAATTATTACAAATATCAATAAATACGCTGAAGAAAAGGCACTCCCTGCTCAGATGTTTAACAAAAGACTAGAAAAAGTAGGTGCACAGGAGAATAGTCAGGAAGCATGTGGCAACAGGGAGGCAGAGTTTAAAAAGATAAAATGCTTTCTCTTCAAAATACTGATGTGGAAAAACAACAATAGAACAATGGAAGTAAGGCAAATAAAAATGTATACAGATGCTTTATAGCCCTCACCATCAAGCTTTACCAGTTCTACACACATAGGCAGCATTATTAACTGTAGTTCTTCTAAGTCCCCTTCTAATTTTCTATGGGATCTGTTTTTAAAACCCTTTTCGAATGACATCAATCTTAATCTGCATGACAAGATATATAAACCCGTCCCCCGCCTCCCCAAAAAAAGAAAAGCAAGGATGGCCAAAAGCTCAGCGTATTTTAAATTCTATTTCTGCAGTATTGCCAACTCAATTTTGTCACAACTCTTGCCATGAAATTTTCTATTACATGTTGAATTCCTGCAGTATCTTAAGACATTCTACCTATGTCTTCCGTAACCAGTGTGGTGGAGTCAGTGCTCTCAGAGAAGATAGTGCTGTACCAAAAACTAAGACTGACTCTTCAAGCAATAACCTTAGCAGTCCAGGTAGATAAAGTGTGTACTTGACCTTCTACAGGACTACCAAACCTTCGGTTTTGCAGATCACTTGCAGACCACATCATCATTTATCAATCAGCAGCAAAATTGCTATCGTAGTCTGAAATATTGAAGGACAGCAAAAAATACTTCCCTTTTAAACAAAGTGGACCTTGATTCAAAGAAGGTCAGGGCAATGTGGCAAGAAACTGAGCTATGAGTTCAGTACAATCACTATATCCACTTCCACTTATGGGGCAGAATTCCAGAGTTCTGGACTACAGGCATGAAAACACATTAGGAATGAATTCAACAGGTTTTGAGACAGAAGCGAAGGGGAAACGAAAAGAATGATTGAGACGTTTAGAAAAGTGGATAAGGTGGTAGAAGATAATCTTTCCATCTTATTTTAGTATTGCATGGGAAATACACAAAGAAATGAGGCAAACGGTTGACCTGATGTGACAATGTGAACGAATGGAAGAAAATAGTACCAGATTCTAAAAATCGATGAGAAGCAGTTAACCAGCTGTGTTTTTGTATGCACACTATATGTTTCATCTCCCAAAACAAGCAGTCTTTACCCAGACATGGGTAAACTCAGGCAAAAAACTCTTCTTCCAAATTCAATCTTAGCACAACAGTTCATAATTTTAGTAGCTCCCTTGAGTCATCAGGAGAAAAATTAAAGACTTGCCTACGTAACCAACTGAGCAGTCAGTTTTCATTTCCCCAGTCACTGCAGTGACGCTCCCGCAGGTACAACAGGCACTACGGCAAAGCTCTTTGCCATTACTCTGTTCTCTGAAGAAATACAGATGACATTCCATTCTACTTATTTGCTACTTATCTGTTTAATTACCATGTAAGTAGGCGCCAGTCACCTCAGAAAAAAACAATAGGAGCACCATTTGACCTGCATTGTTACCATTAACACCTGAACAGTACCTCCAAAAGCTTACCTCCCAAATACACCCATACCTTGGAAGAGGATAATGTAAGTCAACAGCTCTTCAAAGTTTCAACTTTCTACCAAATGCACTTCACCCTCGTTTCTTCCTAAGATCACATTCGACAGCATAGACAAAATAAGTTTTTGGAATTCATACAGTTAGTAAGCACTGAGCGCTTGCAGTGAGTGCTAATGCTTTAGGACGCAAGAAAATACAGATACAACATTTTATTTAGTATGAATTTTGTTCAGTCATTGCCTGCCAATAATGCACACTCACAAAATTTCTTTTAAGGCTGAAAATTTTTAAGGAAGGGAAAATGTGCTGGTACAGCTTAAAGGTCACCGTTTGCCACCTGCAATAGAAGACAGCTTCTGCTAATCACCAAACAGCACCTTCAGTGATTTAATACATTACTGACCCAGAAATCTGGAACCTTGCATTAGTGAAAGAAATTTGGAATGTATTATGCACAGCTGCACCAAGAATCCCAGCAAGGAGGAGGAGTAAGAAAAGAATGATCAGGTACAGTATGGAAATAGTGATGCAGATTTCAGAAGATACTCATCTTGTCTGGTGACCTGTTATCACCCCCATTCACAGCTGCCCCGTACCAGTCTGCATGGCTACACCACGCATCAAGAGACAGACCACTGCTCTCCTTGATTACCAGAACAAAAATGCATTGCATGCACATCACTTGAATCTATCCAACTTCCAGAGATACTTCGCCACACTTTCCTTCATTTAGAAGCTGATCATTTTTCTGAACAAAAGCGTTTCTAAAACATTCAGTTCACCTTTATCTTTGTGATCAATAAAGATACAGATTTTCAGTCCCATCACCTTAAACCATTTTCTTCAACTCTAAGCAATTTATTTGTCTTCCTCCGTCATCTCCCAAGGTATCTCGAATGCTCTGCAAAGAGGTAAAAACCATTTCCTCTACAAGAAGCATATGCACGTCCTTTTCGTGCAGCCTTGAACTGGGAATTAGCAGGAAGCTGCTTGTCTGCTTCGGCTACTTAAAACTTTCCTGCCTTTCTAAGAGAGATGTAACCTTGCGGGATTACACAGAAACAAGCTTTCCTCTTTCATTTAAAATTTATATATTTTTAAACAGAAGAACTTTGCATTCTCTCACCGCAGCTTCATGCAACTAACACAAAGTAATGCATTCCTCCCTTGTGTTCTCAGTACTCATGCCCAGATGGGGGAAAAAAAAAAAAAAAAAAAAAAAAAAAAGACAACTCAAAAATAGATCTGGCACCATTTAAAATAGAAAAGTTTCCCAGAACAGGAAAGGGAAAACAGGACAACACCTATTTCTGTATTCCAAGAATGCTAAAACCAAAGATTAGACTGTACAAAAAATAGTTTTAATACACTGAAATCTAGATTTGCATCTTCATTCATAGAAGTTCTGACAATAAAAATGCTGTTTTCTTCATACTTCACAGTAAGAGTAAACATGGATTTTTTTGATTGCTGAATTTTCCTCACTACATCTCTGTGACCCAAAAATTGATACAAATCTGATCTCTGCATTAACTGTGTTCCGTTTTATTTGTTTGGGTTTTTAGTTTCTTGTTTTTGTGTGTGTGGGTTTTTTTTGTTTTGTTTGTTTTTTTAAGGGAGAAAGTTGCATTTCAGCACAGAAGTGACACCTCCTCTGTCCTTCCTTCCCCTCCCTCCTCCTAAGCTTTTATGAACGTGGCTTTTGTTTTCTCTAGGCCCAGCATTAAGAAGGTAAGTTAGTTTTTCTGGCTGAAATTGCAAAAGTTGTATTCCATTCATGGATTTTTGTTCTATTTTGATGCATGACACAGAGAACCAAACTTAAAGTGCAAGATTATATCCAAGATATTTGTATGAACCTCATCACAAGAACAGTCAAGTACCCAATAAACTGGAATTTGTATTTCTATTAAATTGATTAAAACTTGAAGTTCTACCACTCCCCACCTTGTAGACCACAGCTGCAGCACAGAAGGACTGAAAAAAAAAAAAACCACTAAAACAAAACTGTATCAAAAAAACTTCTCCACCTCTGCTATCAACTTCTGTGCTTACAAGTGATGATACTTTTAGGAACTACTTTCACTCATTTTCTGTCAATTCTTCTTCAACGACCTTGATTTTGTGTCTTTTCAAATGGCCAACTCTTTTGCAAGTTCCCTGTTCAAAACTTTGCAAAAGATTACAATCTTTTCAAGTACCAGTAATGTATGCAAAACTTAACTTAGGAAAATCAGATTCCAAGCCCAATTCTGCTACAACTCTGCTTTAGAGGTTGCTTCAAGGCTTTACTTATGGTTTAATTATCAGTACACCCCTTTGTAACCAGGAATAATTTGCAGTCATGTAAGTAACCCAGTATTTTAATAAAAATATCCATTAATATTACACATTTGAAGAAGGATTCTATTTCAATAGCACATCATACTTAGAATTACAGTGCAGAAGAGCTTAAAAAAACCCCACGAAACACAACAAGCCATCATTTTGTCAGATGTAAAATATGAAACAGAAAAAGCAGTAGATTTTTACTGTACATTTAAACTTGTACAGGCTCACCTAAGCACAATTCTGGAAAGTTTCCAAGTTTACACATAAAACGCCCCAGTCCATCCCACCCCAGAGGGCAACCTCTGTGAGCTTTAATTTATAGCATAAACAACACTTCTCCCATTTTGTCTTCTACATATTATGATAAAAATTATTGCAAAGTAGTCCACAGTATGAGTTATGAAGTTATGAGTGAATTCGCAAGAGAAATGCATATTACTGTTTAGAAGATTGCCTCTGTATGAGATTAAGATGTTATCAAGTATGTAAATCTTCATTTTCTGCACAGGACAGAATTTCAACAGCAAACAATCAGAGTGCTGGACTTAAAGCTAGAACAACAAGAAAACCCATGCAGATCTTAGAGAGACACGAACTTTTTCTGAAGAGAACATGAACATTCGCCATATACACACAGCACAGAAATTAACCATAGCAGTTCATGGAATAATCAACACTATTACCTATCAAACTGTGGTTAGCTTTACGTTTGATTATAAGTGTTTCAGGATTTAAAAGCATGCATACAGCAGACAGTATAACAAAAGCATTACCCAGAGACTCGGTGGCTTTTTACTCGCTTTACCTCATCCTCGCCCAAAAATCTAATAGCAGTACAACTGCAACCAACAACTGAGAGGATGGCCAGACTTAGAGCTCCTCTCTGCAAATCCAGGGTCCACTGCAGGCTGAAATTTTGTGTATTGATTCTCGTAACGAATTGGTGGCTTTAGGAAGCAAAATGTTTTGAAGTTTCCTAAAATCTACCATACAAGCAAAACAGCAAACAGAAATGATTCTTAATTCCTCAGGGTAGAAAATCTAACTGCTGCTTTTTAGTAAAGCAGTACAGAGAATCAGTTTATATATGGACAGTCTATTGAATATAAAACCACATCACTTTAAAAGTTTAAGTAAGAAACATCTGGAACTAACCAATGGATCTGGGATATTTAACAGACTGACAAAAAGTGAAAAAAGAGAAGATATAATACGCCACATTGTTTCCAACAGCGTGCTACAAGTGTACTTCTAGTAAACAAGGTTTTTACCTTAGCTTTATCGTTTTGGATCAGTAATAACTAGCCAAGACAATTATTATTGTTATTTTTATGTAATATTGTCAAAGAAAACATCCCTGAGGTTCCTGGTACTGAAAAAACAAGAACGCACTTCAGGAATTTTTTAATGGACTTCAATTTTGCTCTGGGCAAGCCTGAACTTCAGATCATGAGCACCTTTTAGAGACAAATGAACATGGGAAAAAATAAATGTGAATGATTAAGCATGTCAACAGCATGACCTTCATCTACATACAAACTGCTACCAAATATCACTATTAGTTAACTGTAGGAATGAGCAGAGCAGCTGACAGCTCTCCAGCCCGGCTGCTTCAGCCTGCCAGCAGACTCCAGAGGGGTTACAACACTGACGAGCATTATAAAACTACTCTCATAACAGCTCACGTGTGTTCCATAAGTCAGGCTTTTATTTAAGCAACTTCCATACATTCTCACAGCAATGCACTTATTTCCATTCTGAACTGCCACAACTAAACCCACACTGACCTTCCCTTCAAGTCCAAGCAGCTAGAGCTGTCCCTTTGTCTAGCCTGGGACTTTGATCCCATTCCAGCCACAGCCTCACAGGCTAGCAGCACTGACCAGCACTGCTGTCTGCAAGTCACATGGAACACGAGCCAAAATCCTAAAGCAAAACAATTCTTTCCCCTTCTCTGATGGCCAGAAAAGAACGGTTTCGGGTTTAAGTCAGACTGACAGAACACCTACTCAGGCGTCTTAAATCGTGCTCAGCCTGCAGCCAAAGCCACGAGTACTGCTGGTGACATGTCCTCTGCAGTTAGAGTTACCAGGAGAGGGAAATAAAAAACTACATATGACCCATGCCAAAAATAACACAGCATTGCACATCCACAGAAACTTCTGGAACAGTTATCTCCAGCGGAAATTCCAGGCAGCTATTTCTGCTGCAGCCTTCCAACAGCCCTCCGCTGCAACAGCAATCAAACATTTTTCATTTCTTACAGTACAGAAGAGATATCACAGTGAACAATGTTGCTGATGTGCAACACCAGTGAATTTTATCCAGCTGAGGCATTAGGGCTGACTGCCAGCCAACTACGTTCCTTAAATTAAAATCCCTTCAGATAAGTGCAATCTTTAAGCATATTGTTTAATATTAAGCAATATATCAAAATGGATGCTGAACACAGAGTGTCTCATCCTGCACTGTACTGCTCGACTTCTCCATTTTAAAGCTCACTTACACGGGACGTCAAGCACTAACCGACCGCTGAGAACAAAAGAAAATAATTAAAAGAAATCCACACTTCCAACACTCTCCTCTCTTAGCATTATGCATTACAAACACTGTTTCTACGGATCCAGCGATACACGTAGCGCATTTTTAAGATATCAGATGCAAATAAAATTGTCAGAAACAAAATATTCTTTTTCCTTCATCCTGAGGTAAAGGCTTGATGCTGAGGTCTTATTAAACAGTGCAACATTAATTGTAAGAACAAGGCGATATTATTTCTATAGTACCTCCCCTTAACAATCCGAAAAATTGCAATTAGCCACTAAAACACTGGGGACTGATATAGATACATATTTTTCTGTAGAATTACAAGATTCATTCTAAAGGCAACATCTAACTCCTTAAGGTGTGCTATGTGCCTTCACTGCTATCTGCTAGTCATGTCTCAGTGATCACATCTGCACCAGCTGCAGCTGGCAGCTGTCCTCAACAGCAGGACCCCACTTCTGACACTGCTGAGCCACATCCACAGACTGAAGGAGAATCCCTGCCTGCATTCCTGCTCAAGATTGATATGCACTTACCACCAAAGTAGCTCACAGTAAGTACAACTGCTACAGCCTTTTCCAGAAAGGAGACAGAGGAATAGTTCACTTAAAAAAAATCACATAAAAATCAGATGCTGACAGAGATGGCATTAGAAGACTGAATGATTTCAAGGTACTTTAAAGAACTGGAGTGGGTTGGGAAAAAGAAAAAAAAAAGCACAAACAGTTCACTACAGGAAGAAACTCATCCACCTTAAAAGAAACAAGTCTCTTAAAGGAGATAGCTCCAGCTGCTTCAAGAAATAAATTGCAGCTACAAAACAGATAAAAGCAGATTACTCTCACTCACGGACTGGTATGTCTCAGGATATGGCTTCAAGCTTTTTCCAATATTTCACAGGATTTCTTGGCAATAACAATATTTATTGCTACTTGGAGATCTCCTAAAGGACTTAATGCCTGTGAAATGCATAAACTGGTCATTTATTACACTCATTTTAAGAAATAATACAATAAATTATTCAATAGTCACCTGAATTTCTCTGAAAAAGTCTGAATCCCATCAACAGAGCCATACTGAGCCATGGCAGAGAACCACTAAGAGACAGGATACTAGACTTAAGTGGCAAAGAGCAGATTGTAAAGAAGAGGTTTTGAGGAAAATAAATAAATAAAGAGAATACATTTGCCCTAGGTATACCCATACCTGATTGACAGTCCAACACTCAAGGATCCCCACACCAAAAATCTCCTACTGGAATTTCAGATTTGGTGGCTCTTAATAGGCCTCACTTCTTGTCTTTTTCATGTATGTTTACATGTTTTTCCTGTCCCTCCAAAAAGGGATGCCAAAAATTTCTTTCCATATGAAAGCCTTACCCTTATCTGTGTCATTTTCATCTCTAAATTCTCTGTACAAACTACAGCAGTAAGTAAAGCTGATATTTTCAGATAATAGCACACTACGGTTTTATAAGACCATCTTCTATATTTTTTCCACAGGCTAATTTGCATTTTTTACTAAATTTAAACTGAATTGTCAATAATGACTAAGTATTTTTTTCTAGAAATGATACAACTCACTGCACTCTAAGTTACCTCGTAAAAACATTTAAATAATTCCATCTAATGTGCCCTATCTTTAATTTTTTAAAAATAAAACTCACCTGCTTTTGTGCTATCCACTCTCTGAAACTGTTCTGCCTCTTCTGGTCTTAACTAACAACCACTTTATACCAGCTTAATTATTTTTAGATGATGTCTGACTTGCACCATTGCTTTGCAGGATCCAACTGTCAATACTTCACCATGATGAGGTTTTTTGTTTGTTTTTTTAATTTCTCCTCTTTGGCTAATAGACTCATAGAACAACTTAAGTTGGAAGGGACCTTAAAGGTCATCTAGTTCCAAACCCATGCCAACAACCAGATCAGCCTGCCCAGGGCCCCATCCAGCCTGGCCTTGAATGCCTCCAGAGATGAGGCATCCATATCCTATGAATAATCCGTGAGCACTCTTTCTCCTTTCATGCCTATTTCATTATTTGGTAAGGTCTTATTGAAGAATGGGTGCTTGAAGTGCCCAGACAAAAAGATGAACTAGCACTCCCTTTCCTCCCAGCAAGTCTTCACCATGAATCCAATGGCCACGTTTCAGTTTATTGCCACTGAACCAAACACAGGTAGAGTACAGCAATAACATTAACTCTGGTCCAATTGACCTTGCAGGCCTACTGAAAGGATTTTAAGCTTATAAACAAGAAACACTACTCTCCCTCTGCTGGATGTGAAACAGCAGAGAATTCTCTTCTTAATGGTCTTTTAGTCTCCAACATGCAGGGCTTATGAGCGATAACCAAGACAAACCATTTCCACGAATAAAGATGCCGAACAGACTCCACCACAATCTCTCTGAGATACTCTGCTGGCAGTAGCTAGCCTGGCTCCGCTGAAGCGCATGAAAATTCCCTGATTATTACATAGGGAGGAATGGTCAGTGGGGAAAAAAGAAAAGAAAAAAGACAAACAGGAAAATGCAGCGTTACACGGCTCAAGCTGTAGCATGGTATCTGCATGCAAAGCCACCTCAGGCAGTAGTCTGTCCCACGTGGGCACACTGCTTGTTTTTAATGCGGTTCAGCAGACTAGTCACAGAAACAATGGGAGAAGAAATGGCACATGCTTTGAAAGCCAGTTAAGGAAAAGAAGAGATGTAAGGAATAAGGCAAAGATGTGATAAGAGCAGTAGTTGGACTTCATATAACCTGCACTGTATTTCTTTCACACTAATGAATGAATAAGAGGAGAAGTGCCTCCTTGCGCCCCGAACACCTTGGTTTCAAACCTTGTGGATCTAGCTCTGTCTGTTTAATAACAGAATCTTGTAGATGGATACAAGAGAAGCTGGAGAGCAGGGTCACACCTTTCCTTATACACACAGCCATACACATACACAGTATGCTCCCAAACTCAGAGAAAGGATACGTGGGTGCTATGCTTCAACAACTGAGACATACGCATGTGCAGTAGAAAAAGGGGAATGGCCACCACACCAGAACATGCCCCAGCAGATTTTGTCTGTCCTACAGTCAGTAAGCAGAAGCCTTAGATTAGATAAGAACATTTGCTTGACACAGAGCTCACGGCTTGACTCTTACCAAATACATGTAAGTATTAACAAAGCTGAATGAAAAATCTTGTAAATAGAAGATGAGAGACAGAAAAAGGAGATCCAGAACAGACCAGAAAATATCAGCCAAATACAATGTTTTTAAGAAGAAAGCAAACTAGAAGTGTTCAATGTACTTTACCAGGTGTACTGCCTTCCCGAGTTAACCCACAGCAGCCTGGAAACCTAATTCAGAACCGTATTTAGTTTCTTTGTAATAATCTTCCCTTTTAAATTTCTTCGACTGATTAAGCAGATAAAAATAAACATAAATCGACATAAAATAAGCCACAATTGGCTGAGCACAGGTATTGTGGAAAAGTTCTGAGATTCAGAAGGAGGGAAGAGGCTACTTCTGACTACTGAAGGGTCAGGGATAGCAAGCGACAAAGTTACTCCCTGCTTCAAAACACAGAATAATTATGTTGCAGAAAATAAGTCACGCAGCAGCAGTTGCCACCATAAGGGAGCAGCTGTTACTTCAAATCATACAACAAAAGAAAAAGAGTCGAAGAATTGTTTCCCTTTGAAAAGAAAGAACCCACTTTTGGAGGCTGAGCACAAGATACTTAAAATACCCCCAGACTGTAGACAGAACCCCAATCTATTCAGTACTCAGCTCTAAATATGGAATACCTTGCCCTTGCTCGAGTTCTGCTCAGATGTTTATTAACTATCAGGAACAATCCATACACTTGCTGAAGACCCAAAACACGTTGGAGAGCAAACTTCTATTATCAAGGACGGTCTGATGACAAGGACTTAGATTTCTACACAGTCATCTGGCAGATGTTTCAGAAGGGAACTCCGGTTCTTCCATTAGGCAACCATTGCATATAACCACATTGCAGAATGCACCGGTCAGGTGAACCAACTGCCTGAACGGCACCCTGGTGCTTATGTCCCCTCCTTGATCACTCTACAAACCAGAAACATCTAAATGCTATATGAACGCCTGTCTACACGTACGCTGGGCAGCACTTACCGCTGCAGCTCTCACCTCGGGAACACACACGAAGATGAGCAGCGAGGGAAAATGGCTCAGGAACTCACGGACGCTCCTGGCTGCCACTTCCACACAAACACACTGCCTACACGATAATGCGGCACTACAGAGCATCACGCTTAAGAAACCCATCAGTTTCTCCCCCTCCACAGCTGCCACACGAGTCCCTCCCTCAGACGCCGAGGAGCTGCGGGTCCTCGGTGCAGCGCGGCGCCCGGAGCCCCGGCGGCACGCCCCAACGCCGCAGCGAGCCGAGGCCGAGCCGGGTCTCCTGGCGGAGCGCGGGCCCACGCCGCCTCCCTGCCCGCGCCTCGGTTCGGTTCTTCCTCCGCCGGGACCGGGGACCAGAGCCCCGTGCTGCCCCGCCCGCTCCCATTCCCCCTCCCCACCGGCCGCCTCACCGATGAGGACACGCAGATGTTTGAGGCGGGTAAGCGGGTCCTTGCGGGTGTCTAGCACCTTCTGCGTGGATTTCCGCACATCCCCGTGCGGCTTCTTGGAGAACATCCCGCCGGGCCCGGCCCCGGCGCCGCGCTCCAGAGGCGGGCAGCGGCCTCCGGATCCGCCCGCACCGGGGCCCTACATAGCCGGCGGCGGCGGCGCCGCCTCCTCCTCCTGCTGCTGCCGCCTCCGGCTGCGGCGGGGCGGAGCGCGGCGGGGCGGGGGGGGCGCAGCGCCAACTCCCCGCGAGCCAGGGGGTGGCCCGGGCCTGGACTCCCCCCTTCCTCCTTCCCTCGTTCTCCTCCCGCTGCTTCACGACAGCCGTCAGGTGCGACCCCCAGGCGTCGCTATGGCAACCGCGCCGTGACGTCACGGCGGCGCTATCCCGCGCACCTCCGGGGCGCGGCGGGCGGAGGCTGGGGCTGTCTGGAAAACGTGGGGGCGCGGCCTGCCGGGGCTTCTGGCAGGGGGTGCCAGGCGGGGAGGAGGGGGTGGAGAGGGGGAACCCTGCAGCAGTAACTGGAGCTGGGCGCTGCAGTTCAGCTGTTTAAAAGTGCAGTATAAAGTAATCTGATGATTCGGATGCTGCTGACTGTATTATAGCAAGAAACTGAAATGGTGTATGAGAGGAATCCCGCAGAGGACGCAGAAGTAAAATCCAGGCCAGGACCATGTTGGGTGGAGGCCGTGGCTCCAAAGCTTTTAACCAAGCTCTAGTTGAGCAACAGTCAACGATCAGCGAGCACCTCACAGTTATTTCCACACCCGTGCTCGGAGTGCTGCAATGCCTCGCCCGGCCCTGCCCAAAGCCGCTCAGCACTGCCCATGTTCCTGGCAGCACGAGGACACCCACAGCGAGCCAACAGCATCCAGCGTGATGCTCCGCAGTGCAGTCCAGGCCTCGGTACTGCGCTCCTCGGGACATGTGGACCCATGCTCGTCCTGGAGCAAAGTGAGACAAAGACTCCACAGGCCATGCTTGTCAGGTCACACTGAGGCCAGCAAGCAGCCAGCACTATGTGCTGTACGCCACGTGAGCGCTGCTGCTGAGGGCGGAACTCATAGTGCTGGAAAAGACCAAAGGTTTTCCTGAAATCCCGATGCTGGTTTACAGTCATCAAACATATAAAACAACGAATTATTGGATTTTTCAATAGAACTGTATTGTTTTATTTGACACGTGGTTTCTAGTGGTTCTCAATTTATTTTTTTTGTTGTTTTGTTTTTTTTAAATAGTCCCTGATGCTTGAGTCTGTATCAAGGAAATCCAGTTCCTTCAGTGATGAGTGACTACAACCGCTGCAGTCTGTAATATAAGGAAAACTCAACTATTTGAAACATTATAAAATCATTAGAGCTGTCAACAGTTTGAACAATATATGTGCTACTGAAATAACATAAGCATTTAAATGCATGACCCATCAGTGACTATCATGAGCAGTGGGGCAGTGGGTTTCAGCCAACATTAGGGAGTCAGTGTCATCTGCTGATGCGGTGTGCCACAAATCATTTCATGGTTCCATCATCCTGCTAAATGAGACCTGAGGATTAGTGATGTTATCTAACAGCTACAATTACAACAATTTATTTTACCATAGCAGTGAATTTACCTATGAAAGACTTGATAACTCTACTATAAATTAAGTGCTTTGTTTTCTACACATTATCAGTTCTAAACATAAGGTTGTATCTTGACAACCTTCAAGAACACCTTTGCTTTATAGAATTTACTTGCTTTTCTGGTAATGTTTTAGGACTTTAACTCAAGATAGAGCTTAAAAATAATGAACAGAATAAGATGTCACCAAAGTAGTAAATGAAAGGAGGGAGTGGTTTTAACCAAGTTAATAATGGCTTCTACAGAGAACCTCCTCACTGAAAGCGCACTGGGCAGGAAGAGCATGTCCTGTGCACAGTTAAGGCTGTGATCTTGCAAAAGCTTGACTTTGAAGCATGTGACTTCAATGACTTTCATTACGTGCAGAGGACAAAGTTAGAAAATACCAGGATTAGTTAGGGGGAGGGGTTAGGTTGTACTACATTCCAAGTGGACTGTAGTGCCTGTGCTTCAGTATTTGTTTGTGAACTATCCTGAGTTAACAATTTTTAGTTAACTTGACTGACAACTATCTACTTTGAGAAAAAAAGACTCCCAAATCTAAATAATTCAGGTTTGGCTTCTATACTTCTGAACAATTCTGAACTCTGGAGGCGCTGGCTACATTGATGTAAGCAAATATCAGGATCCCGTAAAACACTTCTAGTATGAGAATAATGGTAGCATTAGCTATTCCAGCCATGTCTTGTTGATCCAAAGACCAAACCAAACCAAAACAAAAAAAAAACCCCACAGTTTCCTATTCCCACATTATCTTGCAAATAAAATCTCAACACTATATTCTTCTATAATTGAGGGAGAGACCTCTTTGTGAGCTTATGAGTGACCAATTGTTGCTTTATCACCTTATTTGTTAAGAAGGGTATCAGTATCAACACTTGTGTGTGGGCATCTGGTACAAAGCCAAAACACTGTGGTACTCCCACTCACCAAAGATCCCAAGCTGGAATAGTTTTCCCATGAGCTACAGAATTAATGAAGACAGATTTCCTATGAATTCGCACACTAGACACTGAATGCCTTCCTCACCTACTTCCACAGCCATGAACTTTCCTTTACTTAGCCCTTCCCTACCTACTTGAGATGGACAAGAGTCCTGACTGCAGATAAGACTCAACTACGCATGTGAAGTTTGGTGAGCTCACCACTGACTCCAGGAAAGGTAAAAATCAAGTTCCATAATGTCCTCTGTAGGACGTTAACAGGGACTCTTTGTTCCAGATATGTTTCACAAAACACACAGAAACTGAGCAGCTTTAATACTTCTACTCTGGGTTACAATTTGATCTAAATTATACAATGCCTTCAAAAGTAGTAGAGAGACACTCCAATAAAAAAATAAAAGTCCTAGTAGATTACCAAAACAAAGCTTAATTAAAGACTATGCTAGCCATGCTTAAACAACAGATATACGAGCTATCATGGTCAGAAACTTTTATACACCTGAAAGTTATTTTTAACAGATAAACCATTACCAATTCCCACCCAGCAGATGCAAAACTTCAGTCTTTCACTGCAGTAAGTCACCTCCAACTCACAATATTTGAATTCTTAGGTAAACACTAGCACCCATATCTGATATGAAAGAGGTTTTGAAATATTAATGTACTGATACAGTGGCAGTTACAACAGCTTTAAAAAAAAAACAACTGAAAATGTCCAAAACTCTCTCTCTCAACACTAAGATGTTCTCTTTTTCGTTCCCAGCTTATGAAATGGTTTTGCAATATTGACATACCCACAAAAGAATTTAAAGAAGAGAAAAACTCCACAGAAACTCGGCATGTCTTCCAGGCTCTACAAGAAACCAGTTTAGAAATAGAAAGAAAATAATTTGCCCCTGCTCTCTCCCCATATCTCACCTGCAGAAGTAAGCAAGGTCTTTTAGAAATAAGTCGTGTCTCCTTGGGTTTATTTGCATTAGTAGTTTTAAGATTACTTTAGATCACTTGCAGCATATACCAGAATCTCTCCTGATAATATGTTAGTGGAGGGAGGAACATGCTCCAATAGCCATCCAACACAGCTTGCGCTCTGTGAAGGTTGCTACTTCAACTTACTGCTGACCTTGTCGTATTAGGAAAATAGTCTTTTCCATGTTCTTGAGACTCCCCCCTTCCCTAATACTGGCTTTTGAAATGGAGTGTGAAGAATCAAGTTTAATTTGGTAGAGCATCCAATGTATCATTTCCTTACAAAAATGAAAACAATTTTCTTTCAAATGACCTGATTTAGTTTGCCAGAGTTCACAAACACCCCAGTGCTACCACTTCTTTCTTAACCCTAACTACTGGCGAGGAGCAGGACTAACTAAAACTTTATGTACACCTTCCTGATAAATGTATCTCGGGACTCTACTTTCATTGTTACCAACAAATACCGATAGGTCTGGCTAATATGCTGGTCTCTTGTCCCGTTTGGAGGGGACAATCAATCGATCTTGCGATGGTCAGTGCTAGACAAACTACTTCCTTGAACTGGGTGAACGGCTCCTTACAAAGTATTCCAAATCCACTAAGAGGTAGAGCACTGTATTGTATTACACACAAAATAAACTTTTTTGTCCCTGCTTTTTCTTGAGGGTTTAATCTATACTTGCTCCACTGACTCACATTCTGCATATCTATCTTCTCTCTTTACTATCTGCTCAACAAACTAACAGGCATCTTTTCCATTTTCAACTGCAGAAAAAATGACTTACTTGAAACCTGGTAACATGCAGGTTTCAAACACCCCTGCCTTTCTTCTGAGTTGTAGTTACTGTGGTTCCAGTTTCTGGAGAGCGGAGAAAAAGCAAAACCGACACACATAACCATTTTTAATTTGCATTCACCAGGCCACTTCTCCGACGAGATTCTGTAATGCATTTCAAAATGTGCAGGATTATTCTCCATTTACTCTGCACATCGAGAGCTGGCAATCAGTTTGGTAACCAGAAAGATAGTAGCTGCTTTTTAGATTCTAGAGTAATACACATTTCCAGTCACTCTCTCCAGTCAACAAATAAGATGCAAAATTACTGGTCTGCTTCCCAGCCTTTTCCTGAAGATGCTTGGTCTAATAGCCACCATGATTGTGCCAGGTTCAACTTTTCTGTGTTTCACAGATTATACCCAATAGCCAGACTCCTATTACTGTTTTAAGATTGGCCCAGATTAAGTCCTATGAAGCTGATGCCTACATTTTCAAGCTTTTCCTGTCTATGTGTGTGTGAGTTCCTGATCTAAAATTCTCTCTTTCTTTCCCAAACCGAGAAAGGAAATTTCATACCATCAGTCGAGGTCTGATCACTGTTTCATTTATAACTACTCTTTTTCTGTCCAGACTTTCTTCTGTACCACCTTTTAGGAGAATTGCCATTTTTGAAACTTAGGTTATTGCCAACTATCCCTGCTAATGGAGTGCTTTCTTTTGATTGTTCACAAGCACCACATACCAGATGTTAATCACTATTTCCCCATTAAGCACAGAACTGAGCTATTGAGGATGATGAGGATCACCTTTTTAATGGTTGTTTTCTGCTAATAGGCAAAACTCAATCCAGTAAAAAATTCAGCACTTTGCAGACGTCTGATGCTTCCTTTCACTTATCTCAATAAAATGGCTGATCTACAGACTGATCCTTTGGTAGCTGGATTCCTAAAAGGCATCTTCACACAGCAAGAACACATGTCCGAAAGTTGTCTCACAAGCCAGACAGAATTTCTTCTTTCCCTCTCCACCTAGCACACATCTGGGCTCTAGGCAGATGATTGAGTTAGGTGTTGCCACTTCTCACATTGAAGGTGTATGGGTGATCAGGTTGATTAACTTTATATTTCTGGAAATCAATTATCTGTGCACTGTGCCAAAATGTAGCCGCTGGAATTAGCCTGACCCCTTCCCTTGTCCAGCATTCCACCTGGACAGAGAGACTGACTTCAGCTGGTACATTTTTTTCCCTCAAGACAGTAAATGTTTGTATTGCTTTAGCAGAATAACTCCCTCTTGGCTTCAAAGCATAAAGAACATAATAGAAGAGACATGTAAAAATCATGTATCTTAAAATAACATTAAAAAAAAAATCTGGCTCAATTCTGCATCTCAGTTGTTCATTTCCACTGTGGCATGGGAACCTTGTTTTGCTCGTGGGATTTATTTTTAGCCCCTTAGACCTAGTTCCAACTGCTTGCATAGGAAATTACAGTCACGAGGCCAAAAGTTTCCTGATTTCCTGCCATTCCATTCCCTGCTGCTGCTTCCAGTAGGCTTTTCCAGGCCATAGCACTTGATTTCCTGTTTTATCATGCTAGACTGAGATGTAAACCTTAAGACTTTTTTATTATTTTATTTCTGGTTTCTTTTTACTAAATCCATATGGATTCATTACAAGGCATTTTAGACCCAGTTTGTGAAATTCATCCCTTTTCCTTGGGGACACGTCCAACTCTCATCAGACTGTTCCCTGCTTCCTTTCAGCCACCCATATACCTGACATCCCTATTAAAGCACTCTGGGCACGTCAGCTCAAAGGAACAGTACCTTCCAGTTCCTTTGGGAACCACTTCTGCATTTTTCTATTGCATCAATCGGCTCGTGGCCAACTTCTGGGGTACCGAAAGCTGTGTTTAAACAAGAAATGTCCAAGAGCTGTACCCGTACACCTACCAACGGCAGCCACGAGAGCCAAGCCCTACACTCACACCGGGCCGCGCCTCCCCCACCACAGAGCATGCGCGTGCCCAGAGCATAGGCAGACAGAGCAGCCGCTCCACGAGGGCTCACGGGGGGCGGCACCCGGGGGAAGCGGGAACGAGGGTCACCCTCAGCGGCTATAGCGACCTCGTGCTGCCGAGTTGAATCTGTATCTCAATACGAAGAGCTGCTCCCGCCAGGCAGACAGAGCTCTCGCTTCCCACAGAGAAAGCACTGAGACAAAAAGCCCACACTGCTGCTCTTTTCCCCGGCTCAAACCTCAGAACCAGCCCATGTTACACACGCTTCCTCTGAAATCCCAGTCCCTGCAGGCTGGGCCCACCTGCAGGACACGCAAGGCACTCCCAGCCACCGCAGTGTCCTTCAGGCGAGGACAAAACAACAAGGAGCCGCCGTACCACTCACAGCAGCTACCTTACTCGCAGCGGACAACTCCCAGCGTGCCCCGCGCTCTAGCTCCCTGGGCCAATGAGAGGGCTCGGCCGATGACCGAGCTCGGCCAATGGGAGAGCACGGCGGGCGCTGGGCGGGGTTGGTTGCACCGCGGGGCGGGGCAGCGCGGCGCGGCTGGCAGTGGCGGCGGCGGGAACGGCCGTTCTAGGGCTGTCCCGGTACCTGGCGGCGGGCACGATGCCGGTCCACTCCCGGGAGAAGAAGGAGAACAACCATGATGAGATGGAGGTGGACTACGGGGAGAACGAGGGGAGCACCTCGGAGGAGGAGGAGACCGAGAGCTCGTCCGTGTCCGAGGAGGGGGACAGCTCAGGTACCCGTCACCGTCTCCGCCGTTCTCTCTGCCCCTTTCGGGGGAACTGGCCCCCAGCTCCGGCCGCGGCACTGCCGGTACCCGCCCCCGCCGTGACCCCGCCCCGCGGCCCTCCCGTTGCTGCGGCCCAGCCGGGGGCGGGGACGTGGCGGGGGCACGACGGCACCAGCTCGGCCCCGCCGCAGATCCTGGTGCTGAGCGGGCTGGGCCGCGTGGTGCCGCGGTGTCTGTGTGGGGCCTCGCTGGGGCTTCGGTCCGCGGCCGGAGCTAATGTCCGCCTGTTTTTTCGCAGGCGAAACTGAGCATTTCGGTTGGGTGTTTTGGGGCCTGTCTGGGTGGGAGGGGACCTGTCAGTGCCATTGGCCTCTTCTGCACAGCATTAAACCCTGCTCTGCTAAAGGCCCCTTCTTTTTGTGCCTAACTTGCTTAGGACTGCGGGCTGGGGATGATTTAGCATGTGAAAGGTAACTCTAACAGCTGTTCACCTTCCACCCTGTTAGAAGAAAGTTTCCTGTTTGAGATTACCTTATATTTCCAAGGGCTAAATTGGAAACTTGTCGTTTATTGGGAACCACGCTGATCCTTTGGAGAGTGCACTTCAATCTGGGATCATTGGGGCTCCATAGGTCCTGGCCCACATGGGACCTTTGTCACTGGATGCACTGGCTTTTCAGTATCTAAAGGGGAGCTACAGGAAAGAAGGCATCTGACTCTTTATCAGACTCTGTTGTAATAGGACAAGGGGACATGTTTTCAAACTAAGGAGAGGGGATTTGGTTTGGATAGGAGGGGAAAAAAAAAATTACAGTAAGGCTAGTGAGGCACTGGAACGGGTTGCCCAGAGATGTGGTAGATGCCCCATCCCTGGAGACAGTAAAAGTCAGGCTGGACTAGGCTCTGGGCACCCTGATCTAGCTGTAGGTGTCCCTGTTCATTGCAGGGGAGTTGGACCAAATGGACTGTTATAGGTCCCTTCCAACTGAAATTTTGTCATTCTTTGAAAAGCTGGAGCTGTGCTTAGTGCTGGCTGTGGTCCTGAGGCAAGTGTCTGGTAGCTGGAATGTGCTCCTTGCATTTAGAGTGTGCTGCCCTGGTCCAGGCCCATGCTTGTAGCAGCACAGTGACTTGTGGTGTGAGCGCAGGGCTCGTGTGATTCGGAGTGTCCTACCTCTTCCATTTTTGAAATTGCATTTTTACATGCATCAACCTGCAATTGGTTTACCTGAATGTGTTAAAACCCTCAATATACTGTTAATTCATAATTATCTGATATTAGAAGATCCGGGAGATCTTGGCTATTAACATCCTCTGGCTTTTATATTCACACTGACTTCATTCCAGGGAAAGCCCTGATGTGGTGGTTCCATGGAGCCTCCTCTTGTCTGGACTGTTTTGGGGTAGAAAACTGCAGAAGCCCACAGGTATGATACAGGGTCATCTAAGTTGGTGCTGCAGTAATAGAGTGTAGAGTGAAGGCTCTACCAGTGCTAGGAAAGAATTGCTGCTGCCGTGCTGAGAGAGAGTATAGGCATGCCCTTTGGGCAAGTATTGCTGATTGAACCCCACTTTACAACTCTAGGCGGCTGGTCGATGATTGTCTGCTTGGATCAAACTGTCACCGTCCTTCCTCTCATCCTTACTCACCCTTCTTGGTGCAGCATACTTTCCTGTTCTTGTTTCTTGCTCTGTCTTCAGTGATATTGGGCCTTTGTATGCTAAGCTGTCAGAAAAATAGCCCATTAAAAAGTAAAATAGCAAAAATGTCTCAGTGAAGAATTTGATTTGTGAATGAGAGGTACTGGGGGCTATGTAAACTAATGCTTAGGTAGACTGCAGCTCCATAGCAACAGAAGTCATAAATAGCAATTTTGTTGGAATATGTAAAGATCTCCAATTTACATCAGTTAACTTGGCACACGTTTTTGAGTTTAAGACTAATGACTTGCACAGGTTTAGATAGGAGGTCTCCTGAAGCAGAGATTCTGAAGTTCTTGGCGGTTTCCTCATCTGAGGGAACATCTTGCTTCTCTCATCTAATGCAGTATTACTCAGGAGATATTTTCAGTCCATAAACTGTGGAGCACATCCAGGTATGAGCTTGCAAGAACTAGCAAAATTATTACAAACTTTGTTTCTATTTGTGTCTATAATAGCAACTGATGTGGTTAAGAGATTCCTAGTTTGGAATAGATAGGGGCTGAGGCCCCTGTATCTCCAAAGCAATTATGGTTTTGTTTCAGATAATACAGCCTGAACTGAACGTGTATGGTTGGGAGCTGCCTGAAGAACAAGTCATTGTTTCAAACTCTTATGCTCTCTGTAGATATTTGACTACACTTGGCAAGTGCTTGGAATGAAGCTTTGGATTTAACTTGATAGTTAAATTTGGTTTCCGTTCACTGAAACTGCTGGAAACTGAACCAGTGTGCACAAAGCTGTTCTGTGGTGAAACATGTATGTGCACACAACTTTATAAATAGTTGGGCTGTTAGAGGTGAAGAGTTCATTGATCCAGGTGCAGATCTGCTGCTGAGAAAGACTGATTAGTCTTTCCTTACTCCCATTCTCTTGAAGTTGTTAAGCTGAAAAAAAAGGGCCAGAAAGATGTGCTTAATTTGCCTTGGGTAGGTTTGATGAAACTTAAGCTGGGCAGCGTCAGTGTGTACTGGTGGTTATGTTGGAAAAAAGGTAAATTTGAGTGAGGATATCCGGACAAGTAGCTGCAGATATCACATTTTAAGTTAGAAAAGCATATCTAATTATGTCCCTGATTGCACAGCGACCTGCTCTGTTCCTTTTTGATGTGACTTAGGAAAGTATGTTTCAATTCTTTTATTATCAGAATTGAATGTGGACTGGAAAGTGAATACTCTGTTTAGGAAAATAAATTCATGGAGATGGCTCTTCCCTCCTGAACATCACTGTTTTTCAAAAAAAGTGAACAGACACAGTTTGTTAAAGCTTTCAGAGAGAAAACGTAGAGTAGAGGAGGAATGCACAAGCTTATTGAGCAATATGGAGGTGAGACAGAGGGTTGCAGAGGACACTTTGATGAGGTCCAGAAGCAGCACTGCGACAATAACCCTTACTTACTTAGTCCAGTGGGTCTTCCTGCTTGTCTTGAGATAGATTATGCAGTTTATGTAGGTTACTGTTACATAGTCTGCCTTTTCTCTATCTATTTTTCTAGCCAAACAGTGTGTCTAAAAAAAAAAAAAAACAAAAAACAAAAAACAACCCTCATTTTTTTTCTCTGTGAGAAAGGGAACTTGATATGACAGATATAAATGTAACTTTCTCTCCTCCAACTCCCTGGCTCTGGTGAAGGGAAGACTGTTTGTTAGTACCAGCCATAGGCTTTGAAGCTTCCTCTCTTTCAAAATTTACCTGTATTCTTGTTTGTAGTTTTTGGTAATTGACATTTTTAAAGCAAACTTTGAATTTTACAAGTCCGTTTTGTGGATTTTTTATTATTTTTAAATGAGGGCAAGTAATGCTATTGTCTTTCCGCAGTCTCTAGGGGGATGAAGGAGGAGCAACGTTTCAGGGGAAAGTAGTGTAAGAAACCCTGTGAATAATTTCTGTTGCGTTCCATGGAGGAATGCTTTTATGGGAGCACTTTAAAAGTGATGACTATGGGAAATTACGTGCTTGTCTCAGAGTCTTGACAAATATGAATTTACTGCATGGAAGCGTATTGCTTCTACAGACACAAGATGAATGGCACTGCAAGAAATAAGTATTAATTAAAATTAGTGGAAAAAAAAATCCCTTCAAGGTTTTTCTTGTTTAGTTTGTTATTTGCTTTACTTGCATTCAACTTTTTTTTTTTTGTCCCTTTCAGTAGATGCCTGAAAAAATAGAAGGTGTGGTCAGAAGCAGCATTAACGTGCCCTTGAGAGCTGGCACCATTTCTATCCTGTTCCTTTTGTTGATAAATATTTTGTAAAGTGTTCTGTTGTTTTTTAATACTGGCAGAGGTACAGAGTAGCATATCAGGGATGAATAAAAAAGCCACACCTTATGCTCACCATCCAAGATGAGAATTTGGGCATTTAATAGAGCATTTTATATAGGTCACAGCTTATTAATAAGAGCTACTTTAGGTACTCTTGTGTTTTAAGCACTTTTTTTTCGGTCTTTGAACTGTCTGCCCTGGTTGCTGAGTTGGATTATTTGAATATAGTAGGGAAAGAATGACTATGATTCTGAAAGTGATTTAAAGTGCCCCAAATACTCTGTGTAGTATGAAACCTGATGTGAAATGTGAAATGTTGAGACAGTATGGGGCAGTTAGCAAGTATTTTAATATATAATGAGTTGTTTTCCATTTCTAGTGATATAAATTTTCAACAGATCAGCTGTGAGATATAAACTGAAAACCTTTTACTTTTTAATTACTGAATATTCACTGAACCATTCTTTAAAGATAGGAAGAAGTTATGTAATTGGGGAATTGAAGATATTTCAGGAGTCTTAACACTTGAAAATGGTCAACTGGCAGAATAAAGATGAAACAAGAGAAGATTGTTATTCAGTGTTATTTTTTTGAGCATATAGGTAGCCGAGGGGAGATCTGAATGAATTCTGTTTTATTTCGGTAAGTACAGGAATGTCCGCTGTGCCCTCATGCCAATGTGTTCTTGTTTTCTTGCAACAGAGGATAAAAACGTAAGATGCAATCACCTTTCCCTCCAGTGTTGGGGAGTGGCAGTGATCCTCAGAAAAGGCTGCTGTTCTAATGTGTTTTTTTTAATTTGTTTTGTTTGTTTGTTTTAAATTTGTTGTCCTTAAAGAAAAACACAAGCAATAAAATCCATGCTGATATAAGGGAAAACTTCCAAATGAATTGCTTGCTGAAACATACGTAGAACCAAAACAATACCTGGAAAAATCTGAAATGTGTGCTTGAGCTTAAAAAGAAAGTGGGAAGTGATCTGGATCCCAGTGCTTGCTTGGTCTTGTCTTGTTTCACAGGGCAGATCCTTCAAACTTTAGAGAATCTTTTTTTATAGCACATAAACGCTTCAGACAACTCTCAAAGTAATGTAACTGCCACATTCCTTAGATCTGTCTGAGATGTAAGTTGCCCGGTCATTTTGGCTCAGGTATTACATTGAACCACCAACTAAAGCTTTGCTCTTTAATCTGATTTTCAATCTTATTCTGGGTTTCAAGATCTGCCTTATTCTTGAGAATGGTAGTTTAAAATAGTGCCTTTTAACAGCATATGACTCTCCTCTCACACTCTTCTCTGTGTGCTAAGCATTTATTAGAAGTTCCAGCTTTAAATTTTCTCTCTCTTCAGGCTAGATCATTTTCTAAAACTTTGTCAATGTTTTCTGCTTGTGCTGACTGTAATATAAGGAACTGCAGAAAGTCTTTCATTTGGACGTACTTTTCTGCTGCCTGTTGGTTTTCATATGCAGGTAGAAGGGGCTAGTGTGGTTTTCAAGCTTAAAAGCTGTGTCTATTTCAGTAAAAAGGTATGATTTCAGTAAAAAGGAACGTGGAACAGACTTCATACATCAGGAGATCTGAGTGGCAGATCTGAGCTAATAGGTTCCTCTGAGTCAGGGGGGTGATAAGCAGGCTCCTCTCACCTTTGCAAACCACTGTACTCTTTTGCAAAACAACTAGAATGAAGGCTTGAATGCTGCCTTTTTTGGAGCTGGCATATGAGGCCACATAAAGCAATGAAACGTGTCTGCTGTAAGATGTGAGTGAGGAAGAGGCAAAGGCATTCAGAGTTGTTTGTGGGCTAGAGGAGCTGATCCAGAGCATCTCTGCTTGGTTTGGGGCCCTGCTTGGCCTCTCTGTCAGCTGTTTTCTGGAGTGACCACGGTGCTGGGCACGGCCTCCTCTCAGTCAAGCTCTCCTCTTGTGCCCTGCCTCCTGGCTGCATGTCTCTTTGCCCTTCTAACAGTGGTTGATGGTAGTTGCTTGTGCCTTTACCAGAGAGCTGTTTCTTTGAGATTCAGCTGAAGTAAAGCAGCTTCAGGACATCTCTGCCTCCTGAATATAGCTTAGCAGAGCTTGTTCTCCCTCTCTTCTATTCAGAACACATCTGGGCAGGACTGGTGGAGCTTTGGGTCTAGAAATTCAGTTCGTTATCATGGAGAACTATGGATAATGAAGTACTGGGTTCAGAAATACCCTGGAAACTGGTGTTTCTTTGACAGGAATAGAGTTTAGAACTTTCCTTTTTATCCTTGCTTCCCAAGTACAGCAGAAGATTGCATGTCACTAAAATTCAGCAGTTTTCCATTCTGTGGTTGCTGCTTGTTACATCCATCTTTACCTTTTATCCTCTAGAGGACTGCTTCTCTAAATCTAAAAGGGCAGGGACAGAGATGGGATTTCTGCGTGAGGGAAAATACAAAGCAAGAAATGTTGTCTTGGGGAAACTCTTCCCAACTTTTACTTTATCTAATCCACCATAAAAGCAAGGAAAAAGATAGAAAATTCTTTCTTCAACAAAAGAAAACTAAACTGAAACTTTTAGTTCACTTTGTCAAGGCATTTACCTGAAGGTCAATGGGTGCTGCCACTTCACAACGTTAATTATTTTTCTATTTTGTAGTTTAAGAAATGGGAATGGAGGTAACAACTGATGCTTAGTAACCTCAGGTGTCCCTCTGACAAGAGCCAAAAATACTTGTCCAAGAAGTGAGTGTTTATTACAGTTTACCGTTATGTTCGTTATGTAAATTAGGAAAAAAATCAGAAGTATGAACTAAAACAAAAGCTCTGAAAAGAATTTAATAGCTCCTGCTGCATAAAAGCATACAAAATGAAGTTTCTATAAAATCCTGTATTTTTTAGGTTTTAAGGTTAAAAACCGTTTAATTGCAAATTCAGTCTTTTTTAATGGTCATTGAGATGAGCTACAGGTATTTCTACATGAATATTTTAGCTTCAAACAGCTCTTCGAATTAAGGAGGATGAAACCTTGCTTCAAAACCAAGTGTTACATTTTTCTTCTTAATGGATGTTAATGAAACAAAACCTTGAATTACATATGATGGACACAACATTTGAACTTGCTCACTTGCTCTCCAGGGATTTCTTTTGCTCATACTGATGCACGACACACTTGAATTTTCAGTTATGGCTAGTAGCTCTTCATGAGTAATGCTGCTTCTCATCTGATGTGCTATACAAGGATTAATTGTTCTGTTTCACACTTTTGTCAGCATTTTGCGTTGTCATTTATGAGATTTAACCTCTTGAAATCTTACAATTGTGTTGTTTTCTGGTGTGAGAAAGAAAAATAGCACTTCATGGGGCTTCTTCTTGAATTAAACTTAAGTTTCTTACTTCATGTGAGAAGCGGTTTCTTGTAACCTGCTGTAGCATAGTAATATGGTGGTTGATCTGTTTATTGCTTAAATTCGGACTTGCTTCAAGTTTTAGAAGCAAACTATGCAGTCTGCTTGGCTACATTGTTCAAAGTATGTTACCTTTTCTTATTCTTAGAAATGGATGATGAAGACTGCGAGAGGAGAAGAATGGAGTGTTTAGATGAAATGTCCAATCTTGAAAAGCAATTTACAGATCTCAAAGATCAGTAAGTATCTTAAGTGCCTCATTTGAAGGTCTATTCTGTGAGAATATTGTGTGCAACTGGTGTTTCTTGTCTTTCAAATATCTGGATATTACTTTTGGAGAAGAATAATGGTTGAAAGTTCTGATATGATTGGCAGGCAGTTGCTCCAGAATACTTTCTCTTCAGTGAGTCTCTGAAAGGAGAGAATATATACCATGGAGACACATGCAGATGATGTGTACTGTACATGTATGCAGTACACGTGTGTATGCCTGTGTGTGCAGGTATACATATATAAATATAAATATATTTATTTCTGTTTTGCTGTAAGAATAGTTCTAAAGTGTTGTGGTAAAGGGCAGGTGTGGTAATGTTGCACCAAGGAATTGTGATCTTTGGAGAGCCATTTCAGGATCTTTCTCCTCCTTGTGTATATGTATGACTTGTATAAACAGACCCAAGCATTGTGTTTGCTAAACTAGAAATGAGGGTTTTTTGTAAGGCATCATAGCAGTTTTTATAGCCGTACTAATGAAAATTTCTTGTGGTTACTCCAAACCAGATACCAGTACTGAAAGTGAAACTAGTGTTAGGTCTGTCGGTAGTTTGCCATAATATCTATATCACTCAGAGTGAAGACCGAGTAAGCAGAAGAGAGAAATTGAATAGCCAGCCATGTGTAGTCAAAAGTGGATGTGATGTTTTTGATGGTATTTGATATGTGGATTTTCACGAGAGATGGAGTGAGGGCTGCTTCAGTAAGAGCCTGCCTATCTTTTTCCTTCGTTTGTGGTTCTGTGGGAGCAGATATGTGTACAAGAAAATGAATGCAAGTTTCTATCTAAAAAATCTTTTTCTCCCTCCAGTAATGCAAGCATGGAAAATTTAAATGGTAACAAATCTTTACTTCCGTAGGTGCACCATGACATTAACAAAGAGACTCAGATTAGCTCTTCTTAAAATTCCTTCTACTTTGTATTTACTTTAAATATATGTATTTTTAAAATGTTTATTGTTTTCAGACTTTACAAAGAAAGATTAAGCCAAGTGGATGCAAAACTGCAGGAGGTCATAGCTGGAAAAGCACCTGAATATTTAGAACCATTGGCAGCATTACAAGAAAATATGCAGATTAGAACCAAGGTGGCAGGTAGGCATATAAGATGAATATTTCTGTTTCAACAATATGACATTGCTATGCGTTTAAGCATCAATTTTATCAATTATTATTATTTTAACTTTAAAATTGCTACAAGAGTGTGTTTTAAAGTTAGAAACACTGTGGCATGGTTTTAAACTTAAAATATTTTTAAAGTCAAATTGAATAGGTTGCTTCCCTCTTCTTTATTTGCCCGATAACATCATGCTAAAAATATGGCTTATTTATGTTTCACTGATAATCTGTCTTTCTTGTAGTGAGCACAAAGTTTCTAAATTAGAAACTGTAAACTTTGATGCTTCATTGTTACTTTTGACTGCAGACTGTGAAAAGAAATTGAAATCTTTTGGTCTATGGCATTTTTCTCTCTTTTGGTCATCTTCATAATGCTTTCCCTTAGCTGGTGACCTGGAATTTTGGGGTTTTAAGATCTTTATCCAAAATTTACTTGATTAATTCTGAGTAGAACTCTTGCCGATTGCAGAAGATAAAGATTTCAAGCTGAACTTCCCAGGAGGTGTGACATGAAACTACCATTAATCCAGGCTGTTGCTTTTTAATTTCAAATGTGACTTTCTGTCAGTGCTTTGATGTAGGTGGGTGTGAATAGGCAGAATATTAAGGATTCTCCTGATTCAAGTCTTCAACAGCAGTGAAGATCAATGTTCCAGTGTAGAAAGAGCTCAGGAAAAACGCTACGACTTCCTGAAGACTAGAAATCAGATTTATTTATTTATTTTTTTCATCTTGTCTTCAACTTACTGAGATTCAGAAAGTTATTTCAGAGGATTTTTGCAGAAACTGCAAAAAGAAGTTCTATTTGCTCTTAGTGTTTCATAGCCTTGACAGAAGTGGGTAGTAGCAGGACTTGAGCTCCAGCAAGTAACCCCTAAGGACTGCAAATAAGCAGTGACTATAAATTGATAGGTTCAAGAAATAGACCTAATACTCAGAAGCACTCTTATTTATATCTCAAGAAGTCTATTTCGTTGAGTGGAATAGAGTCTTGTTAAATGATGTGATTTATTAGTGTCATGCTGCGTAAAGCAAGCCTTATTCCACACATTAATCTGTAAAAGCTCATTCTTTCATTCTGTTTTCTAGCTATTTAAACTCTCTAAGTACTATTTAAAATAGTAATTAGAAAATAGAATAGGTGAATACTTACGTGTTTGAAATGTGAGAATATCCAGGGTAGTTTGGTAGGCCATATGGAATCAACCTATTTTGTAAGGTTAGCATGGTAACCAGTATAATTGTTGACTGATAGGACAAAAAGTGGAAGTGGCATTTATTTTTCTTCAGATATTTAGATTTAATGAATTAAAAGGGATTAATTGCCTAACAAAAATATTTATTAATTGCCTAACAGGTTATATCTATTTTTTCCCCTTTTGTACATATTTTGGAACTTGAAGGCAATCTTAAAAGAGAATTCTGAAATCAGATATTAGCTAAAGAAAGTAACGTTGTCATTTGTTTGATGACAGGTATCTATAGAGAGCTTTGTCTGGAATCTGTGAAGAACAAGTATGAATGTGAAATTCAAGCCTCTCGACAGCACTGTGAGGTTGTGCCAGCTATTTTGTATTGATCATTTTCCTTTACTGTGTGTCAAGCTTTCCAAGTTCAGTGGATATTTTTATGTTCTGATTTTTTATGTTCTTATTTTTCTATTGCTGTTACTTGCTATTTTAATGCGATCCTTTTGTGATGTTAAAATTCACATAAAAGCTTGTTCAAAGCAAATCGAAATTAGGTGTCTAATAGGTTGGCTTTCATATCAGTGTAATTTTCTTATTTGGTAAAATAAGATTGGTAAAAATCATTTTGGTACAATGTTTACCAAGACCAGTAACTAAAATATCTACCATAATTTTAGAAAAAGCACCTTACATTTTTGTGATTGTAATAGTCTTGTTCAGTTTTTAAGAGATCTGGGTCCGCTAGTGATAGAGTTGCCATTCCTGTGACTGCTTTTGAAAACATGCATTTCTCTACTTGAACATAAACGTTTCCATTGAAGCATAGTGGTACTGTACTACAAATAATCAAGTACCTGTATGTCTGACCCTGTGGCATGGCTGCTTAGATCCTGATGTGTGCATTGTAGTCCTCCTCAGCATCTTATTACAGTGGCTTAAATGTCTGTTCTTCTAGGTGGCTGACTGTATTCTTGAACTTCCTGGTTCTTATTCTGCCAATAAATTAAGAGTGTACACACATACTATTTAAAAATTCAATTTTCTGGTTGCCTTGCAAAAGAAAAGGTACAACATAAGACAGACTGTTCATTACTGACTCTCTTCATTCCTGTGAATACAGTCCTGAGATTGGACACAATGCTGTAAGACTTGCAGGGTTTCTTATCCACAATTGAATGATTTTTCTCTGGCTGTGTATTATTCGTCTTTGAGGTTGTCTTTGTTGCTTGTTTTGCTGCTATTCTTTTACAGTGGAATGTTCAGGATTCAAACATGCACCATCCAATAAGGGTCCCCGGGGAAAAGCTCTCCAGAATCAGTAATGCTGCTTGTAGAATCATTGTTGCACTGAGTATAGCTATTCAGCAAGAATGCCTCTGTTGCCCGTAACATCTTCTCAAACCTTATTTGCTACCAAGTCTAGCAGCAAAACAGGTGTTTAAACACAAACAATATTTCATTTCAAAAAGGAAATTTTATAATGGTCTCAGAACAAATAGTACTCATTTGATATTTCAGGTATATATAAGAAAGCTTTTGCCTTTTCAGTTCAATTGAGGCTTATTTTTTTATTCAGTAGTAATGGGTTGAGAAATATATAAAAGGGGGATCTGTGGAGCACGAGTACTTTGTAACTTGAAGGGAATGTTAACCCCACAGATGTCTATTGGAGTAGGAGTATTTGGTTGTTTTTATTCCTGAGATGATTTGCTTCAGTGGTTTTGCTTCAGTGTTCAGTTTGAACATCGGTGATGTAAGTTTCTGTTAGTGTGCTGTGCTGTGGGCAGAAGCAGTTGAGATACAGATGTCTGCTGAATTGGCTCTGGGACTGCAACCTCTGGCAGAGACATGGTGGCAAATGAGTAGATGCAGTGACTAGTGCTACGTAAGCTGGTTGTTTGTTTGTTGTTGCTTTTTCCTTCAGTGATTAAGTCCAAGTCTCTGTTTCCTCGAGTTGTTGGCGGTGCTGGTCAGTGAACGTGAGCTGAAAAATGTAACAGTCACCTGTACTTCCTACCTGTGTTTTAGGAAGTGTGCAAGTAGAACTCAGCTTAATTTCTTTCTTTTAATTAAAGTTCTAGTTTTAGAGAGTTAGGTGTGTTTAGAAACTGCCTTTAAAAGGGTAACTATTCTATATAGATATTGTATAACTTTCGTATCAGCCCAATATAGGTTGTTATAATTGAGAGCAGCTGTACAAAAGGTTGATTTTTCTCTTTTTGAAATAATTGTAGGTGGAAAAGAGGTTAGACTACAACATGCTGTAGAAAGCTTGCATCAGAGTGTGTTTCCATTGGTCTTCAGTGCATTACTAGCACTTTTTATATATGAGCATAGAAGGCATTTTGTTAATCTATGCGAATCAGAGATAATCTTTCAAATTGATGAACTAGCTAACCTTTCTAAAGCAGTTTTAAGAATATTTCTCACAGCTTTAAGGTACACAGTTTGGCTTTCACAACTGTCTAGAGTATTTTATGTGCACAGTAATTCTTTCCATGATGAGTAGATATATCATGTCTGTGGGAGAAGGTAATTGTAAATATATATATAGCAGATAATAATTCTCTATAAATTACTACAATCTCATTAACGTTGGAGGTTTAATAGAAGACTTTCAATGAAAACATTAACTTTTAAGAAAGCTGGAGTAGAACTTTGTTTTACAGTTACTACTGTGAATAAATTTTTGCTATCCAAAAGGAATTTGTTTCAAAATATTGAGAGCTCTTCTGGAGGTCTGGCTACGTGCTTTATATACTTATTTATTCTTGGTACTGATACTTGATAACCATATATATACTGATGCCAAGTGAATGTGCCATCTTTGAGGAGCTAGGATCTCATGATAAGGAAATGAGTACAGGGCTATATTGTATGCTTTACAGCTCTGGAAGGTGTTCACCTCAAATCTGTTCTTTCCTTCTGCTGAGCCTTTAAATTATTGTAATGTACATTTAGGTGATAGAACTTAGTCATGCCTCATTTCTTGTTATTTTAGAGTGAAAAGCTTCTGTTGTATGATACTGTACAAAGTGAACTAGAAGAGAAGATTAGAAGACTTGAAGAAGACAGACATAGCATTGACATTACCTCAGGTGAGTGGAAATTTTAATTTTTTTAAGTTTTTTATTAAAAATTCAGGTAGCTATGGCATTCCTGGTGAGTTTCAAGTTATTCAGTAGAATGCTGTTCTGAACAGTAGCGTAAGGTTTGTGGATGGGTTTGAATTTAAGCTTAAAACAAACTTTGGTCTAGTGATTATCAGCATCTGTTGTGTGTTTAGAGAATATTCATCTATGACTGCATGATCTTGTGACACTTTTGTTCTATTCAGAATCAGCATCTCACTGGATTGTCCAGAAATAAAAACAAGCACTTTTCAGATTTTCTTTTCTGTGAGAACAACCAGGTAAACACATTTCTGATTCATTCCTTCTTATTATTTCTTTTCAGAATTATGGAATGATGAGCTACAGTCAAGGAAAAAAAGGAAGGATCCATTCAGTCCAGATAAAAAAAAGCCTGTTGTTGTATCAGATATCCTTTCATTGAAATCATTGATCATTCTGGTAGTGTTCACTGTTTTATAGCCAGTCATATTACGTACGTCATTAACAACAAGTTGAAGCAATAATACATTCTCAAAATTTATTTTTGAATGGCAGATGGTATTCTAATTCAGATGAGAGAAGCCTAGTTGACACATTCCATTATGAAAATTAAAATTAGGAATCTCTAGTTACTAGCTACATACAGAGACTGCTTATTAAAAAAAAAAAATCTATCTCTTAAAAAAAATAGAAGCTATTTGGATCATCTTTTGAGTATTTGGTGTAGGTACATGACATCATTTTTGCAATATAGTTGGAAGGAAAGGAAGAGCTTCTGAACTGGGCTGTATGTATATTAAGGAATGCACTGTATGTTCTTGGGTGGAGACACAGAAAGGTGATAGCTCTGAAAATAAACGCTCTGTTTGGACATAAATGAGTAATCAGTACTTTCTCATTCCTACAGCCATTTTGTGATTTTACTAAAAGGGTTATTTGGACGGAAGATATGAGGTAAGGTGTTGGCTCTCAGTGTAATAGAGATTCAGCCTGATGAACGGTTAGCTACAAAATGAAAACAGAAACAGGCATTATGTCTGCAAAGTGCAACTTGACTTGTGTTCCCTTCTACTTTATAGATTACTGGGACATCTTCAACTCAATTTATGACTTCTTAACAATTTCCAAGTCTTTAGAACCCTCCTTGATTAACTGTCTCAATTCTTGGAATTTTTAATTTTTATAGGCATTATTTGAGCTTGAGGTTCCTGTAGAATGGGTATAGTATTTAAGAATTTTGTATCAGTAAAGCTGTAGATGGGCATACAGTGCAGCTGAAATTTCTGAAGTTATAGCACTTTGAAGAAAGATTATTGTCTCCTAAGAAGGAAGGAATTGCATTTGCAAGCTGAGTATTCCACATCCCTCCTGTCTCTAATCCACACTGTTACTGCTTATGATTTTAAGGTAGTTGTGAACTTGTCACTTTGCAGAGATCTCTGTAAAGCAAGTACCTAGGAATTCTACAGTGCTCTTGATTTGTAATTCTCTCCTATTTAGAGGAAATTAAAACAAATATGAAAACGGAGAAGGATTCTTGAAGTTTCAAATAGAATGTAGAATACAGTAAAAATGATGATTTTAGAAGAGATTATACTACTGCAAATGCTTTTTTTAGTAGCATATTGAAATTGCAGGAAGTTCTAACTGTAATTTATAACACTGCAAGTAGAATGAGTTTTGGAACCCAGAGGGATGGTATGATTGTATGACAATTGTTAATCACATTTTTATGTTGAATTCCAATAGTAAGAATATTTACATGCTATTACTTACCTCTTTTACTAACTTCAAAAGTATACTTCTAGGTTGCCTAATTCAAAGATGCATTTATTTTTACTGAGCTTCAGCTTCACTCAGGTATTCTGTCTGTGAGCGACTGACACAATGAAGTTATTAATATCTTTGCACAATCTTTAAAATATTTATATTATCACTGTTTAGATGAGTTTTCCCTAACTCTTTCACGCCCTTATATAGTTTATATGTTACAAGACCTTGATATACTTGAAGACTGGACGACAATAAGGAAGGTAAGATGAAAGCATGAATGCCTGTAGCTTTGGGTTTCTTTGAGTTCTTGTCTATTCCCTCCTAGAAATATGTAAATGCATTTCTAATACCATCAAGACTTAAAACAGATGTGTATTTATTCAGTGGTCTGCTAATGGTTCCAGTTTGAGCCATGCCGTTGCTACTTTTCCTGACTCTCCGCAAAACATGCAAAGGAATCTGAAAAGGAGATGGCAAAAGTTCTCTCTTAATGTGTCATCTATGATTTCTGTGGTGAACTTGAAGCCTGTATCAAGGCCATCTGATTTCTCACTGTTTCTACCAAAGTATGTCATACTATGATAGTTTGATAGGGTTTTGTTTTAAATAAAGATTTTTGAATGTATATAATATGTTCTGTTTTCTGATAGTAAATGTATCATTTTATGATGATACATGTTCTTCAGCCTCTCACTACCCTTTTTTTTTTCCTTTTGGCTTGAAGTATAATGCTGTGTTTTTCCCAGATTGTAAGAGGATCAGGGTTTACAGGAAGATAAATTCGTTTGACTAATTAATATATTTGGAAAAAAATAAATCCAAATTTTGGGTACAGAGTGTCTTACCAGGTCTTTGCCATAGTGTTAGTGTAACTTGATGTAATCAAATGCTATTCTTGCCTTGCATCTGCAGTTGGAAAAATTTTCCTTGTACTCTGGCAGAAATCAGTGCGTTCCAACTCGTGGAGTAGGAAACTACGTTATATGAATTCAGAAGCTTTCTGGGAAATGGTGTTTATTTCCATCTGTCTTTTGGTGCTGATGTGAAAACCTGTCTGTTTTCCTGTCTCATCAGAGGCATAGATAAAAAAAATAGCTTTTGCTCAGTTTCTTTGCTATAGTGTAACATGATTTAAAGCAATAGCAACATTAAACAACAAAATTAAAAATCTATTTTGCTGCTGCATTCACAAATTTTCACTCACATGAGTTGTCTGCTTGTGGGTATAACTTAATGATCCAGAGAGTGGGTTATTCAGATAGCACTTAGTTTTTCAGAACCAGAATTATTGTCATTTTGTATTTTTTTAAAAATAGAATTACGTAATGGCCGTTTTGAGGATTTTATTTAGGAAACTTGAGATATGTAAAATTAAAACTCGTTAAAGAAGGTCATTTTTCCTCCCCAAATAGTTAAAAGCAAGTGTAACCGAACAGTTCATATTCATAAAGTAACATGTGTGTTTTTCCCCCAAAAAAGTACTCAAGATTTGTATTCATTTCATAGTATCATCAGTATCATATAACATTTATGCTGCACATAAAAACAAATGTCTTGAGCTATGCTGCACAACACAATTTGAGCTGGCAATTAAGAAAAAAGTCTTCTGTCTTCATTTTCTTTTGTTTCAAGGCAATGGCTACACTGGGGCCACACAGAGTAAAGCCAGAACGTAAGTAAACACTGTTTGATTTCACAAGACAGAACTTGCAATATACAATGGTGTAAGCTGCATCGAAGCAGGCTATATTTATTTTAGCCTTGGTATACTGGATGCAAGGTGGGGCGAGCTAACTGGCAGATGTGGATTTTGTCTATCCCTGCTCTGAGTTGCTGATACTTGCAGCTTGATTGGTGATTATGTCATCGATGCATGAATTGTAAAAATTAATTAAAAAATTAAGACTTCTAAGAGTGGGCTTTACTATTGAATATTGGTATATTATGCCAGTATTTTCATAAAATGAGGCAGGAAGCTGCAATCACCTGAACTTTAAGGGAGCATTCTAAACACACCTTGCATTCACTGCAAGCTGCAGCTCTGAAAGAACAGGTATGGGAAAGGAGTGGTTAGTGATAACACGGTCTGAGGTAAGAAGCATATTAATGCTAGGTAAAACAAATGCTTGGAGGTAGCGAATAATGAAGAAAAGGGAGAGAAGACAAGCGAGTGGTTTCTTCAGTGGTGAATTACTGCTTGCATTCTGAGACAGTGCACTGATGAAGATATTTCAGATTCTGTGTCTTGTTGCATTATTCTAATTGTGAAAATTCACATCATAGATAGGAGGGTTGTCTGGAAGAGAACTTCTTTAAAATGGAAATACAGCTTTTAGTTTATCTGACCGGAAATAAATATCTTGCTTCTAATTTTCTTGCATTTGGAGCTAATTATCTGGAGAGAGACTACTTCTGACAATGGAAAAACTGCATATGTTGTGTATAAATAATTTGCTGAATGTTTATTTCTAAATCTTACCGACTTCTGCCAATTGATATTAAATTTGATCATTTTAGCGCCTGTCAAATTAGAGAAACATCTACATAGTGCTAGATCTGAAGAAGGAAGACTGTATTATGATGGAGAGTGGTATGGACGTGGACAGACGATATACATTGATAAGAAGGATGAATGTCCTACAAGGTGAATGTTATTCATTTTATACAGCTCTGTATAGTCCTGTTAAGCAAAAGACAACATGGTGGCCTTGAAGAGTAAGGCTTAATTGGAGATAAATTCAACCTTGCAAAGGTTGAATTTCACTGAAGGTAATGTAGTGTTTCTCAGGATGTGATTTTATTAAAGAATTGAAGCTCTTAACCAATTTCTGGACAGCTTGTGATTTAAGGGTTGTGTTTGGGGATTTTGTTGCTCTGAGGCTTTGAGCTGTTGGCCAGCTGTAAAATAGTTAATTACGGAGAACTACTTTTTGCTCTTAAAGATAAGCTATTTTTTCCAAAACTTGAAGAATCACAGAGTAGCTTGGATTGGAAGGAATCTTGAAGATAACCTAGATCAAAACCCTCTGCTGTGACAGAGTTGCTATCCACAAGACCAGGTTATCCATGGTCCTATCCAGCCTGGGCTTCAATAGCTTCAGGGATGGGTCATCCACAACCTCTCTGGGCAGCCTGTGCCATTACTTCACTACTCTTACAAAAAAAACTTTTATCTAGTCTATATCTCTCCTCTTTTGGTTTTAAGCTATTTCCCCTTGTCCTGTCATAGAGGACCTCGTTAAAGAGTCTGTCCTCTGCTTCCACTGTTTTAGTCTGTTTTTGAGCTATGTTTGGCACTGATTCTGTTTGGAAGAAACATTTTAAGGTTTGGGTTTTTTTCCCAGTATTTGTGTTAGAGTTTACCACAAGGAGCATAAAAACAAAGATCATGTAAGAATGATTTGGTTAAATTAAGTAAGTCAGGCTTTAGCTTTATTTTTCATGGTCTTGGTGCTGGGATTAACAGTTGAATACTTTCTTCTTTGTATTCATTTACTTATTTAAGCTTTGTTTTTGCTCTACACCTCGGGGTTTTGTATGTTTAAGCATTTTCTGGATAAGCTTTCTAGTGTACTGTGGGTTTACTGTGGGTAGTCTATTGTTGATTACTATGAGTGACTGTCCTTTGTAACGATTAAAGTATTTGTGGATGTTGTGAGGATTTTCTCATGAGAAGAAAAAGCAGCTGGCTGAAAATTCAACTATCTTTACTAGAGACATATGCAGTTACTAAAAAATTGTGTCGAAACTGTTCTTACAATGGAGCTGGTACCTTCTGAGCCTAGCATTTATACCTGCTACGTATTTTCATTTACAATACAGCTGCAGTTTTTGAGGTTATTTACTCTTAACTTTTCTAAATGCTTCTTATTTTTCTTTCCCTGACCCTTCTTCCCTCATTTTCTGTAGCGCCATAATTACAACAATTAACCATGATGAAGTTTGGTTCAAAAGACCGGATGGAAGCAAATCCAAGCTATATATTTCTCAGCTACAGAAAGGAAAATATTCAATAAAGCATAACCACAACTGACTATCGCTAAGCCATGCTTGATGTGCCATGGGATGAAAGTTGTATTTAATAGCGTTTTGTATTCCTTATAAATTTACAGCAGTATCTGATGTGTATTTGTAGTGCTGTATGTAAAGTTAATGTGGATGGTCTTCAGAAAACTGAGGATGTTAAATCATGTTGACAGACATTTTACCTCTGAATTGGGTCCAGTGCCTACGATATGAAGCATGCTCTTCAAATGTAATGGCTCAGAATTTCTCATTAAAAGTTAATCTTTTAAAATGGAAAAAATAAAAATAAAAAATTCTTTTTTTCATTGGTGACCAGTTTGTTTGATAAAAATGATACCCACAGTTACCAGCACTCCCTTTGTTTTCAGTGAATGTCATGCTTCTCTTGTGGATGTAAATTTAGCTTGTTCAGCTGTTGCTTTTAAATAGATTGTAACATGCATAAAGCATTCTTTTATCCAAAGTGGATCGATTTATTAAAATTATTGCCCTCGACAGCTCTGCTAGTTCTGACTGTGTTATATTTTGTAAGGTTTACTACATTGTTTATAATGAGAGAAAGCCAATATTTTGAGTTACAATTTTTCAGGAGCACTTTTCTAACTTAGGACTCTACAGTAAACATATTATTGGTAATTTTTTTCTTCTTCCCCAGATTATCATCAAGATTTATGTGTAAAGTAGATAGTGTTCCTCCTACATGTGTTATACGCAGCCCACGAAGGGTGGCTGCTGAGATGATTATGTAAATACTGTTGCATGCTCTGCTTATTTGATCCATAGTTGTATGGAATACGGTAAGTTTTTTTCTAAAGGGAAATATTTCCCCAGAAATCATATAACTGGGCAAATTTACACTGACTTCTTCACCAAACATTATTTTCCAAATTTTTGTAACCCATTTCATCTTACTGTATACCAGAATTATTTTATGCAGCTTAGAAAGCTGAATTTCTCTTGTATCGTACTGTTTAAGCCAGCAAGAAAAATCCTTGATCCTTAATGTTACTGTGATGTGCTTGAAGCATCTAGACTGTTAGATGGGATTGTTGAAGAATTTTTAATGCATTGGTTTTGTGCACTTTAATCTCCACTTATGATGACTCTGTGGAGTAAGAAAGCATCCATTTGGTTTAAAGGATCACAGCAAATAAGTATTTTTATTGTAACATATAAATGGTTTATTCCTATATTAATTGTCTCTTTCAGTGCAGAGTGGTAACTACTTTCGAAATGCCAAATCAGTTTCTGCTGAGTGATGCTTTTCTACGAGCGTGTGACACGAATAATGTATATAAAGTATCAGTTGACATTGGCTTTTAACAAGATGACCTGTATGTGTACAGTTGTTTGATAAACTTTTTGTAATAAAATATTCGTATTTTTTAACTTAGTATATAAATAAATGATTGGTGTTAGTGGGTATCCTGAACGTTGTTGTGCTTATTTGTTTCTTAGTCTTCTTGGTGTTGCTGATGTAACAAATCTGTAAGCGAAGTGTATATATGTTTGCAGAAAGCATAAATCTCTTTAAAGCTCTTTGACTTGCGCTTTCTTTCTCTTGAATATTGAGTGTGCACACTTATTTTTTTCATCTTAGATTTCTTCTTTAGTACGCAATGAAAGCACTGTTTATAAATCACATTTTAAGCACTCTTAAAAATGTCTTGGCTCCTGAATGGCTTGAAATCATTTGTACTTAGGGTGTGCTGAGGCCCCTAAGTTGTGGTTCACCTGTTTTCTCCCTGTGTTCTGCACCACACTGGTTGCAATCAGTTGTTTCTAAAGTTGTTTCTAAGCTGATCTCTTTGGGTGTGGAGCTTTGCTTTGTACAACTGTGCTGTTTAGACTGACACATGGTGAGTGGTTTCTCTATTCAATAAAGTAAGCTGCTCATATGAACTTGGCAGTTAAAAAGCATAGTGTTATGCCTTAGTGGTCAAACAACTGAGATCAAACTGTTCTGTTTTGGTAATTGCAAGGAAGTGAGCGTGGCATTCCTTTTTACATGTAATCACATGTGCATGTGATAGGAAAGGAGTGAGAGTGTTTCTTATAATTGGTTTTGTCCTTTATTTTTTTCTTGAAAATATGATTTATAATTGCTTTATTTCTGTATGAGCCGTATTTGGTACAGCTTACGTATCTTTGTAATATTTTGTCAGTTAGTGGTTTGCCTACTGTCATAAATTATAAGAGGTGTCTTGAGGAGATTTTAGTCCTTTGGAGTACAGACATTGTTAGCCTCTTGTTCATGTGTCTTTTGCACTGCTACAGGAAAGCTTTTCAAGGTTCAGTAGCTTTGCTTTAACCTGCAAATACAATTAAATTCAGTGAAGCACTGAAAGGAATAAGGTGTTGGGCATACTATTTATTTCTTGACCTACACGCTTCGTGAAAGGAAAATAAATAAGAGTAATAGGCACTGACAAAAATAACTTTGTTATACTTCAGAGGAGATGCTATTTTTGGTGAGCAAGGTGATCTGTTCATCTTTCCCGTAACAAAACTGTGGGTATATTTAGTTGAAATGCAATTGATGTAACCCAAAAGCATTCAATGTGTAAGTATTGTGGAATTTAGACTAGGTATCTTGTAAAAGCAAGCTCTTAAGCTTTCCAAATACACTTGAATGTTGACACTTTATCTCACAGTGTTTGTTTTAAAACTGTGAAAATCGGCTATTCATTTATTTATATTCCATGGAACATCTTGTTTAAGATTTGGAAGCCAAGGCCTGCATAGCCAGCTCACCAACCCCACCAAGTGGCAAGGGATGATTAAGTACTGCAATTTTCACACTGTCTCAAAATCTATGTAGCCTTCCACTAAAAGGTTACATTTGTTTTTTGTTTGTTTTTCTTCCTTTTTTTTTTCTTTTCCTGTGGTAGAGCTGTGGGTATTTTCGTTGTTTTGTTTTGTGTGGGGGGGTTGTTTTTTTGAGGGCAAGGGAAGTGGTAGAGAAGAAACCATGCAGTCTGCAGACTGCACATTTAAGTAGCTAAAACCTTCAGTGCTTTTGTGCATCTCAGGTTGTTTTGAGCCTGTCGCTGTTCCTGGTGTTAGCTAAATGGCTTTCTTCACACAGCTCTGACAGCTCTGTCCAAGCACCCTTTTACGAACAGCTTAGTGAGCTCTATGGTAGGGGTACTCGATCCTTCTGAAGGAAGTTGATCATAAACAAGGCCAGCTACCATTGGAGCTAGGACAGGTAGGCAGCGATATGCCTCTGGTATGAAAGGTACCTCGGGGTCTTGCAGCCAGGTGCCCTGGGTGATATGTGCATACTGGTGGTGCTGTTGGGAACTGCCTGGGATCTGGAACTGCTTCAGTGGCTCTGTGGCATACGTGTGGCTCAGCTGCATAGTGCATCTGCAGTAAATCAGCATGGAGTTTGCAGCCTACGATTTAATCAAAAGCACAGCATGTGTTCCCTAAGCCTGCTATTTCCTGGAAATGCCAACCTAACTGCCCTTGCGTTGTGTATGCTTTTATTTTCTCTGCACAGAGAACCTGGTCTCAGCGAAACAGAGGTGACCCTCAATCAATGTTTAAGATTTTTTTCAGTGTTTACCGTTCCAGTTAGATGCTTCCAGAAAATGATGTGCTGAACTGCTGCTTCAGCATGCTGGCTCACACAGACCTCATTCCTCAAAGTCTGACTTTCCCAGGTGTTGTACAGTGAGTTGGAACACTTGAGGTGAGTGGGGAGTTTCACCAGCTGGCAGGGGACCCAAAGTTAGGTGTGGGCTGAAGGAAATGTTGAAAGGTGGACATTCTAACTACAGAATTAAGATTGAAGGGTAAATGGACCAACTGAAGTATATGTCAAACATCAGCATTTCAAAAAATGGTGAAATGAGTAATGTAGCCCTAGTTACCGATGAGTAGACACACATTGGAATAGGGCAATGCAAAGGAAAATAAGCTGCATGACTTATTTGAACAGAGGGCATCAGGCATCACAGAATTGCAGGGGTTGGAAGGGACCTTAAGAGATGATCGAATCCAACCCACCTGCTAAAGCAGATTTCCTAGAGCAGGTCACACAGATAGGCATTCAGACGGGTCTTGAATATCTCCGTAGAACGAGATTCCACAGGCTCCCTGGGCAACATCTTCCAGTGCTCTGTCACCCTTTCAGCATATTTGTGTGGAACTTCCGATGTTCAAGTTTTAGGCCATTACTCCTTGACCTATTACTGTACACCACCAAGAAGAGCCTGGCTTCATCCATTTGCCTCGCACCTCCCTTTAGATGTTATAAAAATTAATCAGGTACAGCCTCAGTCTTCTTTTCCCCAGGCTGAACAGTCCCAGGTTACTCAGCCTTTCATCATAAGGGAGATGCTCCAGGCCCTTTTTCCTGTGAGCAAAATGAGTCAGAAACAGCTGGCACAAACAGGAATTTTGAACCTGCCTTTCCTCTGTGACCTGGGATCTGGAGGTACCCTGCTCCTGTGCTGCAGACAGGCGTTGTGCTGAGTGCCTGCAGGTGGCAGTAGGTTTATGCCCAAATTCCTCACTGGTAGATTACGAATTTTCTGTCAATATCCCGCTTGGTTGTTTTTTGTTTATGGTTTTTTACCCTGTTTCCTTTAGTTGTAGCACTACTGCAATTGGTTTTAATCCTAATGCATACTAATTAAGGGATATTTAGAAAGAACAGATAGTACATGGAGCTCTAAAGAAGGATTATCTCTAGCTAGTGTATCATGGAGAAAATTGGCGTGTAAAGGCTTAGGAAGCAATAGAAATGGATTAGATGCTTTCTAGTTGCTATAGAAACAAAATATGTAATTAAACAAAATGAAATATATTACAACTCTTACACTGATGAAAGTACTTAGGAAAGGTTGGACAATAAATGAGTGTTTTATGCTGCAGTACCAACCCAAGAAATAAACAGAGCTTTGGGATTATTTTTCAGATAAAAATTTCATCTGCTGCCTTTTGATGCTCAGTTAACTCAAGCCAAAAATATTTTGTTTCCTAAACTGAAGCTATAAAAAGAAGTGTTAAGAATAACCAGTAAGTAATGCAGTGAGGTCTTGCATTGGTACTGCTGCAAATTAATAATATTAATGTTAATAACATTAATGTGATGCTGATGATACTGTAAAATTAATAAAAAGTTGAAGTACATTTTTTTTTGGGNAAAAAAAAAAACTGCCGTGCCAGCTGGGAGCTGCAACCCATGGTTGTTGTCCTGGGAGAGCACCAGGTGCCTGAGAGATTCTGCTTTAGGTCATGGAGAATTTGAGCTGTGGAAGGAGAGGACTTGCAGCAGACCTGCTGCAGTTAGTGTTTCAGCCCTTTGTTTATGTGCACATTTACAAAGGCAGCAAAGATGAAGTTGTGCAAAGCAGCAAGGGTTTCTTTACCACTTCACAATTTAAAGGTCCACAGGGATCTGCTGAGCCTTTAAGGTCATAGGTGTACAGAATAATGGAAGAGGAAATAATGAAAAACAGGTGATTCTCTGCTAACGAATAGTAAATTACCTTGAATTGTTTTTAAGGAGAAATTAATTTACTGGCATTTACAGTGAAAACATGAAAAAGATGTATTGCTTTTTATGAAATAGAAATCTCTGACCAGTTCCAATAATGAACATTACAATAAAATACAGAATGAAGGTAAATACAGTTCATAGTGTTCCTGAAGTCTGCAGGTTAGCCCTGTAGGACAAAATTTCTGTATGCTTCATATGAAGTAGAAAACAACTGGCAATAATTAGTAACTAGCTAGGTACTAGGGAAAGAGAGTATTTTATCTGGATAATCTTTTTGGTTTGTTTTCGTCTTTCAGAAGCTGCTGATTCATTACTCCACAAACTGTCATGAAAAGGGTGATGGAAAACTTGATGTAGATGGATAGATGTCTATAGAGGGCTCATTTCTGTCTTATGGTCACTTACCTATATTTCTCTGGGGTTTATAGCAAAAATCTTTGTTTCCAGTGGGGTATTCTGTTGTTCTTAATGAGAAATCATATATATCCCAGAGTTGGGTTGATTTAATGGTTATATGGAAATGTCACCACAATTTCATTCATATTATCAGATTGAATTTGGAGTAGCTTAATTATGTATGAATGAAGAAGCTGCCAATAAATAGTGCAAGTCATATTCTGAGAACTGAACAAACAACTGAAATCTTCGTTCAATGTTTGTATTGACGTAATGTATTCTGTAGAGACAATAACAGATTTTAAAGGAGTCAAAACAGATAAACCAACCCTTTTTGACATAAATCTACATCCAGGTGATGGCAGTGAAAAAGTGTTGACTCTCTTTATTAATTCTATTTATCATTAAAATGGATGTTTTTTTATTGAAGTGGAGGAATGTTAAATCTGTCTCTTGTGCTGGTGGTTACTACTGGCTCATGCTTGCGGCCCCCGGTTTCTATCCCCTCTATCTAAGGCAGAAGGTGCCCCCTGCTGGTACACAGGGGATTCAAACAGCAGCCGAAGTTCTTGTCTCCCATTTATACCGCTAGAAACCACAGGGAATTTTTCTTCTCAGCTTTGTAGCATGGGGCTTAGTTCTCTCCCTAAAACCTCTCTGAATTGCATTTAACCAAGGCCTAGTTATAGAGATCTAGAACATCAACGTAGCTCCGTCTGTGTCTTTGCAGTACTCACTCCAGTTGTGTTTTTCAGCTTCAGTTTAGGTGCAGAATTCAGGAAAACTTTCTGGCAGGGATCTGTGTGCCTGACCTGGGGCCTCTTCTGAGCACTGCCTGCAGCTGTGGGAACCTCTTCTGGAAGGAATCCTGTCCCAGCCTGCTGGAGTGCTGGGATTTGACCTAGCAGGGGAATTTCCCTTATATATATATATATATATTTTNGGGGGGGAAACAAACATGTTTCTTTCTGAATATTAACTGTTTAATTATGCTTGCTTTAAAGTAACAGATCCCTTCAGTGTTTCTTATTCCAAAAGAGTATGTTAACAGATGCACACCCTTGCTCTGTAGAGGTTACGCTCTGCATTTATGATACCAGGTTTGCCTGTCACAATAACTCCCGTTAACACTTTTGAGCTGTGTGTATCTTTAGATTAGTTTATCTGCAAGGCAAACGAAGGTAAGACAATTTCAAATAGATGATGTGTCAGATCAGAAAGTGAGTAGTGTGGATTTAGCGCGTGCTGCAGATCAACTAGCAGTTAGTGCCACCTGCCAAAAGAGGGCACTTTGGGGTTTCTTATGAAGTGCCATTTACTTCGAAAGTTTCACCTGAGTTCTCAGAACATTTTTTTCTTTTTTGTATCTTAAAATCTGGTTGTTGACAATTCAGAAAGGTCGCAGTGGTTGCTACTTCTTTGTTAGCTTAATTCTGAAGGTGACCGCATCTGCTAATGGTAAATAAAGGAGGCACACTTGCATAGAAGGAGCTTTTATTTAGCATATGGCCTGAAATGTGGCCATGGGAGGAGGACCACAGTTTGTTGGCTTCCGATTTTACAGAAAAGAAAAGAGGGTTAGAATGCCAGTATATGATTCTTCATCTTTATTTGTCAGAGTGAAACTCTGACATTCCCCAGGGTGTGTTTTGAGCCCAGTGTGATGAACAAGCTATTTTACATTTAAGACTATGAATTGGGCTCCAATTTTTATTATCCAAGCACTATTTTGTTGGATCAATTATTGGATTAAAGTACATGAGTAACTTGAACGAGACAAAATCTGTGCACGGGGTGGGGGGGTAACGAAAAGATGACCATTCTGATTCGGTTTTCTTTTACACCACATTAGCAGCAGAAGTCAAGTCACAAATCAGTGTAAATGTATCACCATTGTTTTACAAACTCACTTGTACTGAACAGCTCAAAACCCAGCATCTGTGAAAAAGCTGAGATGTTCTGATAAAATGTACTATTAGCAGTTACTAAATTCTCATACTTGCCCAGGTTCTTTCATTCTTTTATTGTTCAGTCTTGCTGCTTCTGTAACTGGAGTACTCAGTAAAGCTCTAAATAGAAAGCAAGAGAAAGCTTTTGGGAGTGAAATGCATGGTTCTTCATTTTGTTTTAAAATCTTTCTTCCAATTTTTCCCTTCTAAAAAGTCTGAGATCCATATATAAATACTGCTAATGATTGGACAGCAGTCAGCTAATTCCAACTTGCCTACAAATAAACCATTTTTCAGAGCCTTCCTCTGAATTGTACTCTATCATAAAAATTTCACGCGCAACTCACAAAAGGCTGTTTCTTATTTAAGTAATGCTCATTGGTTTTTTGGGTTTGGTTGTTTTTTTTTGTTTTTGTTTTGTTTTGTTTTGTTTGTTTGTTTGTTTGTTTGCCTTTGTGGAGTATGAATAGCCCAGTGTTGTTTGGAATAGCACAGACTAAAAATGTTTTCCTGGCCATGGTTCAGGATGTGGGTTGCTTTATTATTGTATTTCATAATGTAATAATTTTTTTATTGTAGAAGAACTAATCCTGATGGATTTATATTTGTTTTATGAGGGAGGCCGTCACCACAGTGGTCATCTCCTGAGACATAATACTATTAAAATAATCATCCCTGGTTTTAACTTTAGAAGTGTGCCTGCCAAGACTTGCTGGCACCTGCATTTGTTGGTACCCATTCACCAGCGTGGGGAAATTTGGCATCCCTCCCTTGGCAGGAGAAACAGCAGTGTGAGTAAGCAGCTGCGGTCCCACCTCTGGGTCCAGGCTGCCCTTGCTGTTACCAGGAGAAGTGGAGCAACAGTTCCACAGGGCTTCATGTGTGATGTCACTGTGGGCTTTCTTTGAAACCTCTCCCTGCATCATCAATGGGATTAGAGCTGATGTTCAGCAGTTTTAGCAGGAGGACAGATGAACAACTGATGATGTACTGGAACAAATCTCATTTCCTTGGAAAACTGAGCTAGAAAAGTGTATTTAATTGTGGAGAGCTGGCTTGCTGAGAAAGGACATCTGCAAAGCATTAAAGATATGGTGACCTTGTGAGAACGGGGGTAAACAAGAAGCTGCAGGTGGCAGTAGGGAAGAGGCGAAGGGGCAGCTTCTCGCGATATTACAGTGATAGGCTACTTGCAAACTCACAGGTCCAATGGACACCTGTTATGTGTACCTAACCAATGTACCCTTGCCATGTGTGCCTTGTTTTGGATGTCCAGCCAATGTATTTCTCTTGTGTATGTCTCTCGTGTGGCATATATAAGCTTTTCTATCTGCGCAATAAAGTTGGTTGCTGGTTCGTTGCAAGTGCGTTGTTGTTGGTTCGTCGTTCGTTGTTGTTCGTTGTTGTTTGTTCGTTCGTTCGTTTGCGCTCTCTCTCTCTGTTTGCTGCTAACTTGACTCGAGTCATTCCTGATCGCCGGCTCCTTCCCCGACATTTAATATCAAAAACAGTGAGCAAGCAAAACACAGCCAAGGTGTGTCCGAGATCACAAAACCCAAAGCCCTGAGTACAGCACCAGCTGTGATGACAAGTACTGGAACAAGATCTGCAATAATCCTCTTATCTGTACCTTGAATATTCATACAAAGGCCTTGTGATGTTAAATTAATTACAACAAAGCTCAGAAACCAGATCTTTAGAGGATAAAACTGCAGTATTTTTGAATGGGTAGAACTACGTTAAACGTTGGGCTCCTTTGTAGGAGATTTCCTGAAAGACTAAAATGTCATTGTGTAGTGGTCTCTCTGGAACAAGATGTCTTGCTAGAAAGTGGGTTGTGGATTTCAATGTTGTAGTAGGATTTGTTTTTAAAAATTTGAGCTGCTAAAAAGCTTAAATAAAATGAAAAACCTGTTATAGATTAAGTCACTTCGTAAGATGTACTTAGAGAATGTATTTCTGTGTTTTCAGGGTCACGTCTGCTTCTAGTTTTCTCATTCAGTTTCCATAGAAAATGAATATATGCCAATTATATAAGTTAACAAATAAATTCAAGGTTTTCTATTATTGTGAAAAGAAAAGATTCTAGAAGCCGTATAGAAAAAAAGTCACAAATACTGAGCATCCTTTTTACTCCATTCTGATTTATGTACACTGTTGTTTATGAATGGCTTCCCTCTAATTAAGTTTGCCATATAAAACAAGTCCCACTGATATAGTAAGGTTTGAAATGTCCGAGCATAGGCTTTAACCATTTAGACTGTGCCAAAATCTTCCAGTTTGTGTAACTGACTTTATGTCACGTAAAAGATTTTAAAATATTTTATTTGGTTGTTAAGTCTGTTTTATGGGAAACAGCCTCAATCACTAAATGAAAACCCAGGTTCTGTTCCCAAAGATTCTTTTCCACTGAAACTGTGGAAAGTCTGAGTTTTGTTCCATGCTGGCAAAAATAAGCAAAACACTGCAGTATGGCTTTTTGCAGGACAGAGGGAATGCTTCGTATTCGTCAGGACAGCTGAGGCCTAAAGTAGAACATGGATGGTCTGCTATATCCAACTACTACAAAAGTAAAAAGACTCAAGTGTTTTTTGTCAAGTAGGCATTTTCTGCTTCAAAATACTTCTTAAACTCAAGTTCATGTTTCCTCGCTGAAGAGTGGCCAAAAATAATGTGATGGCCAAGCCATAATAAGGCAAAAGTAAGTGTAATGTGCCAGCATAATTTATGCTTAAGCTTACAACACACCCCTGTGTGTGTATTTGTCAGTGTTTATGTAGATAAACGTGCGTGTATATACAAACATGTACTGGTCTCTCCAAAGGGAGATTGCAAACCTACTGTGAACATCCAGTGCGTTTAAGTAATGCACACTAAATTGATGCTCTAAACTCTCAGACTGATCAAAGGTCAGAAACAGGCTTATTTCAAGAAATGAAGTGCTTTGAAGTGCTTTACCCATACAAGCTCAAGGTGTAGCTTGATATAAACATTCTTTTAACGGCTATAAGCATATAGGAATAGCATACAACTACGAAATACTCTCTGGTTGTTTGTTGACTTTATATTTCTATTTCTGTAGCATTGACTTCTCACTCCACAAATACACAAATTGATCTTAATAAACAATGAGCTTGCATTGAAGAAAACCATACTTACAGGAAGTAATAATTTGTTATTTTCTTTCTACGTCATTAAAATGGAGACTGCAGTAGAAGAGAGAAATTACTCAAGGAAGTACAAAATTCCTACATTAACACAGTATTTAAGATTGATCTGTGCATCTTTTAACAGATCTTATGATCTCTCTTCAGGTATTTCTATTTATTGATCAAAGTTGATGACTCTGAGATTTGAAAGGTGGAGCAACCTATAGTCTCAATGGCACAAGGCTGTGAATAACTTGCTGGAATAATATTAGCTGTATTTGCTGGAAGATGGACTCCAAAGGTGACATTGTCTGGAAAATCTGCCTCTCTTGTGCTACCTGGAATATGGTGAGATTTAAGGTCGTCTAATCCTGAATTTTTAGCGCTATTTCTCAGAAATACACATCTCGTAAAGCTCTGTGTGTGCTCTTACTCTTAGACACGTGCTTGTCCTTTTTATAGCTTTCATGTTCACAACTAGCGCACGTGTCGTTGCTCAGCTACAAAACACTTGAAAGAGTTATGTTGTGCAGGTATTCTGCTGTAAGACTTTTGCCATGATTCATTTATTCGATGCTGCATTTTCATTTAAATTTTCATTAGAGCTGTGTATTATAATAGCTACGTTTTTCTATAAAGGCAATTAATGTTGTAAACAGTCAAACAGAGAACAGTTATGAGTATGAGGAAGATTAAAACGTGCTCTTCCAAATCTAAACATTGTGAGGTAGGTGAGCAAATCCTAAAGTCTTTCTTTTGCCTCGGTCTCTTACTAATTTTCACTCTCATTTGCAGCAGAACAAATGCTTTCCTGCCAGTCCAGTGCGCTGCTTAAAAAAAAAAAAAAATCAATTTTGATGTACAAATGCAATTTCAATGGGCTTAGCAAGAGTAACTACTTTTCAATGTATCCCTCCTTCTCACAAGAAGAATTTTTTTAAGCAGCTGCGTTTGCAAACCATATCAGAGGTAGTGCTGCATCCTGAGGTGTAAATTGGTGTGTTTCGGGCTTAGGGACAGACAGGAATGATGCGTGATTTAAAAAACAAAGCAAACAAAGGAGTGTGTAGCAGGCTGATAAGTTGCTGAAGTAGACTGATAGTATTAACATCAGCAAAGATGCACCCTGCTGAGTTTAGGGAATCTCTTGACATGTATCTCAGTCCTGACTTTTATACAAATTTCATGGCCAGTGTCTCAGTATTTTGGCTCATGCTCGAGGTCCTGTTCTCCTTTTCTCTGCTCTATATTCTCGAGTAAGTAGGAGGAAAGAAAAAAGAGATGTTAGATTCAAGTTCTTTCTCCTAAAAGCACAGGATACTGCTGCACTCTGTGAACAGAGAGAAGTGGGAGTGTGTTTGCATTCCTGGCTGCTTTACCGGCCTGAAGAGAAGTGGCAGTGCTTGCTTTCTTCTAGCACCGGTGGGAAAGCTGCTGGTCACTCCCAGCGCAAGCTATGCAGGGCAGAGTGAATGGAGGTAAACGCTTCCATCGGGTGCTATGTCCCAAAATGCCAATGTTTCTCACTGTTATCTAAAAACCTGCGTATGAAATAGCTGACCTACCCAGCACAGAATTTTCAGAAAATCATCCATTATTATATTCGGATCATTCAATCCACAAGCAACATGAAAACGTGCAAGAAAGATTTGTTCTTGCCAAAGTCTGCTTTAGTTAAATGAATTATCCTTCTGAGTGTTAAACAAACGGATACATAGGATCACTGTATTATTAAGGCTGGAAAAGACCTCTCAGATCATCTAGCCCAACCATCAGCCCATCCCTACCGCGCCCACTACCCACGTCTCTCAGTGCCGCATCTACACAGCTCTTAAACACCTCCAGGGATGGTGATTCTACCACCTCCCTGGGCAGCCCGTTCCTGTGCGTTACAGAACTATTTTTTCCTAATATCTAACCTAATATTAAGCATGTTTTTAGGCATGAGGCCCTACATGGAAGAACCTCCAGGCCTCATTTTATGTTCTGTGACCAGAAAGCATCTTGAGAGTACCTGGATGAAACAGGAAGAATAATCACCATTGTAAATCCCAACATTTGGAAAAGCAAATAAGAGCTATTGGCTCATATTTATAGAAAGATTTAAGCAATTATTATTGCTACTATTTTTAACATGGAATATGAATATATAAAACACTTTTCCCTGTTCAAGAACAGCTGTTGTGCAAAAAAAAAAAAAAAAAAAAAAAAAAAAAAAAAAAAAAAAAAANAAAAAAAAAAAAAAAAAAAAAAAAAAAAAAAAAAAAAAAAAAACTGCCGTGCCAGCTGGGAGCTGCAACCCATGGTTGTTGTCCTGGGAGAGCACCAGGTGCCTGAGAGATTCTGCTTTAGGTCATGGAGAATTTGAGCTGTGGAAGGAGAGGACTTGCAGCAGACCTGCTGCAGTTAGTGTTTCAGCCCTTTGTTTATGTGCACATTTACAAAGGCAGCAAAGATGAAGTTGTGCAAAGCAGCAAGGGTTTCTTTACCACTTCACAATTTAAAGGTCCACAGGGATCTGCTGAGCCTTTAAGGTCATAGGTGTACAGAATAATGGAAGAGGAAATAATGAAAAACAGGTGATTCTCTGCTAACGAATAGTAAATTACCTTGAATTGTTTTTAAGGAGAAATTAATTTACTGGCATTTACAGTGAAAACATGAAAAAGATGTATTGCTTTTTATGAAATAGAAATCTCTGACCAGTTCCAATAATGAACATTACAATAAAATACAGAATGAAGGTAAATACAGTTCATAGTGTTCCTGAAGTCTGCAGGTTAGCCCTGTAGGACAAAATTTCTGTATGCTTCATATGAAGTAGAAAACAACTGGCAATAATTAGTAACTAGCTAGGTACTAGGGAAAGAGAGTATTTTATCTGGATAATCTTTTTGGTTTGTTTTCGTCTTTCAGAAGCTGCTGATTCATTACTCCACAAACTGTCATGAAAAGGGTGATGGAAAACTTGATGTAGATGGATAGATGTCTATAGAGGGCTCATTTCTGTCTTATGGTCACTTACCTATATTTCTCTGGGGTTTATAGCAAAAATCTTTGTTTCCAGTGGGGTATTCTGTTGTTCTTAATGAGAAATCATATATATCCCAGAGTTGGGTTGATTTAATGGTTATATGGAAATGTCACCACAATTTCATTCATATTATCAGATTGAATTTGGAGTAGCTTAATTATGTATGAATGAAGAAGCTGCCAATAAATAGTGCAAGTCATATTCTGAGAACTGAACAAACAACTGAAATCTTCGTTCAATGTTTGTATTGACGTAATGTATTCTGTAGAGACAATAACAGATTTTAAAGGAGTCAAAACAGATAAACCAACCCTTTTTGACATAAATCTACATCCAGGTGATGGCAGTGAAAAAGTGTTGACTCTCTTTATTAATTCTATTTATCATTAAAATGGATGTTTTTTTATTGAAGTGGAGGAATGTTAAATCTGTCTCTTGTGCTGGTGGTTACTACTGGCTCATGCTTGCGGCCCCCGGTTTCTATCCCCTCTATCTAAGGCAGAAGGTGCCCCCTGCTGGTACACAGGGGATTCAAACAGCAGCCGAAGTTCTTGTCTCCCATTTATACCGCTAGAAACCACAGGGAATTTTTCTTCTCAGCTTTGTAGCATGGGGCTTAGTTCTCTCCCTAAAACCTCTCTGAATTGCATTTAACCAAGGCCTAGTTATAGAGATCTAGAACATCAACGTAGCTCCGTCTGTGTCTTTGCAGTACTCACTCCAGTTGTGTTTTTCAGCTTCAGTTTAGGTGCAGAATTCAGGAAAACTTTCTGGCAGGGATCTGTGTGCCTGACCTGGGGCCTCTTCTGAGCACTGCCTGCAGCTGTGGGAACCTCTTCTGGAAGGAATCCTGTCCCAGCCTGCTGGAGTGCTGGGATTTGACCTAGCAGGGGAATTTCCCTTATATATATATATATATATTTTTTTTTTTTTCCTCTTCTCTTTTGTCTCATGTTACTAACGTGAAAACAAATGCAAGTTGTCAAGCCTAGCAGAGAAGGGTGTCCACCTTGTTCAAAAGTAACATTTTGTGGAGATGGTTACTTCCCTTCTGCTGAATATTTACCACCTACTACAAGAACAGTAATTGAAATCTATTGCAAAAATTTTGAGTTGTTAATTAGAACCAGAAACTGCGGCAGCTCTTTGCCTCAAACGCACTTTGCAAATTCACTTTGTATAGATGTTGCATACAGAATTGTTACAAGTCTCGTTTTCCCCAAGACATCAGGGGTAAACATTGTACTGAAGAGAGAAGAAAAGGCATTCATGTTCATCGATGATGTGAGTTCAACTATATTTTGATTTAAAATAAAATAATTAGTGTGCTCCTTAAAGAATTAATAAAATAGTGTAAGAATATGTTCGGTATTGTGCATACTGGAACAGTTCCCTTTCTTGGTTGTGATGATCTTTCATACAGCTGAGAAAAACTAAATAAAATTATTTCTGTGTATCTTAAAACCAAGTTTTCTGGTTTACACAAAATGAGACTCTAACACTGCCTACAGTCGATGTGAATAGTAAAAGAAACAGGAAACAAAAAAGTCCTTTGGAGCGCAGTTCAAGGGGGTCTGACACGCTACAAGAGAGCCACATGACATCTGCACATTTTTCTGTACATTCGCACTGGAAAGAGGATAGAATTACCAGGAAATGTTGCCCTGTGATTTCTGTATTGAAGTGGCTGCATCTGTGCCACCTGTTGATGACATGATTGGAGCATTAGTTCTCGCTCTGCCTTTGCACTATTGATAACTCTGCTTAACATCGCCACAGGGGAGGCTTTGTTGGAGGCTGCAGTCACTTCGCCTGAGCAATGGTGTACATTGGCTCCGCCATTCAGCCCTTTTTCCCGACATTAGTGCATTTGAATGGGCCACCAGTGAAGCCATTCAGTGAGAACATGCACCGGGGCTCCTGGGTGGCCCGGGCCGCGCTGAGAACCCTCGTTAATGGACTGCGAGCCGCAGCCTATTGAGCTCCATGAACTCGGTGACCAAAGAAAAGTGAGACAAAGATGTCCCTCGGCGGAACATGTAGGTCAGCCCCGGACAAAGGCGGACATCGACCAGTCAAACCTATTTGATTACTGAGCTGAAAAGGGGACACCTACTGCCATGGGAGCGATCCTCCCGCCGGCTGGCCTGCCCTCACCTGCGTGCCAGCCCGCCTCTCGGAAGACAATTTGCACTGCAGTTTGCCCCTGGTTGCAAAAGTTTGTCTCTTTTTCTTTTTTCTTTGTTTGTTTGTTTTGTTTTGCTTCTTACTTACACCTGCTGGAATGAACAGTTCTTGTTTGTGATCATGAATACTATCCTGTTAAGCCAGACAGCAGGTAGTGAGATCTTTTGCTCTCACAATTAAGGAAAAGGGCAGGAGGACCTGGCTCTGTACGAGCTCTTTACTGGGCTGAAGCTAAGATGGTCTCATGCGGGTCAGCGGCTTGAAAGCCCTTGGATGACTTTGAATAGCGATAGTATGCAAGGCTATCCCTGTCCTGGTATCTCTGTGTGCTCTCCCTGGGGTCCTTTGGGCAAGAGATTATGCTTTTCCATGCAGATTAACAGCAGCACTGTGAGAAGCATTCTGAGCCCCAGATACTCATTGTAAACTCAGGTATCGAATTCTCTCATTCAGTTTTCTGGTGGAGATATGCCTCCACTACTTATCTGCTTGGATCTTTGCATTCAGCCTCATGAATACATCATGTAAAAAATTGTGTATGTGGTAAATGGTCTGCGGCAAGGGGTAATAAAGTGTGTGCTCCTTTAGCTATTATTTCCCGCTCCTTGTTCAACCACCAGCTTTGGGGAAATCTGCTGGGTCTGAGCTGTATATACCCAAAAGATGTACACTTGCTTTGTAATCAGTCTCCCACAAATCTAACTCTGCCTTTTCTAGATCGCTTCTCATGTCTTCAAAATGCAGAGGACAACGTGATAAACTCTCACATTGTTGTAAATAACAAATTTGCATTTTGATTGAAGATGAAGGACAGAAGAGAAATGAGTCATTATCTTTCCTTGTCAAGGACTAATATCATACTGCAAATCCTCTCTACCTGTGCTCTTTATTTTTGTGTTTTATATAAAAATTAAGACATGGTGACTTAGCATCAGAGACCTCTTAGAGAAAACAAAAAATATGTGGATGTAGAGGTGTGTGTGTGGGGAGGATGCTGAAGCTATAAGAAACAGTTGAATTTGACTATTAGTTGTTGCCTAAAGTATGGGCAATTCAACTCCGCTCTTTCATTAATTTTAAAGAAAAAACAGACTGTGTTTTTAGAATTGTAAAACATACAGTTAAAGACGACAATACAAGTAGATAATTTTACAAGGATCACAGAAGAAGCAGAAAGAAGTTGTCTGCAAGTGCTCAGGCTGATTAAAAAGATGAAGAGAAAAGCAAATCAAAACAAAGAAGAAGATGCATTCAGTAAAGAGGAGAACTGGAACAGAGGAGACAACCGAGACCTCTTTTTGATGGCCACTGAGCAGGTCAGATGAAGGAAGATGCAATCATCTCTCTCGTGTTAGTTTCTTAAATGCAAACACAAAGAAGCAGTAGGTGGGGATATGCGATTCTGTGTGAGTAAATAGTGCATGTACAAATTCATTCTGGTGACTGTGAGCATTTTGGAAATTTCAGAAGCACAGTAACAAAAAACACAAGGCACTACACCTGTCAATTGCATTTAGAATCAGGCCTCAGCTGCAGCTGAACAGTAGCAAAACTGTTAGTTTCCCTAACAGCTGATGAAGCCTATCACGGCTCAAAACTGACTTGGTGAGAGTAGTTTGGGTGCAGGGCAGAGCACAGCACGGACGCAAAATTTTGCTGCTAATGAGGCGGTGGCCGTAGGAGCAGTCCGTGCAGTCTCTGGGGGGCAGCACACCACCACCTCCTGGGCCCGACTGCAGTGGACGCAGCTTCATGCATTACCTTATAGAAAGGATTTCTTCTATTTTGAAGTCTTCAGAAAACTTGGTTTTGATTTCAGGAGGCTTCCTGCAACAAATACTTTGCATTGTTTTTTTTTTACAGGATCATGTACCTTAACATATTTGTGACTCTGCAAACGTTCCCAGCTTTATGCTTGCTCAGCAATATTGTTTTAATTCTTCTGTTATGCTTTTCCAATACACTTCTGTGGTTACCCTCTGGTATTAAATCTCATAAAATTACCTTGATCAAAAATGTTCTGGTCATTTTGCCCTGCTTCTTTCCACACAGTTTCAATTACTGTGTAGGGTCCTGACTTGTGGAAAAGCGGTCCTTCAGAAAGAATGCTTGTTCTTAGATTCTTGCCAAGTGGTTTCTGTTCTGGATGCTATGAGATCTCTTGTTCATCCATGACTGGACACCAAGACGGGCACCTTACGTGTTTGACGTTTCAGGTAAGTGCCCGTAAACCCAGTCAGAATCAAATGGATCTATGCTGTTCTCCGCATATATTTTATTTTGCAGTTTTATCAGTAACTGAGAACTGTGCAAGGAATAAAGGGGAATCTGGTGACTAATTGAAGTCAGAATTTTCTCTCGTTAATAACTGTCTTCGAACATGTGCTATAACTGAGGATAAGAACAGGAGACTAAAGAACAGAAATTTTTTTTATCCATAAATAGGTTTTAAGATAAAAAATCCTGCTACGAAGTAGGATAAAGCAGTACTCTTTTTGTAACTACTAGAAGTTAGTACTTTTTAATGTGCTTTACTGTGCATGTCCCCATTTCTGATTGGTAATTTTTATGCCCAGTAGTATAGTTAGTATAGTTTAGTATTGCTTTTTTTTTTCTCCCCCCTCAGGGGGAGTTTCAAGAGAATGAGAACACCTTGCAAACTCCAGTGCAATTTTATGAATTGGTTTTGGCTTAATTTGTTTTAATTTCAAGGTGAAAGGTAGCATTCACTGAAGCATCAGTGAGAAAACACCCTCATCTATTTGCGGTCAGTAACCTGGACTCCCAACAAGAATGTATAAAACTACATTCAGTTTTTCCTGTTGTTTGGTTTGTGAAAGAGGTTGTAACCCAGGTCATCCACATCCCAGTAGAAGACTTCAACAAGCAGGACAAAAACGTGTTTTAGAGGGAAAGGTGTGTCCTGCCTGAAATTAACTTTTATGCATGTTTCAAAGTATTTTATATACAAACTGAACATAAATGAGAGATCATCAGTTAAATTACAGTTCTGGGAAACCTGGGTTTCAGTCTCTGTTTTTTAGATACTGAACTTTTAACTTTTATATGAAGGACAGCGTCTGCAGTTGGAATGATCAAAAGTAAAAGTAGATGTATCTAGTGATAGGTAAGCAAATATATGCTTAATTTTTCCAGTTGATACTAAATGTAATTTAGACCAAGCAAATATTTCATCTATCTATCTGTCTATGTCTGTCTGTCTATTTGTCTATCCAAAGAAAATACAGAAGAGAAAATGGTGGGGTTTGTCATTTCTAGGCGCAGAAGGCTGCTGTGAATTTCCTTTGAAAGTTAGATTACTTTTGTAAGCTTGTGAAGGGCATGCTGCTTGTTGATCATTGTTAGAAAGTGAGAAAGATGAGGGAGACACGTGAGGGTTATTCTGAACAAACAAGATAATAATGCTTTGAGTAGCATTTTATTAAACGTTCGGAAGTCAGAAGAACTTATTAACACAGTGTTACGTGGTTGAATGAGATCATTTAAGTTTTACGCTCATTTCTACAAGCTCCAGCAACCCTGAAGGAGTTAATTTGCAATGGGTACTCCAGGAAAAGAAACAATGAATCATGCTAATTAACAGTTAAGATAAATGGAATGACAATTAGTGCTAGTAGCTAAGATAGTCTCTGTACAATACTCTACCCTTCTACTAGTCACTGTCCCTGCGTCAGAAGTGCCCCAAATCCTGACATTAATTCTTCAGAATTTTGAATTCTGCTATTTTAAAAGAAGTCATCTTCTTTTAAAAGACACAAAACCATTTAATACACTGCACTGAACATGGAGTTGCAGAAAAGTCCCTTTTTAGTATATGAAAGCTGCAGTGTTTTTCTTCAAAAACTGTGATGGGCTCAGCTGCCATTTTCTAAAGAAACCCTGCATTTCAATACAATAAAATTAATTTGAATATAATTAAAAATTGGGTCATGCACATGGTTTCCCATCTTTTATTTTGCTCTGAACTGCTACAGAAATAGACCTCCTGCTGCGAGGGCAAGAAAGCATAAAAAATGAAGTATGGTTTAAACACAGACTTTGCCTAGGAGTACAATCCCAAATTCAAGAGCCCTTAAAACTTTGACAGTTATGGAAATTTTCTGTTTCTTATCATCTGCTATGACAACTACTATTAGACTTGTAAGAACAAATACTTGAAAGCTATGAAAAAGCTCTAAGCTTCAATGTAGCTTCAGAGAGCAGCTTCAGGTCTCTGATCTTGGCCTCGTCAGCCAAATTTGCCTAATCAGAATCTAACATCTATTAGCAGGTGTTATTCCAGGTCAGCGTAAGGCTCTTGAATATGGAAAAACCCCATCCTAAAAACATTATCCTAAGTATCTTCATATATTTGAATTGTTCTGAAGTGTGACTTACATCTTGATTTTCCAAGGGTTTATAAAGCTTAATTTTGTGGATGATTACAATTCAGCCCTGTAATGGTTTTATTGCAAGTCATTGCTGCCTACTGTTAACTCCATTTTTCAAGTAGTGTTTATCTGAAAATAAACAAAGATTTTTGTTGCTGAGTTTCAGAGGGAGGTTCACTGAAATAGTTTCCTTTTAGTTTGCAACATAAAACTCTACATAGCAGCCAACTAGAGATTAACGTGATAGAAATAGAGCCTTTGTAAGTCTAAACAGTGGCATTTGTTGCTCTGCACTGATCTTGGGTATAAAACTCTTCTTATCCAGAAGAAATTTTTAGATGTTGCCATAAAGCAAGACTCCATCTGTGAGAACATGTTAAGAGAGGGATTTATTCTTATGAGAGCACACATATGGTAAAGAAAATACTTGCAGAACACATCAGAAAACAGAAGATTGTATAAGGGATCAGAAGTCAGCCAGCAGTGTGAAGGAAGCAGGGAAATAGGACTAGAGAGGTCTGGAGACAAGGAACATGCAGCTGAGAACTTGGGAGCAACAGACAGCAATCAGTACTGCAGGTGATTCAGTTGTGGGAGGTGGGTAGCTTTCTTGGGAAAGCATTTGTTATGCCAGGTTCAGTGGAAAACAAAAGTAAATCAGAAGTGGTAATCTCAGTTGAAATAGAAAAGCAACAAATAAATTTGTTACTGAATTAACAGCTTTTCAAAAGCTAAATATGTGACACAAAATATCATCTGGATGCTAAGTGGCTGTTAAAGACATCTACTTTCATATAAGCAATACATTTTTGAGCTAAAGTCTAATGAAAAGCAAATCTTGTTTCATTTGTACCAGCAAGTTTACAGTTCATGAACATCATTAAATTCAGTTGGTGCCGGGTCTATAAAGTCATAGAATCATTCAGGCTGGAAAAGACCTCTAAGATCATGTAGTCCAACTGCTGATCCGTCCCCACCAAGCCCGCTAACCACATTCCTTAGTGCTGCCTTCATACAGTTCTTGAACAGCTCCAGGGATGGTGACTCCACCACCTCCCTGGGCAGCCCATTCCAGTTCCCTACCACTCTTTTGGAGAAGATGTTTTTTCCTCATATCCCACCTGAACCTCCTCTGGTGCAATTTGAGGCCACTACCTTTAAGCCTAAAGCCTGTCATAAGCTCCCATGGAGCTAAAAAACCTGATGAATAGGGCTTTAAGTGATCACTCCTACTTATTTCTTATAATTATTACTTTAAGGTGAAGAAGTTTTGCCCTCAGGAACTCACAAAGTCCGGGTCAGATGAATATTTCCTCATTCCTTCTGTTGCACTCTGCTTCTGCCATTGTTTTAGCAACTGTTTATGGGTTTGTAAACCTGGTGAGATTTGGAAACTAATGCAAGGGCTCACAGCCTACCTTGGTGTTAGAGTGGGAGGAGAGCTGCCTTTGTGAACTGGTCTCCTCAAATTGCTACAGCAGGAGAGGCATGAGGGAGGAGTGGGTTGAGCGCAAGGTGCAGGGAATGCTGGCGGAGGTTGAGCAGTGGCCTTTGTGTGCTAGGTTTCTGCAGAAGAGAGATGAACTTGAAATGGAATCATTTCATTGGCACACCTCTTGAAGTTGCTTTGCTTCTGCAGTGAGCACAGCAGGAGACAGGCAGTGAAAGCTTTCAGTGCGCTGAGGGATGTATTTGTTCTGTATGGCACTCTGAGGGTACAAAACTCTGTATTTCCTCTCTGATTCACTCATCTGAAGAAGTGACAGAAGATGTTTTTCCTCTGTTACTCTCTTTGATCTGTTCTGAGTCATTGGGTGCTGCCTGCTGAATCATCAGAATACAATTCCTTTTTTACAACCGTAACCCTAATTTTTTCTAACTCTTTATTTGATTTAACTTGTTGAACCGTTATTGAATTTGTACTATGTAAACATCTATCTCTGGGACTCAAATCTGACGGAAATCAATTAGGGTAGGAACAAAACCCTACTTGCGAAGTCTTGAAGGACACTCAACTATATTTAATATCCATTGTGGACAGGGAAGCTCCTATAAGGTGACTGTTCCCTGGCACTGGGAGTGTATTTACCATTAAATCATAATTGGAATATGAGATTGTGTTTTATTATCCAGAACAGTTAAAACGTAGAGAGGTTTTATTTCTACAATACGTCAGAAAGGTTTAAGAGTATATTGTATATATTTGAACATTTGTATCTTGAGAACAGGAGATAACGGGACTGTATTTTAAATACTTGTCTTCTGAATTATATATTGAAGCCAAATCGTGTTATCCCAGGTTCATCTGTACTCACAAAGGGGCTATGTGTTTACTTGAATCTTTTAATTTACATGGCAGATATACTGTACAGTCTTATAGAAGAAATATTTCCATTTTAGAATTCAACTTTTGTAACCTTTGGCAACATGTAGTATCAATGGCTCTTTGTTGTTTAAAAAAAGTGAAACTGTAAGCTATCCACAAGGATATGCAGGGCATTGCTATAGCAACACAGCCTCCCTTGCAGCACCAAGAGAGAGTCATGAATAAAAGATGGGGTTCTAAAGACAACAAAATAGAAAAGGTTGTTTCAACCCTTCTAATACCTGACATTTGCTGTTATTTTGTTAAATGCAAACTAAAAGAATTGTTGGGAAAGGGCATGCCTTGGCTGAAAGTATGCATTCATATATTGGGAAGGTCACCAAGCAGACAGCCACTTCTTGCATTTATCAGCTGAAAAAAGGGACAGAAATCAGAAGTAGAAGCCGACAGCATGCAATTTCTTAAAATGTGTATATATACATAAAAGAAACAATCATGTTAACTATCCATCTGATTTGAAAAACAGTCAATGCTCACCATCTGAATTAACATAAAGAAAGTATAATGTTGGAAAAATACTACCCATTTTCTGGTTTACACTTGAATTAAAAAAAAATGGAAATTTTCCATTAAGGTAGGAAAGATTCTCAGCCTCAACAAATTCAAATTTCTCCTTTAGCTGTACAGAGATTATAGTAAAAGTGCAGCACAATCTCATTTTTCTCTGTGCCTTACTCCACTTTCAGACCCTTAGTATTTTTAATGGAAATGTTTTAATTAATTAATTAACTGAGAGGAATAACAGAGGCATAGTTTGAAAGGTTCTTTTTAAAAATGCATGTTATTTGTTACTGCAATTCAACTCAGATTAAAAGCCAGGGAAGGCTACAAAATCCTTCCCTGCCTGCAGTCTTGCTCAGTAAAAATTGTCTTAAAAATACTGTTGCTTAAAAAAAAGTATTACTCATAATAAAGCACTGTATTTGAGGACTTGAAGAGCATGTATCTATGATAAATGTATTTTGTTTATTCTTTAGAATAATTTGATGTGTATATCTGTAGTTGGATTTATTCAATTTGAAACAAAAAAACATCATGAGAGATGGATAGACATCTGCCAATTATGCCAGTAATTTTTCACTGTTACTGTAAACATTATGTAGGAAGTAGTGATCGTAGTGATGTTATAAAAAATGGTCTACCTGTCTTATAGGTTGGCTTTAAAGCTGTCAAACCCACTTCCTTCAGATGATAAATTTTGTTTACTTTGCCCACACTGAGCTGTGTCTTTGTCTCCACTGAGCTGTGCAAGTACGAAGAAAGAACGCAGACCAGCATTGCTTTTCAACATGAGAAAAACAAATTAATTGCTACTCCTCCTTTTTCTTCTTTTTTCTTCATTCAAATCAGTCCATTTTCTGCACTTTGAGTTATAGGGTAGATATATCCTTTTCTGTTTGATTTTGTACTACAATAAATCTCTTTTCCGAAGTGGAATTCTGTAGGGAAACAGAGAAATTTGGCTTGTGCTATCTATTTCTTGCAGACATTGATAAGTGAACCAAAAACTCACGCAGTGACTGGAGTCAATAAATGCATAAAGAGACAAAATTCAACGAGGTTAGTGCCTATCTAGAGACAGTTGACTAACGCATTTATGCAAGCAGTGTCTCTCTACTGACTACACTGCTGATGTCAGCAAGGAGAACCGTGCCTCTCAGAACCTCACCTGAACAGCTTAACTCCATTGCTCATTGCCCCTAAGTTGCAAGGCTTCAATAAATCTTTGGTGCTCCTCCTGTGTTGGGGGCTGTGAAGGAGCCAAAGCCTTCCCTAGAGAAAGGCTTTCAGTGTTCCTTGTGATGAAAGTGTAAAAGTGGTTTATCTGGCCAAAACAATGAGGTCTCCCCAAAAAGGCATCATTATGGCAAGCCCAAGGACAATTCACAACACATTTACAGCCTAAAGTCTATAAAATTGATGAAAGCATATCTCAGCATTCTCTGGGATGAAATGTAATCTGCTTGCTATAACTCAAAGTGCAGAAAACGGACTGATTTGAATGAAGAAAAAAGAAGAAAAAGGAGGAGTAGCAATTAATTTGTTTTTCTCATGTTGAAGAGCAATGCTGGTCTGAGTTCTTTCTTTGTACTTGTACAGCTCAGTGGAGACAAATGGAAAAGGATATATCTGTATTTAATTATTTTAGAAATATTCAGCAAGTAAATTTGCTTGGTTAGGACATCTGAAAACACCCTCTAATTTGATGACACTTCTGAAAGATGTGTTTTATCCAAAAGAATATCTCACCATTGTCTGTCCTTCAAGTATACTATTGACTTTTTTTTTTTTTTTTTTTTAAGAAGAGGAGAGGTACATCCTGACCAGCTTTATTCAGCAATATTCTTACGTGACACTGATCCTTTGCCATGCCAGGGTAAGGGTGAGGGCAGCATAGAGTAGGGGCTGTGGCTTCCTTGTCATGGCACGTGACTTCATTTGAAAACACCCCACATGGAAAACATGCAATAGCAAATAACAGAGCAGTCAAAAGTGCTGCAGCTCAGGTTGGCAAATAGACCACATTTGACATTACATTTAGTGCGAACAATGAAGTGTAAAGTGAACTGTGGCAAAAATGAATATGACAAAGGTAAATGCTGCTTGAGGAAGGCAGTTCTTCAGTAGAACTATTCCAACATAACTGTAAAAACGCATTATACCAGCACGTAGGAAAATAAAATCAAACTATTTTTTGACAACATAACAAGAGCTCTAAAAAGAAACATACTCTGATTATATAAACAATTGGTAAAACTTCAATTTCTGCTCTATAAATAATAGATATTAAAGACTATGTGTTACTTAGCATTGCCTTAATTCTTAAAGACAAGATTACAGTCTGAACAGATTGAATAAATGTGCAAAGAGGAGCAAAGAGAGAACTTCTTTAGGCACAAGAACACATAAGCTACTGGGAAGTGAATCAGTGGCAATCTAATACTTCAGCCAAGAAATATGCATAAAAGAGGAGGAAATGTGTTCCACAAAGGTAGTCAAACCTATCTCCTAATTGTCTAAGGACAAACCTTGTTATGGCATTTGCCGTAAAAGAATTTCATTCTTTTTTTAATTTAAAATTACATAAACTGGCAACTGTACTATTTATTTCAGAAGGAAGATGTAAAGGATGTTTTCCACCTTCTTGGCTAAGAGAAGGCCAAGATTGCTCAAATGCAATGACTAAATGTAAACAATTTTCAGTATCTCAAGTTCACATGCATCTGGTATATAGGATTTGTAACAAGCTAAGGCAGAAACTCTTTGCAAGATCCTCTTGGTAAAAATATTGGCAGAGTATGATTGAGAAAGCTTTGTTAATGCCTTCCTCAGCATTCAGTTAAAATAACTTCCTTCCCTCATCAGCAGATTTTAATATAATTAAAATTTGAACATGTATAAATTTCCTAAAATGCAGCATATAACTATTATGTTCTGTGAATTGCTGCATATTCAGCAACAAAAACTCTCATTCTAATGTTTTAAAGCCAGGTAACGTCTCTCCAGGACTTCTCAGCTATACATCCTGTTGATTACGCTGTGAGTTATTTACATGTGAGAATAAATGAGAGTGTGGTTCTTGAAAACTGAGGTGTTGGCAAGACAGGACATGCAGGTGCTTGTCTGTTACCTGGAGAATTTATCTGGTTCTTGTTTCAATTGGAACGTGGGTTAGTATTTATGCCAAATACTCTAAGAATTGTGTTTTCAAGCATTTCAGTGTCAATAATATGGTTTAATATTCATCACAGTAAGACATCTTTTTATAAATTGCTCCATGAATTACAAGAAACCAGAGGCAAAGTTCAGTGGTAAAATTTTAAAGCAATTCTGCATACCCTCTTCCTTTGCACACCCATTTTTTCCGTGGTTGCTGCATGTGACAAGTAACTGTAATGGATGGGTGGTCCAATGTGGCAAAGATGGGAGAAGGAGTCAAGAAGCACCAGTTGGAGAAAAAAGTCACCCATTTTTACAATATTTTTTTCAGCGAACATGTTAATTGAAATAAGTGAAAACAAATAATAACAAAGCAAGCGCAGTAATACACCTACTGTTTTGTCTGAATTACAAGCAGGCTCAGGGGTCCCTAAGCCAGCAAGTTTTCCATCCTTCTTATTTTTAGACCACACCATGAAAAGACTGTGCTTTGATACAATGAACACTGAGGTACTGGGGGAAAAGGCATTTATGCTCAAGTACCATCTCTAATCTGTGGGTGTAAACTAGCTGAGATTGGCTTAGACAAAGGCAGACAGCTATTTGGATACAGGGCAATAAATCAAGAGTGGAGAGAAAGAAGAGGGAAGTCAGGCAGGTGAATAAAAAATACACACGTAAATGGAAAAAGAGGGAAAAGAATGTAATGTTGACAGGAAAAACACCAAGGCGAAGTACAGAGGAAAGGAGAAAAAAGTATGGATTCTGAAAAAGGCAAGGTGAAAAAGAAAAAATTTTTTTCTTCTATTAAAATTTGTTGCAAAAACATACGTATTTTAAATGATTTTCACGGTAGTGTGTGCATAGATTTGTGTGTTCTTGCCTATACCCTACATTGTCTAGATTGGATTTCTTTGGAGTACTTGCATGAGGTATTTGTGTGCAATATTTTATTATAATTAAAGTGTATTTGAAAGAAAAATATTGCTTTTCCTGTTTTAAGTGCACAGAAGGGTGGTTTTGGTTGCAATCTGTAATTACAGGATGGAAAGTTCCTCCTGGTTTTGGTATTACCATTATTCAACTCCTATCCTTCAAATTTCAGGCGGTCCTGAAAATTGTCTGTACTTTCATACTCACTTAAGAAAGTAAGAGCCCCTAACGTAGTCTTTAGTCACTTTTATTCATCCTTGACTTCTGTTCAAAATTTTCTTTATGGCCCAGATCTGTTTTTTGGCTTATTATTAGAACACTCAATGCATCTTTACTTAAGTGAAGATCCTCCCCAGCATGCTAGCTATTTCTCACTGTGCTGGGGCAGCTCGTGCAACCTTATTTCTGAGTAAAATAAACATGCCTTGTCATAATTTTGTTTTTATTTTTAGGGGGGGGGTGGGGGGTAGGGAAGGGAGGAAAGGTTTTGGGTAGCAAAGCAGGTAGAGGACAGATTATAAAGAAATATCTATATGTGCCTGAACCAGTTTAGTCTTGGCGTGGGTGATTCTAAGACAGCTGACTCTTTCTGTTTGTGCAGAGCTGAGTCATTTGCTGACATTGACTGTTGTTGCAGCAACTCTCCATAATGTAAAATGTCAAAAAATCCTAGTCAGTGTTTACATAGAATAGATGTTTATTAACCTTTGATCCTCTCGCAGTTAAAAGCAAACATGCAAAACACTGGTTCTGAATTGGTTTCCACCTGTAGCCCTTGTTTTGCTCTGTTTAAAAAAGCTGAAATTTGTTGATTTAATGCATGAATCAGTGTTTTGAATACCTTGCAGTCTGCCACAGCCACTGGTAAAATTCAGAGAAGACCAATGCTGTTTAAAATTTAAAATAAATAAAAATTTAGTGCCAACCAAAAACAAACTTTCAATATCATTGTGGGCAGTCCAGTACGGTCCAATTAATGTTACACTGACAAAAAAGTTTAGTAAAAATTGGTGTAGTAGTTTGGTCAAGTATTGGAACAGGCTGCCCCGGGAGGTGGTGGAGTCAGCATCCCCGGAGGTGTTCCAGAACCATGTAGATGTGGCACTGAGGTACATGGTTAGCGGGCATGGAGGGGATGGGTCAGCACTTGGACTAGATGATCTTAGAGGTCTTTTCAAACCTTGATGATTCTATGATTCTATTATTCAAGTTCATTTTCAGTTATTTTGCCTTTTGTTATGCTGAAAAATGAGAATGTGAAGTTATTTCTGACAAAGAACGTTCTGAATTTTTCATGGTATGGGCAAAGAATGAAAAAAAACTGCTGACAGATTGGAATAATTTCTTTGAGGTCACTCATATCAATAACATCATGCAGAAATTCTTGGTTTTATAAGAATTATTTTTAAGCTATTTACTTAACAGTTATCATTTTTGTTTTTCTAATCTCTAGTGGCACAAATTTCATTGAATCCTTTGCTCTTTTTTCATTTGAATTATCTCTAAATAGAAATTGCCAAAATGACAACAGGATTTATTTTCCTTATAATTTAGGTAGGTTTTGCGGATGCACATTAAATGGTGAAGTGCCACGTCTAATCTTTATTCCAGGCGAAAGGTTCTACACATTCATGAGAAAGGCAGGCTTAGTCAGGTAAATGAACTAAATCAATTTTAAAACAACAACAGAAAGGTCCACAATTTCATAATAATTTAATATTTCATAAATAATCTGGCAGAGCAGATATTTTATCCTGCTTTCTCACTTGATGGCGGTGATTTAAGTAAAATTTTGATGTTAATTACACGCCACACGTTGCACATGCCTGCGAGCGTATTCCTAAGGCAGTCATTTTAATCCAACAATTAATGATTACAAATTGATACTGAAAATAATATTCTTTTATTTATTGAAATTCTTTCCTAAAATCAAATCAATTATCTGCCCTGCAGTGCTGGCCCCAGCCTTCTCAAATTCAATATCACCGAGGCCAGAAAAGAACAATTCCCTGCACATCTCCCCAGCATAATATAATCTGAATCAGGAAAGTGCATACACACAAAGAACCTTTCTAAAAAAAATTAGAAGAGGCAAGCACAAGGGTAAAGCTCATGCAGGAGACTGATAAAGGTATCAGAGACAACTTCAATTGTGGCAAAAGTTGTGTCCAAAATAGAATGTAGAAAATCCTGGAAGCTTCAAGTTAAAATTGTAATGAAACAAGCCAAAATGTTGTTGAGCCTCGACATGATAAAAACACTAACACAATTAGTGACATCATTTAAATTAGAAAAGGAGAAATCCTGACTGTAGTTTGGACAAAATGTAGAAGAAGCATATTAGAAAAGTAAGATTGTAGTAAATCCCTACAAAATCCTCAAATTTATGTGAATTATTTCTGTTGTTGTTTATGAGTGTTCTTAGAAACTTGATGGAACAAAGGGAAGTGTTGTATGTTTCTTTTCCTTTTTTCTTTTTTTTTGCTATTATTATTATTATACTGGAACCTCTCTGTGTGGAGAACAAAGTAAAATTTTGCTGTTCTGAAAATCTTGATATATGTATAGCAGCAAACCAATAGAAATAGATTCTGTTAATCTAAGAACCTGAAAAAAATCACAAGTAAACTTCTAGACTGCTAACTGTGGGGGATAGTGATGGCTTTTATCAGCACTGATACCTGAGGAGTGGAAAGGGCCATTTGTGATGCCCGTTTGTTGTTTTTTTCAGAGCCTGTAGAGTGTGAAATTCATTAGAGACCAAAATTCATTAGTGTATCTGAATTCTGCAGCGAGCAGATTAGCTGAAACAGTAATAGAGGCCAGAACTAATACGTGACAGTGTTTTAATGTATTGTAATGGGGAAAAATTAACAAAACTTGATGTTATGTACTTGGATATTTAATTGGCACCTTACTAAAGGTTAACAAAAATTGACTATTATGGAGTAAGAAATAAGTTTCTTCCTGATTTAGTAATGGATTAAAAAAAAGGGGAGAAATGTTAGTTGATCATTTTCCAAAAGGTTTAAAAGGGAAATGAATTCTAGATTCTTGACTGGTCTAGAAAAGGAGGAGGTAAGAAGATAATTTTTGGCTGATATAAAATTTCTCAGGATAGCTCAAACTTTCTCTTTAGGATTGTAGAAGCATTTTACTGCATTGAATGATTAGGTAAGAAAATACCAAATTAATGCAAAGTAATGCTCCTGAGGGAAAAACAACTGTAATTATGAAGCTCACAGTGGTGGACTCAAAATTAGCGAAAAAGATCTTGGAGCTATTCTGATTAATTCCTTAAAAACGTCAGCCCAGCTCTCAGCAGCCATCAAAAGACAAACAATACTCAGAAGTATCTGAAAAAGAATGAAAAAAGAAACTGAAATCTTGATTATGTCACTGCATACGTTGATGAGATAGCAGCGCAGTGATTGATTTGGGGAGCTGACAGAGGATATACAGACCTAGAAAGGGAATGGTACAGCTTCTGTATGAGAATTGTTCTCATACTCTTCAGCTTGGAAAGAGACAACAAAAGGTGGGTGTGAGAGAGGAATAGAAAATCATGAATGACATGAAGAATCTGAATAGGGAATGATTACTCACTGCAGGGCACCCAGGGAAACTTTTTGGCAGCAGGTTTAAAACAAACATAAGAAAGATCTTTCCTGCTTAAGAATATTGTATTTTAAATTTTATTTTCATAAGATGCCAAAATTACAAAATATTTAAAAGCGATAAAACATTTTTATAAAAGAAGAAATAATTAAGAGCTATTAAATACAAAATGGATGATTTTAAACAGGAATCAATTGCAACTAGCACTCTACTTTTCCTCTTTTACATGCTCCTTTTCCTAAATATCAAGTTCTGGCCACTGGCTGAGAAAAATCTTTTAGTTTGATCTAGCATGTCTGTTTTTATGGAAAACAGCATAGAAAATATGGTTTATTCAGTACTAAGTATGCAAGCTCTGATTCTGCTATCCTTTCTGCTGGCCTATGCTTAGCATAAAAGCTAGCCAGATTTTCATTGAGGTTGCTTGATTAAATTTGGTGTAACTTAATAATCACCAAGCTCTCAATACTAATCTAATGAAATCCAATATTTCTTTATATACATTTATCAGATATCTAATAACATGCAGATGTTTTCAATGTTGATAAGAATGAGGAATAAAATAGAACACTTAGACTGAGATTCAGAACAGTAAGTACAGTGTCAGTTACTGACAGATGAGAAATATATCTTTATGATCCAGTGAAAGGTGTTAGTTCATTCTCTGTGCAGTCTTGCAAAAACAGAGAAGGAAGGAATGGTTCCGTATTTTCAGTATCTTTGTATTCATAAAATAGTACTGAAAGAAGAGTAATCCATTACTGTATTACTGTATGAATGCTGAGGCTTCCATTCATTTCAAGGGCTGCCCCACTAAACGTGTGGTTTCTGTGGGAACAGAAAACAGTGTGGTTGGAGAACGTGGGTGCCTTTGTGGGTCTACAGAGGTAATGCAACAATAGCCCTTTCTCTGTCAAGGCCCAATATGAACAGAAACATAGCTATGCAATCAGCTATGTGTTAGAGGGCTTTTCCTCCTCTCTTTCTGGGCAGAGAAAATTAGATTCTTCTGAGTCAAAAGCTGAATGTATTGAGAATACTGTGCAAAAAAAAAAAAAAAATACCCTATATATCTGAGGCAGAATCATACCCCTAGTGACTGTGAGATGGGGGTAATGACAGCAGATGGAAAGACTGGCAACTAATATTGTCATCAGCCACAGAAATATTGAGATGAGCTGTCAAGAATCAAGTGTTCTGCTATTTAAAATTTATAGACAGGTACCACTGTATTGGCTGGAATATACATATATATTTTTGGAAGCTGAAAAACATAAGATCCTGTCTGATGGGCACCCTGCTACTCGTGTGGCCTCCTAATGGAGCTGGGACCACTGGTGCTACCACTGGTCGGATGTGGGGCTGCCAGGAAGGCTGTGTAGAGCTGCATCCAGCACTGGCTATGTTGCATAGTGGCAAATAGCCAAACAGTCCTTTCAGATTATAGACCTGTGGGTTAAGACAACACAGTCTTGAGGACCATAATGACATCCTGGCCCACTAGACTCAGACACCAAGAAGCCCTTCCATTTGTCCTTAGACAGAAGTCAGATCCTGCTTCAGTGGCCAATTTTAGGTGCTTTGAGAAATTTGTGCCAAAAGTTGAGATGCAAATTGGATGCAGGTATCAGTGAGGATCAAATTTCCAAATTACTCTCTTGATCTTATACTTTTAAATTCTCATCTACTCAGGCATGCTTCCTGCATTGTTGTCACTGCCAATTGCTTTCTGATTACCTTTGATATATGTTTGCAGCTGGTTGAATCAAGTAATTACTTGCAGAAATGTTGTGAACTCACTTCTTCAACTCCTGGAATTTGTGAAACCAGTGAAATAGAAATAGTTCAGCGAAACCAAAATAGAAATGGGATCTGCATTTATGCCCAAGTAGGACTACTCAAAATGGAAACTTCATAGATCATGGCCTGGACGATGCAATGTAAGTGTAGGTTTGATTTTTACTGGCTAGTGGAGATAAAATATTGGGTGAAAAGAGCAAATCTGAACTTCTGTTGTTACTCCATAATTTTTAATAAAAATTCTGTCTTTGTTTCTTCATACTCTTAAAATGCAGATAGTAAAGCCTAGCTATATCTGTAAATAATTTTGTATGTAATGTAGATAATATTACCTAGGAATAATGTGTGTATGTATGTTTTTATATATATACACAAAACTTTTTAATAGAAATCCATGTTTTTACTATTATCTCTGAAATTTGTTTTGAAATCCAGAAATGAGGATGCTTTTTGGTTTCTACCAGGTAAGGTGAGTCTGATATGAGTAAGGTGTGAATAATGTCATACCCCAGATATATGATGCTGATAATGCTGTTAACGGTGATTCTAAGTGTATGCAGATTGTAATCTGTGAAAATACTTGTTCACTTTTTCTTAACAATATAGGTTCTACTACCTGAATTAATGTTGTCAAATAAGAAGAGTTGATGTTTTTTTTCAAAAAAGTACACATCCAAAATTAACGTACTAAACAACACATTTGTACTTCATGTTTATTTGTAAAACCTAGTTCAGTAATTTAGTATAAATGCAAGACTAAGTGCTATTGTACTACTTGCATGCATTTGTACTGGTGATAAGTAACGCACAGAGAGAAGATAGCGAAGAGCTGGCTTATTTCCTTTCATTTACTAGAATAACAACTATGGAAATAAGTTGCAAAATATTCTTCATATTAGTACTAGTTATATTTTCCTAAACTTCTCTGTGTGTGGACTGCAATTTAATGTGGATTGTCCTCTGTTATTTGCATGACTTTTCTTTGAGAAAGTAGAGCAATAAGAGTGCTAGAGAATGTGACAAGGTGTGGTGTTATTTTTTTTCATCCTCCAGCGCTGTCTGGCAAGGTCACTGTTTGAATGGATTGCCTGCTTATAACCTTTTCTATATCACAAATAAGAGCTTTTCTGCTGCAGTTCTCAGAAATTACTAAGAAATTCAGATAAAAAATCAAGTTTTGAACATCATCTTGTGGGTTTCCTTATATACCAGTATTTGTGACAACTTTCTTGATTTGAAAACATGCTTTCAGATATATTTGCTGTCTGGTTGCATGCGGTAGTGTTACATTTTCCTGAAGCTGCTGTTATTTGTGATGAATAGGAACTACTGGAATAGTCTGTAGTGATGTTAATTCACATTCACTTGTAGTGCTGCTGCCTAGATACATATTAATTGTTCCAGGATACTCCATTCTGATATGGACAAATATTTGTGATGAAGACATCACTGATTTTTAACTTGTTTCTTCTATGATCTCAGAAGTAACTGTTTTTAAGTGAGGCAAAGCAAAAGGGTAGGTATACGGACAGAGGTTTTTAAGATGTATTAATAATTCCATTCTTCATTTATTTAATTGTACTGGAATTTGATTATTTGGTTACTTGATTGATTTTGCTCTTCATAAGCAATTTCGCATGTCGTCTTAACTTCTCCAGCCTTCTTGCTCTAGTTGACAACTGTTACTTTGAAGCAGTCTGAGAAAATGTTTGAAAATGCTGGACAGCTTCTATAGTAATGGAAGCTAGTTCATCTGACTTTGTCCACAGAGAAAATGGCAAATTGGCTCTCAGAACAACTCCTCTTTGTTCTATTTATAGTGCTCTTAAAGGCCTTTCGAAAATGGTGATTGTGAATTACCATATATCAAGTACAGAGAATCTATATGGAAGAAAGGAATGCAAGAGGCAATAAAATTGCATTCCATAAATAATAGTACAGGGCAAAATTGGAAACCAGAAAAATCTGTTGTCCTTTTCATCTTCCAAGACAGAATTTTATAATCTTTTACCTGGTTTTTCCCCTAGATGTTATCCAGGGAATTAATACTTTGGCTGAAGATCAATCAAGGTCAAATTAAATTTACATTTATACCTAATATAATTATTCTCTCCAAAGCTGATATGTGTGATAATTTAATATAACGCATTTATTTATAGATTTTTGGAATCTGATTCAGGTTTACTAGTCAACATTTTTCATATTAAACATTCCCCGTTATTTAATTATTTTTAAAAAAGAGGAACTTCAGAAATAACTAAAAAAACCCAAAAACCAGCTTTCCTGTTGCACCAGCAATCATGAACTGACTGCTTATTTTTAGAACTCATGTGAACTATCTCTTTTTATTGACACTTATCTATTAGAAATTTAATTTTTACATTGTATTTCTCTAGGAAGGATTCCCTTTGAGAAATTGCCCAAGTGACCATTTCTGCAATTTTTATAGTGGTTCTGCATGGTCGGCCTCTGTCCTCCTTAACAGTATCTCTGAATACCTGTACATGGAAAGATGAATTTGATAACATTTTCTAGGGCAATTCCTTACAAACCTCTCTCTCTACTCAAGTCTTCAGCTACTTTGCTCAAACTAAAATCTTGGACCAACTCTCTTGTATGTCCCAACATGGCTGTAAACTCAGGCAGAGAAAGCTGCTAATTTTTGACTCTAAGTCCACCCTAATTTTTTTTTTTTAATGACTCTGTGTACTGCTATGCTTATCTGGCATACAGTTTGGCTTTGCGCTGTAAGTTGTTTCTCCCATTTGGGCTGTTTTGATTATTCTCACTGCAGAATTTCAAATCTTTCGTGTGTTTCCAGCTTGAAGAAGTTTGCATTATCAGTTACATACCTTTTTGTCTTTTGTTTTCATTTGGTCTTCGGACAATTCTTCGTATGGCTACAGGAATCTTTCTTCCTATGTTTCTCTCACATTTAATTCCTTTGCTTTGCAAAAATCTGCTTCGCCTCACCAGCTGATTCAACCTCAAGGCTTTTGAAAACCTTTCTCCTTATCTTCCAGACTAAGGGTTGGTTCCAACTTCCAGTCAGCCCGTGAACCCAGCTTCTTCATCTACTTGTTGAAGTTCCAGGCAGACTCTTTTTTATTTTCTCCATGTTATTCTTGTACCTCCCCCTAAGCTGAGAAAAGGGAATATCCCTATAAACAGCCTCTAACTATTTCATTTATCCTCCAAATCCCTCCTTTTTTTTCTTTTTCTTAACTAGGACTGGGACAGCACTAGCAGTCAAGTGAGATCATGCTGAGCAATACTCTCAGCCTTATTTTCCCCACTGACCTATTTGCATTACTTGCCCTTGTACTTAAAATGTCATCTGAGGCAGAGACAGCAATATAAACAGCTTCAAAGTACTGCAGCAAGTCGGTTGGCAAGCATGGTTTTGGAATACTTGCTAGAATACTTAGAATCAGTGGACTGTGGTGAATGAATGTCTCCAGCTGAAGGTGAGAAGGTTTTAAGGAATTTACTTTCCACTTCCTTACTTCTCTGACGGGTTTATTTTATTTGATGAAACCTTTATTGTTTCTCAATTAAGTTATTTGTACGTTAATGGTATCTATGGATAGCGCAGCATGATAAATATTGAAATGGGATGTGGAAGTGATTTGTATTTTGTGAACTCTGGTCCTGAGGTTTTTACAATTATCAGAACAAATTACATTAATTGCACCAAATTATATGATGGGTGGAGGAAATTTTCATTAGTATCCATTACATAAAGCAATATAGAAAGAAATTTCCTTTTTTTTTTTTTCTATGACTGTAAACATGACCAATCTTACATAATAGCAATGCATATACAATGGGTGATGTTTACTGCTTTGTGGAGTTCTAGGACTTCTAATAACTTATGGATTTGGGTTAATTATGACTGCGGGAGGAGAAAATTAGATGAGAGGGAAATATTTTGGTCACACAAGCCTTGTTTCCTTAGACAGAAAATATTTTGTATGGAGATCAGTGTCTCAAAATGTGAACCTGAGAGCAATCTTGTAGTATTAGACTGTATGGGCCATATGGCTGGCTGCCAAAATATGAGACTCCACCAGGAATCCAACCAGCCCCTACCACAGGGTAGATACTGTACTTGCTCTTCCATTTCAGCTACAGTGCAGTGCTTCTGAGGTGAGATAATTTGATAAAAAGGGAGATATTCTAACATGTGATGTGTACAATTTTTCTTCATGTTTGTCATAGTGGAATTGCTTACAAAGCACACTAGAAATTCCAATTTAATGAAAAAATACGTCCTTCATTTTTTTCCAATGGAAGAGGGTAGTTGAAAGGCACAATGAAGATCTTGTTACTCCTTCAATCTGTTTGTCAAACCCTTTCACTCTTTTCTTCCTGGTAGAGCTCATAGTACAGACTTTCCTTTTGGTCTTTTTTCTGGTTCCATTATTCATTTATAAGGCAACTTTTATCCCTGATAAAAAAAGTTTCTGGAAAGAAAACTAATTTTACTTTAAACCTTTGAAGGTATTACTACAAAAAGTGAGGAAACTGTTATGAAAATAACTGAGCAACTCCCTTTTAACACATTTTTTAGAAAATCTCTGATTAATCAGTCTGTGAACATTTTAGAGAATGTGAAAGAAGTGGTAGATAATATATTCCAGAGACTGGTTTATTCCATTATCTAGTATTTAATTCACTTTGTACACTGCTTTTAACCAGCAGATAGCTTAGAAAAATTGAGCCATCTTTCTTTTCTGGAATTCTGAGTAGAATAGACTTTAAATACAATTTAACTCATTGGGCTTGTTCAGCCTGAAGAAGAGAAGGCAGCGGAGAGACCTCATTGTGGCCTCATTGTGTGTACAGGTATTTGCTTGTACAATACATACTCTTTTTTTCATGCAGCTGGCATGGTAAGAACAAATCAAGCTTCTTCTGTAAACTTCTGAGTGTTTCTCAGCTAGCAGAATGTACAACTTGATGTATGTAAAACAAACAGATGTTAAAAAACATATGGCTCATTTTAAAAATGTAAATCTCCTATTTGAGTTAAATATTATTTTTACATAAGCTCTGTGTTGTAGTAAAATCTGAAAAATTAAGAAAGAATAAAATCAAGTAATCTCAACATCCAGAATCTTTGCAGAGAAGCAAATATAATGTGTGATAGTAAACAGTGGAGAGGGAAAGATGTGAAAGAAAGCTTGAAAAGAAAAGCAAAACCAATTGAAGTTATCCTTAAGAATATGGTCAGAAAAGACAGAGGTTTCGATTTAAGATAAGATTCGAGAGAGAGTTGGACTTGAGGAAAAAGTAAAAGTACCCACAGAAGTTGTTCCACACTGAGCTGTACTCTTGCTCAGACTCAGAAATCATTAGAAGACATTTATAAGGGGCTGTTCTGTAGGGGAAAAAGGAAAGAAAATTAAGATCCAAACTTAAAATACACAGCAGTCTCTGTAGGCTTTCTTCTCCTCTTGTTTTTCAAGAGCCAGAATGATTCATCACTTTTTCTACAACTTCATCTCATTTTTTTTCTCTCTCTCAAAGAAGCAGCACATAAGCAGAGGGGTCGGGGTGTTACTTCTGTGACAGAAGAGGTCCTCTTTATCTGAAGTCATACTGAATGAAGGTGGGAAAAGGACATCAGCCAAGCACAACAGAATTTAGGGAGCGATGTGTTTGCATCAAGGCTTCTAAGATGCCTGCTGGCCTGGGGCAGCTGGATGGGGCTAGTAGACTCCAGCTCCCACAGAAGTGCTCTGTGATCGCTTCATCATTGTTATCCAGAGAGGGTCTTTAAGCAAGTCAAGGTAGTGTATGGCTAAGAAACTTTGCCTTGTTCAATAAAGTACTTTGGAATGATGGTCCAGCACTCTAGTGTGTGGAATAAACAAGGTATTTCTGTTATATGTGCTCTTATTAACAAAAGAAAGGGTGCTAATAGAGCCCTGAGGCTGTATTGTTTATAATGCGATTTCTGCAGGAGTTGAATTTTTTTTAGAGATCACAGGAATAGAAATCCTGGAGAAAAGGGTACGGTTTGTGCTTTGCCTTGCACAAACCGAGGCATGTGTTTGTTGGATCTGTACAGTGGAAACTTTCTTTCTGGGGCTGTCTGACACAACAGGAGGAGTTATTTTACATGTGGAATCAGAGTTTAGAAAGGTGTTTACATTGCAACAATTGGACAAACCTATTTAGTTGCAGTGATGTGATCCAGGCTCTCAGCAGCTTCATCTGAAATGTAACCTATATGTCAAGTCCAGTTGCAGAAAGACTGAAATATACAATGCACAGGATTTAGATATTTCACAGTAAATTAATTAGGAATCAAAATTTTTGAAACTGTATGTTCAAAAGTTTGTGTTTTCTAACTTGTTTTATAGATGTTAAGCCTTTCTGCCCTTTTCCTGGGAAGCTACTACATTAAAAGAAATTCAGTTGTTTGGTATGTTATTATAATCTTCTTCCGAACCAGCTTTGAGCTTTAGTGCTTAATACCATTTAACACTGTATAATCATTTAAATCCACTTTAATGACTTTTGTAATATAAATGTTTTAAGTATAGTAACAATTATTTTAACAAGTGTTTCCTGATTCTAGGCATGTGTAAAGAAGATGGGGTATGTAATATGTCTGACCAGATAACTGCTTTTACAAATTATATTCATTCTTCTTTATTTAGCTGCAAAATGAAGGGAGTTCAGTGTAGTTCAAGGAAAGCATTGTGGTAAACAGACAGCTTAAATGTGAGCAGTGTAAAGAGCAGCAGCTTGCGGAAATATTGCTATAGATACTAAGACCATATCCTGGCTTGGTAAGGACCACACATAATTGAATCATGTTCAATAGAAGGCCATTACAAAACAGAGCTGATTTGCAATGCTAATGCAATGAAGACAGCTGTCACTGGGAATTAAATATGATCATTCAAAGCCTGAATAAATGAGGTGCCCATTATCTTCTGGCTCTGCTGCGGCCTGCTTAAAGAACACAAATAAATGATACTGTCTCAATAACCAGCTCAGTTTTGTCTTCTAGCCATAGAAATATTAAGAAGACAGGGAAGAGGGAGGGAATACAACAACACCAACAACAAAAAGCATAGTCAGTTTACAAAGGCAAGCAGAGAACCTGTGCCCTAGGACTCTATTTTCAACAGAATGGTATTTGTGGAAAAATGGGGAAAATAGCTCTTTAACCAAGCTAACGTGTTTTAGTTCCAAAAATGCATTCTTATTTGCAAAGAAATGGTGAAAAATAACAGGTGTCTAAAATTACCATCAGCAATTTTTCCAAAAGAAATCAGCCAGAGGATCCAAAATGTCCAAGGAACTGGTGTGGAGTCTGTAAAGAATGAGGAAGGCCAGGTTAAGGGAAATTTCCTTTACTTTTTCCACGCAGTGCCGCGAATGTCATAAAATATTGCTGTCAATTTTAATGTGAGCCATACTCTACACACAAGGAAAATGCTAATTAAGGTGAAAGAAATTTACACTTGTTTGAAGAAGAAGTTTGTTTCATTTCATCGAGCCCACAGCTGGAAGAAGGAAAAAGAAAGTAACCACAGACATGAAGGCTGCTTCTGTTTCAAGTCGGGGTGGTACCAATGCAGCAGGGAGCTCGTAGGCTATGTGGCAGGTAGGGCATTGGCGGGGATCTGACTGCGGAAAATACTGTGTAAAGTCTGTGCTTAAAAAGAAAAAGGAGAGAGAACAGAGCAGGTAATTTGCATAAATCATATTGCTAGGATGTATGTGTGAAAACATTTCCTTAGATGTGTGACATCCTTGAAGGGTAATCATATATGAAAGATTATTTTCTTCAGAGCTGCTTTTCTCTGATTAGACAAACTATTTCCCCATCCACTTCCTCTTCGTATTGTTTTCTGCTTTCCAAAACAAAAATAACTGGCAGAGCCTGGAAATGGTCAAAATAGGCTGGGAGATGTGGGAGACATCTGACATTATAATAAATACCAGCAAATGTAAAGTCTTACGTATGGCACACAAAGACAAATAAACAGGATGGATTCAATTTGGAGATTATCTTTTTAGAAGTCAACAACATTAGGAATAGGTAAAGTTTAATGACAAAAAAATTGTTGTGAAATTATAGACCGAAGGCCAGGCTGGTTGTGGTGGAATGCATTGTAAGTCAGTGCACAAACTACAGGCAACAGTATTTGCAAGACTCATTTTTTAAGAGCGTCTGCACTTGAAATATTGTATATTTCCTTTAGATCCTCACATGTACTGAAATTGTAATTTAAAAAAGAAGACAATTAATATGGGGAAAAAAAAGTAATGGAGTATGTGTGGAATGACCAATAGAACCAATCACTGCTCTGTAGAAATTAGAGGAATTATTGACACACGTAAGTGAAGCTATACATGAAGAAGTGGAATTATTTGTATTTTGAAAGAGATAATGGACATAAGAGATACCTCCATAAAGCAACTGTGAGAGGTGTTTCAAGGACAGAACCCTCTGATGTAAAAACATTTTGTAGGTTAACTCCTCTTGTGAAATTAAATACAGCAAGGTCAAAGAAATGAGTATTTGAAATTATTATTTTCAGTTCCTTCCTCTATCATTTTCTTGATAACTATACAGTTTGCAAATGCTTTAGCTGTGAGCTGCTAAACAGAAGGCCTATTGTGCCCTACTGTGAGAATATCTTTAATGGATTCTCTATTTTCCCATTTTCACTTGGGTTTTAGTATTTTTCCTGTTTTAAAACCCAGGGAGGAAAAACCTTGTATTCACTGTTTTGAAACTCTGTGGGTGCAATGCAGAACCTGTACATTTACTATCAAAGCCTTTGATTATGTTGAGTTGGAGGGGTTATTCTCTGCCCCATTCCTACCATTTACTATTGCATTCCCTGTAGATTTATGCCTTTTACCACTTCAAAAATTTCAAAATACATTTTAATTGATAGGTAACTTTGTAGGACTGTGGTTGATGGTTGTGGATTTTTATTTATTTATTTATTTTAGTGAGTGGCAACACCATAGGTGATATACAGCCAGAGAAAGAACCACAGCACTGCATGCTGTTGAAGTGTCGTGCACTAGAGCATGACACCTAACAAAAGTGGGACCATGTGTGGCAAGGCCTTTCCAATGCTTTCCTCTTTTGACAGTTCTCTCTTCTAGGAAGAGGGAAAGCACCTTAAGCATTACCAGATGAATGAATTGTCCTGTTGCTTTGGAAAGCAGAGCCAGGAGAATTGAACTTTTTTCCCACCTTTAGTAAAGCACTTGGTGTTTTCATGCTCTGTAATTGTAGCAATTAAAACTGACAAATGTAGAACAGTTTGCATGTTTACCAAATGGAAGTATGGCTTGCAAATTATCCTGCTAGTGCTGTGAGAGCAAACTTCTGTATTGCTTCACAAATATACTCTTGTGACTAATTCTATAATTTAGGGTAATGCCATCTTAGCATAGAGAGAAATAAAGACTTATGAAATACTTTATTACAGAAAGTAGATTTAAGCTGGCCCTACAATGTATGAAAATTCAGTCACTTAAGGTTCTGCATACAGGAAACGAAGGTTGATTTCACAAATTTTGGACCTCGTGATTGGACTGAAATGGCAATAGTTCCCTCCTGTTCCCCTTATACTTCACCACGTTGTGGAAAGAAAGGGGTCAAAATACTTATAATGACTCACGATCTACTATTTGAGTTGAAATCAAAGCGTTTGCAAATAAAAGCCAGGGAAAGCAGGACAGAACTGGAGAAATGGGTGCTGTGCCCTTTTCTCAGCAGCTGGAGCTCTTTCTGGGTACAAGAAGGCAGTGCTCCCTTTCCTTATACCTGGATGGATTTTAGCCCATTGCAATGAATATTCCAAAGATCAGTGCAATGCAGGTGCGTGTATTTCAATTCTAGAATGTTCTGAATCCTCTCACATGGTTGTCCCGACCCTACTTAATTTCAAATTCCCTTTGAGTGCTACCGAAATCCAAGGAACAGAAAAATTCATGTTCTTTTCCAGGTGTAGACTGTAGTTAGTTTCCTGTGTTGTGGTATTGAATTGGTAGAGTCTACCATTAAAAAAAAATAAAATAATAAAATAAAATAAACAACAATGACAAAAAAACCTTCATGATATCTGGATCTCATTTCATTTTCTATTTCATCTAAGTACCTACAACAGTCCAGAAAGAAGAATACAAGTAATGATGGTGTTGCTTCCAGGTAAAAACAAAGTAAAATCCCATTTGGTTTGCTCTTCTTAACATAGTTAAGGAATGCAGCTTGCGTCTGCTATGTTGTTTTTTTTAGACTTGTACTTTTCACAGACTAAACCAGCATTTATCATAGTAAATGGTAAGTGATTGATGGAGACCAATTACAACATTTCATGAGCAATAATTGTTGTTAAATGTTGGTCTTTATTGCTTAATCTTTGTGTAGCTCTGAAGAGCTCTCTTTGATTTCACTTGATATGATGACACAACCTTCAGTTCCCTAAATTCCAGACTCTGCTCTGTCTTGTAGCTCTGCGTTAGGGCACCAGGTTCTGGGCTGCTCTTCCCATCATGATGTTTTCAATTCCAAGAGATGCACTCCAAAGTGGGCAGAACTTTATATAATCTTTGCAACCTTGGAGTTAGAGAACCATATGGATACCTACATATTCTCATAGTTGTTGCTTTGTTTCTGCATGTGTGGATGGTTGTGACTGGGTTACTTAAAATCCAGCTTCAGAACATTGGATAGGTTTGATGTGTTTGTTCAGCCTTCTGTTTTTAATCCTTTGCATAAGTTGTAATCCAATTCTTTTTCTTATTAAGCATTAGCTTGAATAGAAATAGATATTGAGTGAAAGTGTTTGTGTTGTGTTGTTAAGGCTGAATACACAGCTATGAAGGTGTTGCACAGCAACAATATGTATTATCTTTACATTACGAGGCCACTGTAATTTTTGTACGTTATACTCAAAACATGAAAATAAACTGTAGCAAAAGGTCTTCAGTAGATCTTTGTTCTCAGACTGCATTTTTTCAGTCATTTTGTTTCTTTTCCAAATGGTCTAAACTGTATTACATTTCCTGACAAATTTAATTAAAAAAAAAAAAACAACTTCACACTAATTAGCTAATTAGGGGCCATAAAATGTTCTTTCTGTCCCTCTCCATTTTTATTCTTGTTTATTTCTGAAGTGTGAATGGGGTGGAAAATCCATCCACTAAAAGGGAGATGGAGATAATTGAACTCTTTTCATACAGTTCCAGGTAGAAATCAAATCCAAGACCCAGAGGTGAAGGGTGAGCTCTGTAACTACTATACCAAACTATTCTTGGTAATTATCAGCATGAGCATAATTATTAACATTTCAATTATACTCACAGCACTACATCTCTCCGAGGGGTTTAACTCCACTGATTTTTAACTTGTCTTGTTTTTTGGTAGACATCCAGTTGGAACAAAGTTGCTGGATAATATTTTTGACACAAAAGGGTAACATACTTTTCAGAATATGTGATCTATATGTTTTGTCCTTAATGACACTTGCTTGCTTCCAGATTTTGATTGCTTGGTAACACTACTTGGCATAGTGAGGTGTCTGTTTCAATAGATTTAAATAACTTGCTACACAAGAAAGAAAAGAGCAGCTCCAGACTTTTCTCTCTTAAAATCTAAAGTTGAAATTGCAAATTAAATGAATAATATTGCATCTTTTGATTTAAAACAAATACTTGATTTTTGTTGCCTAATAACTTTTAATGTAACTGCTTTCTAAAATTTAATATGCCCAAGTATGAAGACCAATATTTTACGTATTTTTAAATATCTTATATATTTTTAACAGTCTGTGAGTACTCAAACCTAAATTGCTTAATAAATCAAAGATTTATAAGTAGAAATCACTTGAGTTCTTTCTGTGCTTTTATTGTTTTTTTTTTTTTATAATAATCTCTATTGCTTCTACATTATGGTTGAGTTCTGCCTACACAGTGTTTGCTATCCGAGTAAAGTTGCCACATTATTCTGTATTTACAGGAGTGGTACTTTCAGAATATGCTTATGAGAACAGCCTATCTGGGGAGGAATGGAGATTTCAACTTAATGGCTAAGACAGCAAAAGCAACTCACCTAAGGACTTGCTGACTCTGCAGAAGAGAAATTAAATGAAACAACGCTAACAAGTAGCAGTGGTAGTATCCTATGTTCCTGCTCCACAGCACACGGGTATGAAAGTAAATGGGTTCAGCAGTGTAAAATCCTTAAATCTTCATAACAAAATGGCAAGCTTTTAACAGCGCTGGAAGAAAGAAGAGTGCAGTGTCCTATTTATTTTTTCCTATTCTTGTGCTTTTTCATGGAAATCTGCTTACGGCCAGAGAATAATTCATTAGATGAAGATACTGTATGGACACTTAAATGTTCTTCTGTAAGAACTGTTCTTTTAACAGTTATGAGTTAAGGCTGCAATGTAGCCTAAAAACACCTGCATATAGCAGCAGCATGTTGGGTTATTGGCAGAATTTCTGTGTAATCAGGATCCTAGGAAAAAAAAGTACATTGCAATCTTACATTTTAAATGGTGGACATTGTACTTTGGTAGTGTACACAAAAGATGCAAGAACACGAGAATGCTACAAGACCAAACACAGATTCTATGAAATGTGTTGATTCGTTCCTTTCTAAAACAACAGTAGTAGAGAAATAGAAATACCATAAGAGAAGCTCAGTAACACAGGAAAAAGATGCAGTGGTTTTGGAGGACCCTCCCCACCTCCCCCTGGGAAAGGAGGACATACTTTTATGAAAAGATAAACCATAGTTAAAAGGCATAGTTAAAAGGCATAGTTAAAAGGCATAGTTAAAAGGCATAGTTAAAAGGCATAGTTAAAAGGCATAGTTAAAAGGGTGGAAGAAAGGCACTGATTTGAGGAGCATTGTAGAGACTACAGAAACTATTTTGAACAAGTTAGTGCTACACAAAACTTCAAAACAACTGGTTCACGAGGCTCAGAACAAGAAAACAAAGGGCAGCAGACAAATTGGGCATTTACAAAATGTCAAGTTATGATGATGTCATTAACAACTTGAAACAACTGCAAGTAAAACCAAGCCACATGCAATAGTGCAATGGAGTGACAAAATATCACCAGGAGAAATGTAAGCAGTATTTACAATGCCAGGTAAAATGTTCAACCTGAAATGATCCAGTATCAGCATACAAGCAAGTTTATGAGTTTTATCAAATGACTTTGTACCAAAAAAAACCAAAACACAACTCAGAATTGATTAAGTACCAGGACTATCATTCAACAATTACTATAAAATTGCCAAGGTGTAGTTGGTGAAAATAAATGCCATCTGGGCACATTACACCTGGAAATACATTGAGCACTTCCACAGACTAGAAATTTCTGCCTTACAGCATACTTGTTCATAACTTTAAACAAAAATGTATGTGACAATTATCTAAACTGGAAATGTCTGCTGACAGTGTGATCTTGCTAGCAGGTTTGGTTAACAGTACCTTGCCTAAGTCTGGGCTGGTCATGTAACACTGATAATGAAAATTATGGGCTGGTTCTCATTCCTGATGCAAGTAAAAGACTTTTCCTGTCGTAATAAATAGCACTAGTTTGTATGCTGTCTGTCCTGCTTTGCCAGAGCTTGATACTACTGCAGCTGGGAATGATCATGTTCCAGTTCTCAGCTGCTGCAGCTGACCACACCCACATTCTGCATTCTCTGCCATCTCTGCTGTTAGAGCAACAGTCACAGCAAACCTGCAGTTTTGTGACTGCATGTGTGTTTATAGTAAAGCTTTATTTTCCAGACACTATTCTTTTTTAAATGGGAGATTAATTTTTAAAAAATGGAAGGTGAGACTAAGCCAGAATATGCTCCTTTACTTCATGATACAAATGCAGTTGCTAAAGGAAGACCTTATGGATGAAATGCAGCCCCTTTTGTGTTTTCCTAGCAAACAGGTGATACAGGTTCAAATGTTTCAAACCTAGCATGACAAATCCTGTTGTATAAAAACAGTTGCTACAAGGACATCTCCAAAGAATTAAGAGATTCTTTTACTGAGCTATAAACACATTATGTGGTAGCTGAAAAAGTCTTTGTAACAATTGAAGATAGTAAAGGCCAGAGATCAATTCAGTGCTTATCAGTGCAGTTAAAAAAAACTGAGAGATCCCCAAAGCCTGGCCAACCAGCACTGTTTTTTCTCAGATAAAACTCTCCCGGTGTTAGCTAGAGTCTTAAAGAGCTCAAGTTCATTTGTACAAGATAGCTGAGATCACACCTTCCTGGCTTCACTACAGCAAACCAGGTGAGCATTTATTTAAAACACTAAGATGTAATTTGTAAAAATAATTTCAAAAATAAATGAAAAGAAGGTCATGTTGAGTAATAGTGAAAGATTAGCAAGCCTAAGAGAGTGAGTTTAGAATATTTTATACAGACAAGTAAACATTATCTTATGCAAAGATATTGCGTCTGCCAGAAAAAAGGGTAAACTCCCAGAGGTGTTCCTAGTCACTGTAACATAAGATTGGACTACAGAACAAAGTAGCTCTACCTTTGTTCACATAAGCTTGAAGAAGATATACACTAGCCCAAACTTCTCTGAAATAGCTTTATTAGAAAATACTGCAGCTGAACAAGGTGTTATGTGCCTCACGTCTATTGTCCCTTGTCATTTGTAAGTCTATTGCCTGGTGATGACATGCTGCTTTAGGCAGGAGGTCAAGCTGTTGGTGAAGCTGTGCAATGGTAGATACGTTCTTGGTGCTCCTGGCAGGATTGTGCTCATGTCTGGTTTCTAAAATGCTGTGTTTTGTCTCAGAAGGGAAGTTGTGAAAGTGGAAACTTAAATTCAGTGTCTGCAGTTATTGAGGGCAAATGACTCTGTGGAAGTCTGTTTAGTCACAGCTCACTAGATATGGTCAAAGGGAAAAACAGCTCTTTTGCAAGAGCTGTTTTAAGAACCACAACTGAATAGCATGGATGAAGTTGGAGAAGAGTTGTTGTGTCACCTTCAAACTGAGAGCAGGACTTTAAATTTTATTAAAGGATAGAGGGAGGCACAGGGGGAAGGCTATCTTCACCGTTTCAATTTGGGCAGCGTGTAGAGGGGAGAGCTGAGAGTAAGATGTGCTAGAAGGGAAGATTTGGTATTAGTCCAGAGGATAATCGTGAGTTAAGCCTGTAATGATAACAGTAGTCTCATTTTCTTTGTACAGAGAATGGAAATAGATTAAGTATGAATAAGGTCGGCCCTGAATGCATTGCCTTGAGTAAATGCCTCACGAAAATGAGGAATCTAACCCTAGGTACAAGCAGTGTAATTGAAGTACACATGGTTTTATAGTATGCAAAATACTAAATCTCTTAATCCTCCATGTGTGCATAGGTGTGTACACGTGTGCATGCACATTGGGGAAGTGCACTGTCATATCTACTCGTTACCAAACAAAAATTGTTAATCAATCAGTTCACACAATAGTAACCTCCTATGTCAACGGCAGATCCTACAGATTTAGTTTAGTCAGCAAGCTCTGCCTGTACTGACACGATGAGCGGTAAAAGCCCCTGTCAGCAGAGTAACTCAGACTCCTTGGCTCTTATGCCCCTGTTGTGTTTGACTTTGAAACTCAGTTTGGAAAGGATAGTATTTTCATCTGCATCTTTGAAACTAGGATTGTACAATTTATTTAACCCGTCTTTCTACAAACCCATTTTTACTTCTGGAACAGTTTGGCTTTTTTCCTCTAATGGTTGTTAAATGAGACGCTTGTGTTTTACATAGGATGCAGAGCTACATCGTAACAATCCATTGTAACCAGCATAAAGAATTCCTGATACAGGCGAGCACTTTGAACCCTGAAAACCCAAATTACTTGTCCTAACAGGCTTCAAGCTCTTTCCAATGGTCTGTCAAAACAAACAAAGGAAAACTGGAAAAACAAAAGAAGGAGGGGGTGGGGNTTTTTTTAATTTTTAAATGTATGATGGTCTTGTGTTATGACAGCCTGAGCATCAGACAAACTCCAGTTTTTTCAGTGGGTTTTGCACTGTTGATGGGCTTTGCTGTAGTTTTTTCAAGGATAGCATGAAACATCTGCCTATCTGCTTGTTGGTAGCAGCTGACATTAAGAAGTTTGATATTTGCCCTACTTCTTTGGTCCATTAGTTTAAAACCAACCAGTGATGATGACAAAAACCACCCAGAAACAAAATAACAAAACAATCTAAAAAAAAAAAACCAAAAACCAAAACCCAAACCAAAAGGCACAACCAGAAAAACACTATCATCTTACATCTGACATTACTTAGTGCATATTTAGATTATATTTTTCTGTGCAGAAAAAATGTTATTGGACTTTTAGAACACATACTGATGTTTGCTAAGTATACGAATGTGTCTGTATCTGATGCACTGGGTCATTTAGCTATTTGTGTGCAATGTAGGCTTTGACAGCGCTTGTATTTCTGTGCTATACTTGGTTATGAAGTAGTAAAATATTAGGGAATGATAACAATGGATGTACACGTAGAAATAAAATCAAAGGATAAATACAATATCCCTGGATGGCTGGAGTTACATATGGAGTTGCATACAGAGGTATTTGGAGATCTCTGCTTTATCCATTGTCGTTGATAGGAGGTGCTGACATTTACGGGATTTGTTCTTAATCACAAAACTGTAAAAAGAGTTGCTGAACTTTATTTATAATTACTATACTGGATAAGAACATACAGTTAAATTCAATACATAATAGTTAACTACATTTTTTTTCTAGTTTCAACAATTTTTCCGGTAGAAATAGGTATTTAAATAATATAGGCTTTAAAATCAGCAGCAAATGGACCAGAGTGTATGTGTATAGAAACTCTCTAATATAAATTAGTGCCTTTTAAAAATCACTGTAAATTCTGTTTTCTGTAATTATAACAAGCCCTAGAGTTTTACCCATGTAATAGTAATTTTTTTTAGTGTCTTCACCATTATTTTCCTTTTGATTTATTTAACTATACCTAACTTGAGCAAACAATGTTAAGTGGGGAAACAGATGTGGTTAAATAGTCCGTAATTATGCCTTTAGTTATCTGTTGCCATCACAAGGCTCCTCCTGCTACTATGACCAGAAAGAGTGACCTAACTGATTTCACCAGCAGCCTTGCCAGTGCCTGATGCAGAATAGATGGCCTTATTAAGCAGTCAGAAAAAAAAATAAAATAAAAATAAAAATCAACCATTGCAACGTAATAGTAATCAGCAGTGTTTATACTATCCCCACAATGCACAATCAGAATCATGAATTCTGCTAATTGGGTACCTTCTGCATCCAGAGGTGCCTGCAGTAGGAAACAAAAGGGATTTGAAAATTAGTGTTTGTAGCAATTAGCTTCTGTCTGAAGGCTTAGCCCAGTTCATGGAAGCCATGATTCAAACAGAGATTATTATAGTAACTCTGGTATTTAAATGTCCTCTGTCATTATTCAGCATCAAATTTAGCATAGCAAGACTAATTTGGATTTACTCTTTAAAATATGATTGTTTTGAATTTTTCTAGTGCTTAACTGCAAACCATCTATTTTATGCTTTTTTTTTTTTTTTTT
>JACDJE010000319.1:779830-811180 GCA_016647715.1 Pavo muticus | reverse complement strand
TTTTTTTTTTTATAATAATCTCTATTGCTTCTACATTATGGTTGAGTTCTGCCTACACAGTGTTTGCTATCCGAGTAAAGTTGCCACATTATTCTGTATTTACAGGAGTGGTACTTTCAGAATATGCTTATGAGAACAGCCTATCTGGGGAGGAATGGAGATTTCAACTTAATGGCTAAGACAGCAAAAGCAACTCACCTAAGGACTTGCTGACTCTGCAGAAGAGAAATTAAATGAAACAACGCTAACAAGTAGCAGTGGTAGTATCCTATGTTCCTGCTCCACAGCACACGGGTATGAAAGTAAATGGGTTCAGCAGTGTAAAATCCTTAAATCTTCATAACAAAATGGCAAGCTTTTAACAGCGCTGGAAGAAAGAAGAGTGCAGTGTCCTATTTATTTTTTCCTATTCTTGTGCTTTTTCATGGAAATCTGCTTACGGCCAGAGAATAATTCATTAGATGAAGATACTGTATGGACACTTAAATGTTCTTCTGTAAGAACTGTTCTTTTAACAGTTATGAGTTAAGGCTGCAATGTAGCCTAAAAACACCTGCATATAGCAGCAGCATGTTGGGTTATTGGCAGAATTTCTGTGTAATCAGGATCCTAGGAAAAAAAAGTACATTGCAATCTTACATTTTAAATGGTGGACATTGTACTTTGGTAGTGTACACAAAAGATGCAAGAACACGAGAATGCTACAAGACCAAACACAGATTCTATGAAATGTGTTGATTCGTTCCTTTCTAAAACAACAGTAGTAGAGAAATAGAAATACCATAAGAGAAGCTCAGTAACACAGGAAAAAGATGCAGTGGTTTTGGAGGACCCTCCCCACCTCCCCCTGGGAAAGGAGGACATACTTTTATGAAAAGATAAACCATAGTTAAAAGGCATAGTTAAAAGGCATAGTTAAAAGGCATAGTTAAAAGGCATAGTTAAAAGGCATAGTTAAAAGGCATAGTTAAAAGGGTGGAAGAAAGGCACTGATTTGAGGAGCATTGTAGAGACTACAGAAACTATTTTGAACAAGTTAGTGCTACACAAAACTTCAAAACAACTGGTTCACGAGGCTCAGAACAAGAAAACAAAGGGCAGCAGACAAATTGGGCATTTACAAAATGTCAAGTTATGATGATGTCATTAACAACTTGAAACAACTGCAAGTAAAACCAAGCCACATGCAATAGTGCAATGGAGTGACAAAATATCACCAGGAGAAATGTAAGCAGTATTTACAATGCCAGGTAAAATGTTCAACCTGAAATGATCCAGTATCAGCATACAAGCAAGTTTATGAGTTTTATCAAATGACTTTGTACCAAAAAAAACCAAAACACAACTCAGAATTGATTAAGTACCAGGACTATCATTCAACAATTACTATAAAATTGCCAAGGTGTAGTTGGTGAAAATAAATGCCATCTGGGCACATTACACCTGGAAATACATTGAGCACTTCCACAGACTAGAAATTTCTGCCTTACAGCATACTTGTTCATAACTTTAAACAAAAATGTATGTGACAATTATCTAAACTGGAAATGTCTGCTGACAGTGTGATCTTGCTAGCAGGTTTGGTTAACAGTACCTTGCCTAAGTCTGGGCTGGTCATGTAACACTGATAATGAAAATTATGGGCTGGTTCTCATTCCTGATGCAAGTAAAAGACTTTTCCTGTCGTAATAAATAGCACTAGTTTGTATGCTGTCTGTCCTGCTTTGCCAGAGCTTGATACTACTGCAGCTGGGAATGATCATGTTCCAGTTCTCAGCTGCTGCAGCTGACCACACCCACATTCTGCATTCTCTGCCATCTCTGCTGTTAGAGCAACAGTCACAGCAAACCTGCAGTTTTGTGACTGCATGTGTGTTTATAGTAAAGCTTTATTTTCCAGACACTATTCTTTTTTAAATGGGAGATTAATTTTTAAAAAATGGAAGGTGAGACTAAGCCAGAATATGCTCCTTTACTTCATGATACAAATGCAGTTGCTAAAGGAAGACCTTATGGATGAAATGCAGCCCCTTTTGTGTTTTCCTAGCAAACAGGTGATACAGGTTCAAATGTTTCAAACCTAGCATGACAAATCCTGTTGTATAAAAACAGTTGCTACAAGGACATCTCCAAAGAATTAAGAGATTCTTTTACTGAGCTATAAACACATTATGTGGTAGCTGAAAAAGTCTTTGTAACAATTGAAGATAGTAAAGGCCAGAGATCAATTCAGTGCTTATCAGTGCAGTTAAAAAAAACTGAGAGATCCCCAAAGCCTGGCCAACCAGCACTGTTTTTTCTCAGATAAAACTCTCCCGGTGTTAGCTAGAGTCTTAAAGAGCTCAAGTTCATTTGTACAAGATAGCTGAGATCACACCTTCCTGGCTTCACTACAGCAAACCAGGTGAGCATTTATTTAAAACACTAAGATGTAATTTGTAAAAATAATTTCAAAAATAAATGAAAAGAAGGTCATGTTGAGTAATAGTGAAAGATTAGCAAGCCTAAGAGAGTGAGTTTAGAATATTTTATACAGACAAGTAAACATTATCTTATGCAAAGATATTGCGTCTGCCAGAAAAAAGGGTAAACTCCCAGAGGTGTTCCTAGTCACTGTAACATAAGATTGGACTACAGAACAAAGTAGCTCTACCTTTGTTCACATAAGCTTGAAGAAGATATACACTAGCCCAAACTTCTCTGAAATAGCTTTATTAGAAAATACTGCAGCTGAACAAGGTGTTATGTGCCTCACGTCTATTGTCCCTTGTCATTTGTAAGTCTATTGCCTGGTGATGACATGCTGCTTTAGGCAGGAGGTCAAGCTGTTGGTGAAGCTGTGCAATGGTAGATACGTTCTTGGTGCTCCTGGCAGGATTGTGCTCATGTCTGGTTTCTAAAATGCTGTGTTTTGTCTCAGAAGGGAAGTTGTGAAAGTGGAAACTTAAATTCAGTGTCTGCAGTTATTGAGGGCAAATGACTCTGTGGAAGTCTGTTTAGTCACAGCTCACTAGATATGGTCAAAGGGAAAAACAGCTCTTTTGCAAGAGCTGTTTTAAGAACCACAACTGAATAGCATGGATGAAGTTGGAGAAGAGTTGTTGTGTCACCTTCAAACTGAGAGCAGGACTTTAAATTTTATTAAAGGATAGAGGGAGGCACAGGGGGAAGGCTATCTTCACCGTTTCAATTTGGGCAGCGTGTAGAGGGGAGAGCTGAGAGTAAGATGTGCTAGAAGGGAAGATTTGGTATTAGTCCAGAGGATAATCGTGAGTTAAGCCTGTAATGATAACAGTAGTCTCATTTTCTTTGTACAGAGAATGGAAATAGATTAAGTATGAATAAGGTCGGCCCTGAATGCATTGCCTTGAGTAAATGCCTCACGAAAATGAGGAATCTAACCCTAGGTACAAGCAGTGTAATTGAAGTACACATGGTTTTATAGTATGCAAAATACTAAATCTCTTAATCCTCCATGTGTGCATAGGTGTGTACACGTGTGCATGCACATTGGGGAAGTGCACTGTCATATCTACTCGTTACCAAACAAAAATTGTTAATCAATCAGTTCACACAATAGTAACCTCCTATGTCAACGGCAGATCCTACAGATTTAGTTTAGTCAGCAAGCTCTGCCTGTACTGACACGATGAGCGGTAAAAGCCCCTGTCAGCAGAGTAACTCAGACTCCTTGGCTCTTATGCCCCTGTTGTGTTTGACTTTGAAACTCAGTTTGGAAAGGATAGTATTTTCATCTGCATCTTTGAAACTAGGATTGTACAATTTATTTAACCCGTCTTTCTACAAACCCATTTTTACTTCTGGAACAGTTTGGCTTTTTTCCTCTAATGGTTGTTAAATGAGACGCTTGTGTTTTACATAGGATGCAGAGCTACATCGTAACAATCCATTGTAACCAGCATAAAGAATTCCTGATACAGGCGAGCACTTTGAACCCTGAAAACCCAAATTACTTGTCCTAACAGGCTTCAAGCTCTTTCCAATGGTCTGTCAAAACAAACAAAGGAAAACTGGAAAAACAAAAGAAGGAGGGGGTGGGGGCTGNAATGCCTTATGTTTTATATTTTGAACTATTTCATTCATTTCCTTAAGGCTTTCCAAGCTTTGGTATTAATGTGACAGCTGTCTGACAAGTTCTGAGTATCCAAAGATATATTTTTAAATAAAGCCATTTCAGCAAATAAAAGCTCCGCACAGAATTAATTTACATGAGACTTTATGTGCCTGAAGGGGGCAGCAACTTCAAAGGTAGAGTTAATAAATACAATAAGCAACTTGGTACTTGCAGAAATGAAGGGCCTGTCAAACAGTTACCCATACTCATCTACTGATTCACCACGTACATTTTATCAAGTCAGACTCTTAGACTGTTTTACCTATTTCACTCGTATTTTTTATCCCAGTGTTTATAAAGCAAATGAAGTATTTCACTTTTCAAATAAATAATGAACGTGTCTATATACAGACACACAGAATATTTAGATACATCTCATTTGCACCATACAGTCAACAGGCAAGTTTTTGTACCAAAAGGAATTGCTTCTCCTGGCTGACGCTGTAATAGTATCCCTATGTTGTGATCAGCAGCAATAACCTTCACAGATCTGTAGAGGACAATAACCTCATTCTATTACTGTCACAATGATTTAGCTTGCGTAGACTGTTGACACTGTAAGAATGTAAAAGTAGTTTCAGATGCAGGTAGGAAAAAAAAGACTTCCTAGAACCACCAAGCTCTATTATAATAAAGAGCATGACTGCAAGTCTCCAGAGAAGCAATGAGTCAACAACGGTAAACAAAGACCAAACGATATGATTGATATTAGACAATTATCTCCAACAAAATGTTAAAAAGACATTTCAAATATCGGTGTTTAGTTTATTCCTTTGCAGCTCTTGAAGTGGCAAATGCTTCTCAGATCTCCTCAATATGCAAAGCTGGACTTTTTTATTGTTGGTGAATCCAACCATACTAAATTAGGCAAAAGAGATGTATGTAACCATACATTTTAAATCTAAAAATATCAGGAAAAAAAACAGTGTGCTTATTCAAAACAACAAATCCCAGGAAGATATAATGCCCCAAATTTAAAAGCTTAAGAAATAATTTTTACATTTGTCACAAAGAACAGTAATATTTATGTCATTTAGACATTTAGACGAAGCAATTTGTTCAGTGCCACACAAAGTATGACAGAATTAAAAGATAAGTGTATAACCCGGGATTTCTTGAATCATGAGCTTAGGCTCTATGAATAACGCATGCTGCCAAATTTATGCTCAGTTTACCGTAGGAAAAATAGCTAGGATGGTTTAAGGTAGGTCCAGTAGCTTTGCAATGAATCAGGGAATCCATTCCGTCAGTTCTGCTATAGGGACAGCAATGTAAAAACTGCCAAAGAGTTAAACCATAAGCAAGCACTTAAGCTTAGATAAAACGAGCTGTCCAAAGTGACAATGCAAGTATTTTGCTTAAAAGGGGTCATTCTAAAAGAACTACTGCCGTTTTTCGGGTTTTTATAGGCCATGACATTGTTTTCTACTGCTTTCATTTCTCCAAAAGGGCATATGTTAATTTTTTGTTATAGTTAGAAGATCATTCTTGTGTAAGCCAATTATTTGCAGTATTCACCTTATTTTGCCAGGGAAGTTTACAAGTGCTTGTCTGCAGACACCATCCACTCTGCTAGGAGAAAGATTTCATGATGCCCTTTAGGAGCTTAAAAAGATGTTCTTAAGATTTAATAATTTTTTTCTTTTTTTTTTTTTTTTTAAGATTTCCCACATCAGTTGTTTTCTTTTAAAGATTATGAGCTTGTTCCAGACTAACTGTAGAGGTGATTAAATGTGTTTGCTATTGAATTGCTGAGATTGAACAAAAAGCATGTTGAGAGAGCTGGACTATTATTTTTCATAGAATGATCTGCACTATATTGACATATTGAGGAATTCCATGCTTCGTAAAAATGTAAGGACTTCAAGTTTATCCTTTATAAACACAGCTACAAATTCATACCAGTGAGTTGTGATATATGAAAGTTTAAGAAGAGAAATTTAGGCATGCATTTTTCTGAGTAAACTGCTAGTGTATTTACAGATGGGCCTCAGTCAAAGCTCAGTGGATTATATTAAGTTGGTTATAAAAAGCCTTTAGCCCTTTTCTTTCCTTTGAATCTTCAGCATTTCCGATGTAATAATCTGATAGACAAATCTCTGTGCTTCAGTTCTTACCATTACAGACTCCCCGCTGTAGGTGCTTACAGGACCAATTAACAGTAGCACAATTTGAGAAACCTCTTCACCTTTTCTATCAAAGCATCAGCTTCGTGTTCCTGCTTTGCTAAATCTCTCCATGTGGTTACAGAAGGTCTGTGACAATAGCATACAAGAAAAGCTTAGAATTCAGGAAAAAAAAATAAAGAAGAAATTGGAAAAGGGAAGTAAAATGTCTCTAAGTCAGCCCTCAGTTTTAGCTTTGCTCTTTAAAGGTTACACTGAATAACGGAAATGTGTTATCTGCAATTTATTAATAAGTTGCCATCCTCATTAGTTAACCGCTGTTTAATCTGTATGTGATTAACTGTGTGACCTTAAAAAGATTGTTATTAATACAAAATATTACATTACAAAACCATTAAGTTATAGGAAAATATTGGTACTTTGAAGACAATCAGAATGATAAGTGTGATAGTTTTTAGAGATACTGTACCAACACTTCCTCTGACTGATTGCATTACATATTGATATTAGCAAGTATCAGTATGTAGCGCAATCAGTCAGTGGAAAATGAGTGAAATGTGAACTAATGAGAGCTAATTGTCTCATATAATAGCAAGGACAGAGAATTCTATCAATTAAATTAGTCTGAGTTAAAACAACTATCAGTGTAATAATGTTGATAATATCAACCAAATTAGATGTAATGAAATAAACGCTATGCTAAAGATCAAGGATACTCATTGGCTCTGACTCCCACCTGGTGCTACCTAGTGAGAGAGCCTCATGACTTAGGGCTCAGTTTGCTCAAATTTCTGCCTACAGCACCTCGCAAAACATGCATTTCTGTTCCCAGGAAACAGAAGGAATTTTCAATTCTTGTAATTCAGATATGGCAAGCAGAGGAAGCCTTCTGAGAGAGTGAGGCAATGAACAACACATAGTACAGATGTACCACTAAAGACTATTGCTAGCTCTGGCACACCTGTTAGTGACAACGGGTGATGTGATAGGTGGGAAATGCAGGCTTGAGCAATCCTTGCAAATCTGCCCAGGTATCAAGGCTTTTTTTCTTTTTTCCCCCTTAGAAATTACTGCATTTAAACATCTGTCTGACATAATCGGTAATGGTCTTACAGTCTATAACGCTGTTTTACCTTTTCCTGCTTAGTCCCTTTCCTTCTGGCTGATGTTTGACAAGGCTTCCAAAGTCAGATATTCACAACCAGATCCCAGACCCTTAACTCACAATGGGGACTGGATGGGGAAGATTGCGTTTTCAGAAAAGCTGAGCCCACAGCAGGTCCCACTGAGGGCATGGAAAGCATGAAGGTTTCAGCCCTGATATTTAGGAGTCCAAATGGAATTTTTCTATCATTATCAAGGAAAACATGAGTGTGTTATAACTGAGCTTTCAGTGATACCCCTTCCGATTAAGGTTATCTCTTGTTATATAGGATCAAAAGAAGCAAAAGCTAGAAATAACAGCACCCAGGAGAAAGCTTGCGTTAGAGAAGGGTGACACACAGTTCATCAGCAGCACTGAAAGCGCATCTAAAGACCATGATCAGCCACTGATTGAACAGTTTATTATTTAGAAAACATTTGACATCTTTTCACCTTACAGGCTTAAGAGAATGCTGAAAAATATAGAGACTCAAAAAGCACATGTACTGACATGATGTTATGGTGTGGAATACTGAAAACAAAAAATCACAAAACCATGACAAGTAGTAAGGATAAAATGATTTTTTAATAATTAAAAATATAACTAGAGATATGGTTTTAACTTAGTAAAAAACAAACAACCAAAAAAAAACACAAACAAGTTAAAAATCTTACATCTGTGTATGAATGGGAAAAAAAATCAGGAAAGCAACTGCAAAAGCACTAGTGGTGGAATAGCACAGGGGAGGACAGCCAGCTTGAAGGCTGAATTGATGACGGATAGACTGGCAAGGCCACAAAGATACTAGCCTATCTGAAAAAGCACCTGGAAACTCTGGTATGACATCAGCATGAGTCATGAATGAATATGCAGATGTACTTACCAAAGGTATAGTAAGTAGTGATTGAATAAATTTATTAGCTAATTCTCTTAATACATGAGGATAAGTGAAATATTTAATGTGGAGTCTTAGATGTGATTACCAACGGTTATTTTCAGAGGACCTTCTAGCTCCTTTTTATTCCTCCTACTTTTCATTTAGCAAGGCTATTATCTCACCTATTTTTGAGTTGCCATAATTTTATCCCCTCGTCTGTTAATGGACTTTCTTTCTCTTTAGTATTTACTTCCCTAGCTATAAAAGCTTTTTTAATCCTCCCGAGCCCCTTTTATTCTTTCTGGGCTTGATTGTAATGCTACGCTCTGCCCTGGCTAAGTAGCTGCGTTGCCCCAGGAGCAGCCTGGAGAATTAAGTAGGACTTGGAGCTCTGGTCTCTTTCTGTGCTCTGCTTCAGAAGACAAGGCTGGGCTGTGGCTGTGTGACTCCAGTCTAACCAATAACCCTGGCTGACAAACCAAAGGGAAAAGCATTTTGCAGGTACTGTGACTTCTTTCCCTGCTGACCTGCTTGCACACGGTGAGTCCTGCTCTTTGTACCAGAACTTTTGCTGCACAAGAGAGCAGTGTGCAGCAGGTAATGTAATACTTTGCTCTCTCTGTTAGTCTCAGCTTCTTAATTTTTCATAGCCTTCAGTTAAATGAGGAGGTCTTAATGCTGTGCTGGCTAGCAGGCTCGGGAGCACTGTCAAAATGCTGTGATCAGCCAGTCTGGATGTGGAAACAGCATCGTGCCCTGGTGCACCATCAGTGGAGATGGGACAGTTCAGCCTCCTGATTTTTGGCTTCTTGTGTTAGCTTCCTCTAGCTCACTCTGGTTATTTTCAGACAGTTTTCTAAGGATATGGTTCTTATATGACTTTACTGCATGTGTTTGGGTACACTTCTGTCCATTTTCCCTTTAGTTATTTACTTTCTCCCTTTTTCTCCTTTCTCCTTCCCTCTCCTCTATGATATTTAGCTTATTTTCCCAAACCAATCACACAGGAATAAAGATCCCAATGGTGTTAGGGAAATAGATGGTCAAATAAGGGAAAGAAATCCCATGAACATCATCTCTGAAGAAAAAAATGCAACCTGTGCTCAGTCTCCATTAGGCATGAGAGATGTCAGCGCTTGGTGAAGTTTTACCTCTCATTGTATTCTCTGGGGTCTAATTGGGGAAAACTTCTGGGGGAAGCATTCCCACTGCTGAACCACTCACTCATACACGTGCAGTGAGTAAGCTCATGTTTAATGTTGATGTAACTCAGTCAGAAGAGTAGTCAGCTGTGGCACAAAAGACCTTTGACTTCATTAGTTTAGCCTCACTGTGTGCTGAATATATGCATTCTTTAACACTTATTTTACATCTCCTTATGATTTCAGATATTTGAGCAACACTTCAAAAATCTAGTATTAGGTTTCACATTTTCCTGCTTTGCCTTTCAGAGGAACTATCTGCAGTACATACCTTAATTCAAACTATGTTCTGCTTTTTTTTTTTCTTTTTTTATGAAGGCTCCTTTGCTATCTTCAGTATGGTTGTTTTCAAGAAATCAGACACTCTTTGATTTCTGCCTCACCATCTTCCTTTTGGTACCTCCCAAATGCTGTTTCTTCACTTTTTTTCTAAGAATTAACACGATTTCATTTTCTGAGCAATAAAAGTTTGTAACTTGAGTTCCTCTCTAATACATGTGTGACACTATTTGTTATCCAACAGAGATATGGGAGGTCAGCATTTCTCCACAACGGATTTTACAGGCTTGAGAAATAATTATTCTTCCTTGACTGTGTGTGCTTTGTAGTCAGAGCTGATCTCTAGGCTGGCTTCATGTGCATCACCATGTTCTCTCTACGGGACAGGAGAGCTGCCACGTGTGGCCAGCCATCCACCTTGTGTAAAACCCAGTTGGTCACACTGTGTTTTGCTAAAAACCTGAAGTACTGTTCGCACAACTGAATAGAACTTTGAGGAAAGACCAGTGGGAGCAGTTAATTTGTAGAAGAAAAGAGGAGAAAGTCAGATATTTTCTCTATGGTTAGTATCAACCAAAATGTTGGTAAGAAAATGTGCCAGAATACTGGAGTAATATATGAAGATACAGATAAATATCCTAGCTCATGTTTCATTGGTGATTTCTACATTTTTGCCCTTAGGTTTTTGTCACAGACAGTCCTGAATCCTCCTGTGAAGTAAACAGTAGTTACGACATCAGAGGATGATGAATTTAAGGACTTAAAAATATGCTGTTTTCCACAATTAACTGCTTTCAAGTAACCTTCAGATTTGGCTGCCGTTATGTTTTATAATGTATATTGTGGCTCTCTTATTTTTTTTTCCCCTCCTTTTGCTTTTGTATTGCTTTAAAAAGACAACAGAACATGCTGTGAGTTAATGTTTCACTTGTAAAAGGTTATGGATTAAGCTCAGCTGGTTTCTCAGGCTGACATGGGGTTCATGATTAGAAGAATGAAAACAAACATGAATTGAAAATGTCACTAACCTTTATTGGGCCCTGAAAATCCCTGAGCCTGCATGACAGGAGGCTTTCCTGTTTTCAACAGGATAAAGAAGATTGAAACAAAACAGCACGGATCTTGGCTATTTGCATCTTTTAATGAATGCTCTTCACGTTTGGGTCCTTTTATCAATCTCCCAGTTTTCAAGGGTTTAGCTGTGAAAAGTGCGGATGGTATCACATACTCTTATGAACCATGGAGTAGGCATCTGTCTAGGAGGCTTTTTCCTCTAAATCATGCTCAGTGTAAAGGACCAAGTTTTAAGCTTCATTTATGACTGTGCATGGATAAGGTAGCCAGTTATCCAGTCTGAGTGATAGGCCAAATAAAACCATCTCTAAATAATACCACTTTTTTTTTTAATTACTGTTATAAATTCAATATTAGAAACCGTTTTGAATGTCAGAACAGTTTAATGAAAAAAAAGCTCATCCTTTCTTTAGGAAAAAAGTCAGTTTTTCCTCTGACAGTGGAAGATGTCCTGTCTAAGCCAAGGTGGGAGAAACTTGAGTCAGACTTGGACAGGCTGGAGAGGAAACCAAAAATGCCCCTGGCCTGGGAAGCTCTGCTCTGTTAAGAGCACAGGTTCCAACCCTGTATCTTAGACCTACATATTGAAAGAGTATAGTGCATGGTGTGCCTGCACTTCCTCTGCATTTATTCTTCCTATGCCTTAGGGAAGAATTACGTACAGCGCTTGGCCTTGGAGACTCAAATATTCCCTGCTTACTCATTACCTTACATTGCTCAGCTGATTTTTCCCGGTCAAATTACTGAACACACAGAAGTATTATCAAATGTTTTTAGTCTAGGCAGTGAAGAAACAAAAGCTGTGTTTTCCTTCATTTTAAAATTTTGAACTGCATGTTTTAGTTACAGCTGTGCCACTGCTTCACTGATTTCATAGGTAACCTGAGAGAATGCTTTATGGAGGAAGAACACCAGGGGATCCTGTGACCAAATGTATTTCCTTCTCCTGATCTATAAATGTCTGGCGGATATGGAATTTTTGCCTCACAAAATCAAATTTACTTTTTTTTTGTGAAGTGAGGCAATACAGACCCATGCTTAGTGCATAATTATTTAATATATCCTACTATTTCATGGTGCAACTCTGACCTGTAACTGAGATTTAATGAAGTGCTTTGGCAGAGAATTAATATTAGAAGAAACACAAACCTGCAACTCTTAAGTCTCACTTCATCCAATTATAGCTTGTTCTTAAGTTACATAATCTATTTTACAGGTTTTGGTGTAGGAAAAGAGTGATCTCTCAAAGCATTTTAACGAGGACCAGTTTTTATCTCAAGCTATCTTAGTCCTTTGCAAATACTGAGGAATGTTATATCTGATAAAATTTACTAAGGTATCTTAACGATATAGAACTCTAAACCACAGTTTCAAAACTGGCCTTGTCTCTAAATGTGCACAGACATGTGAGTCCCATTTATTGAAAGTGACAAACCAAATCAGTGAACTGAAAATTAAATAGATGGCTATTAGGTGCTCTAATCCTAGACAGCTCCTTGAACATTTTGTCTTTGGTTGGCAAAAGAAGCACTGTAAGAAGTAAAAGTGAATTCACACTTCCAGTTGCACACTAAGTGATGAGAAAGTAGGAAACGCTGTACAGAGAGAACCAAATTTCCCATAGAAAGAAATGCTGAGAAGCACTGGGGATGTGAGTACAACTCTCATGTTTGCAGTTGAGTATCCTGCCTTGTCCTGTCCTGACTTTTTCTCTTTCACCTCTCCAAAGTCACTTTGGAGAGAGAGATTCTTCTCTGCAACTCTGTAAATCTATGATTGCACATGAAGTGTGAGGTGTGCTTCTTACATAATGAGAGTTTTAACAGCCTGCAGTTTGATAGTGAAATCACCCACATGGAGAGCAAGTTCAAGGGAAATTGCATCCCGAGGAAATACTTCTAATACTGCTAGTGACTGGGATGAGTAGAGAATGGACGGCTTCTCTTCCCAACTGTGATTTGACTAAGATCAGATATGCTCTTGTGATTTACAGCTATGTAAATCTCACAGGTCAGCTCCTGAAGATCAGGCTTTCTTCCCTGTCTGGGAAGGTCAGCCAGCTGAAATGTGGGAATGACGCCACACTGCCAAGTGCTTTCAGGACCCAAACATTTTGGCTCATTCCTAGTGCAGAAACTTGGTCTCCTAGGAGATTTGACCTGTGGAAACCTGAGGAATCTTTGAGGATCTGAAATTTTTATTTGGATACTTAAGTGATATTAAGATGCCTTCATTCTCCTCTTGAATCTAACATATGGAGGTAAATTTTTAACAATACACAGTGCATGGAAATGAATTTGAGTGCCTCATTTTGATTTGTCAAATGTGCACGGGGAATTCACTTTATTTTAGTACCATTTGTCTGGGATGCATGGGAATTCTCAGCAGAAAACCAGTTAGAATGAGACTAGGACTCTTAAATACCCTTATCTAATCTATCTATCATCTATCAATCAGTCTGTGTGAATGGGCACTGAATACATCTGTGGAATTAGCCCAATGGGGAAAGGCTCTCTGGAAATATTTCTTACGGCATTATCCTCATGCGTTATCTGTTCTATGGTAATGGAAGATGCAGAGAAGAAGAGTAACTGCTGTTCTTCTCATTTTGTCTCAAGCTATAGTAGTTAAATCCCCANGAAGATGCAGAGAAGAAGAGTAACTGCTGTTCTTCTCATTTTGTCTCAAGCTATAGTAGTTAAATCCCCATGTTATTTCTCTGGGAAAAAAAAAAAAAAGAAAAGATCACACTGAGAGCATATGGAGCAATGTAACATCATTTAGGTTAATTTGCTAAGCTCTTGAGAGCTGTTTCATGTAATATATGGTGCTATGTGATGTCTTGGCTTACTCCGGGCTGTGTGAGAGTTGAGCATGAATTCAGGCATAACTTAGTGGCTGTCGTTTTCAGCTCTGAAAATACACGGACACACCTGATTTATAACAAAAGCGAGGAGCTAGTGACACTTGGCGTGAGGAAATTACTGTTCGGTTTGGTGCCAGTTCCTGTTAAACTCTTCCAGTGTACTTTTGTCTTGGCCTGAGTTCTTTTGACTGCTCAAGCAGAAAGGTTTCCTGCAGCAGAGAATTGAGCCAACCGTTTAGAGGGTGTTTTTTTCCCCTAATAAAACTTTACTGCACTTTTATGTGAATTTAGTGTTCATGAAAGGCCCTGCTCTGGGGAACAGAGACCCTAAGTTCATGCACAGCCCATGGGCAATGAAAGCAGGATGGCTCTGCCCTGCCACATGTATTCTTCATCACAGCCCAAATGTGATTACTGTGACAGGTAAAGCCTTGATTCAGTCTCTGATGATCTTCCATCAATTTCTTTTCACCTGATACCATTACAAGGCTGCAGTCCGATTTCAGCCCACTATGCATGCGAAGGCCGTAGACTGAGAGTCACAACAAGCAATGTATCAAGTGACAGGACACCTACCCCAGCTGGTACCAAGTGCCAAGATGTGACATTTGACACACTCCTTGCATTAGCTGGACAACCTGACCTCTGAAAATATCGGAAGAGTTTACTGAGCAGCCCAGTGCTGGGAGCAACGCCCAGGAGCGGGGAATACAGGCACTCCCACCACACAGGGCTCTGCAGGGAAGGAGGCTCAAGCATCTTGAGCTGTCTTAGGTAGGAAATCAGTAGGCGGGTAGTTCAGCAAAGAAATAGTACCTCTATAAGTAGCAAAGCTTTGAACACCAAGGCCATATTTTACAAGAATCTTGTTTAAGTATTGAGAATCTATAAAATTATGGCTGAGTTTCTTGGACTATAAGGAAATTAAGAAGATGCCATTTTTTCCTTTGATCAGTATTCTCTTTGAGTGTTATTGAAAGTACACAAATTATGGTCTGTGAAACACTTAAGGTAAGGCAATTGATGCTTTCACTGAGGCTTTTAAACATAGGAAGAACTAAACAAGAATGGAAAATGTGCTTCTCTCAGTCTGGTATGTGCATTTCCTGAGGTAAGAATACTTTCTAACTTTTAAAAAAGGAAGTATATATAATGTTATATAATATAACATCTTACCATTTGGGTCTTTTTGAGAGAGTAACGTCAAGACATAAACCGGCTCTCTTGGAGAACTGTCTAATTGTGATCTGAGATTAAATGTCTCATGTTGTATCTCCCCAGTGATTCACCTCTGAGGGGCCAAAGAATCATTTAAATCTATTAAGCCTCCATTAATCTGAGGCTGAATTCAGTACAGATGACAGTGTTTTGAGTTAAGTGCTACAACTGAAAGACAAAAAATCTCACCTCATAATGTACTTTGTGAGCCTGCTATTTCAAGTAAAATATAGTTGAATGTTTTCTTAATTTTTCTTTACTGTTCGTGCTTCTTAAAGGCCTTCTGGCGTCTATTATTGTTATGCTTAATTTTACATATTGAGAAATCAGGTGGAGAAGGGTTTGACAGATGTAATGTATGCTTCACTCACCTGTCCACCTACAAAGCATTCTTACTGTATGGCGCTGCAAACTCTATTTCTTTCCAAACTGCAGCTTGTCCCTGAGAAGCTTATTTCATTGCATTTCATTTCATGGTTCCCTCTGAATGCCTTGTACGCAATGTTTCTGTATGTTTTCTCATTTAGGGAGAACTGCTGGGGAAGTTAATATGTTTCAAGTAATTCTGTACATGATCGGCAGCAGGGTTATTGCAGATTGTTGTGTGATGGTATCTTGGATTACTGACAGAACAGCCTACTTAGGATCTGAACCTGCATATGCACCAAGTGCATGGAAGCTGATTGTATTTAGTTTAACAACACTAATTTAATTAAACTGGCTTATTATCTGGCCTTTAATTTGCAACCTGAGTTTAATGAGACCTTTTCTCTTGTTTATCTTCCTCTTACTCTTTTCTCTCTTCTCCCTTCCTTTCTCCCTCCTCTTTCTCTTTCCTTCATCCACTTCCTCTCTGTTTCTCTCTCCCTGAAAGCTTGGGCAGTATCAGAAGACTCTGGTCTGAAAGATGAGCATGTGTAGGTAACAATCCTTTGGGGCTGTGCAGAACTATTAATGGCTCTTGAGGTCTCTGGCATGCACCACGCTTGGAACACCATCACTGAGATGCTGGAGAACACCCATGAATCTGGGCCACCCAAAAATAGGGCAGATCTTGGGTGGTAACTAAAGGCTCACCATACTTTACTTAGCAGAGAGGAAACTGCTTAGGAGTTTTCTAGCTGGCAAAAGCTGTATGAACTGCTTACCAGCCCCAAATTAGAGCCTGAAATGCCTTTAAGTGCCTCCACAGACTCATTTCATCCCTCTGTGCGGCACAAGTGTGGTTCAGCACATGTGCAGCTCTGCCTCTTGCCCAGGAGCAGGGCCATCTGATGCAAAGCAAGACAGCACACTGCACACAGGAAGTCCCTTGCCTGCTGCCACAGCTGCTCCTGCTGCTAATTGATGCTGTGTATCTGTGGCATCATCCCAGCGACTATTTTAGTTGGTTTCCAGCTGTGAAGGTTTTTGTCTCACAGCTAGTGGTATCTTTGCAGCTGGTGGAGCAAGGTAAAAATAAACACAAATAATTCAGCACAGCAAAGAGAGGGAATGTTCACAGAAATTAAAAAACAATTTTATCCAAGGTTATTTGGGAGAGATATATGCGTCTGTGGGGAGAAAGGCTGATTTGCATTGAAAAGAGTTATCACCTGCCTGTGAGTTCCAAGGAAAGGGACATATTTCCATGTGAATATTGACCTTATGAAATGTGTTAAATGCTAGAATTTTCTACACATCAAACTCTGGTGATGTTATTGATAGCTCCTCTACAATGTTCCTCACACATGTTCAAATATGTACTGCACAGGAGGTGTTCTGAAGAACGAGAATATATTCCTTCATTTATGATTTTTCATAAACTCCCTGCTTTGTTTTCAAGCAGTAGTTCAGTAACCACTGCTAGTTAGAGGGCTTGTTTTTCCTCTCTTAGCTCGGGTATTTTTCTTTCAGATAAAAAACCTGTACTACCAAGCTCATGTCTCATATTTCCCCATAACTCCTCCAATAACACCCATGTTAACCCTTAAACCTCCAGCAGCACCGGAGGTGGCTCTGCAGGTTCTAGGTTGCACCACCCTGTTTTGGTATTTGTATTTATCTTAAATCCTTGTAGTTTTTCATAGTATTATGAAAAATGTAGGACAAGTACTTAATAATGCTTAAAACATCACCTATCTTAGGACACTCAGTATCTTAGGAAATTTTAGGTTTTCAGAAGGAAAATTTTGACTACAACACAGAAAAATGTATTTTTATTTTTATTTTATTTATTCTTTCCTTTACTTTCATGTTTTAAAATATTTATTTTTATTGTTTTACCTTAGAGTTTTGGACACAACTGCGTGGCTTATACATCACAAACACAGATGCACAGTGCCTACATGCTAGCTTGGAAATGTTCTGCTCATTTCAAATTTGCAATACATTACTTTCTACCCGAACTTAGAAAAGTGACATTCACAAGTCAGTCACATTACCTAGAATGCAAATGTATGCTACTTTAGTGGCAAGGCATGAACTAACAGAAAGTTAAAATAAATTAACTTTACTTACTTTTATCAAATTGGCTTGTATGACTATTCTGTTTACAGTATCATCAAGTGTTTATTTAATACATTCTTATCTGTTCTGTTTTATAAGGAAAAAATGGTACCTAGAAACATGGGAACAAACATTGCAACATAAAGTAACTTCATAGAACTACATTTAGCTAATCAACAACTATAGATCAATCCCCATTTAATCTTTTTTTTCAGGATATCCATTTATTGACTCCCTCCAAAGAAAAAAAATAAAGTATAATTTACATAGCTTCTTAAATTCTGAATTCCCTTCAACACTACTTTCTAATTCCTGTATGTGATAGGACTGAAACCCACCTGTTCATGCAGAATAACTTGAACACAAGCTGGCCAAAACCTGATGGAGGACTGGGGCCATGGCAGTCTCTGCCCACAGACCTGCAATTGCTGTACTGGAATGAATGCTACTTAAAGAGAGATCTCCCCATTGCTAAAACACTATTCTTAATCCATTCTTTCTCGCAAAATTCACTTAGGATAATTTCCATGGATGTCCTTCCTAAGGGGTCCTTCTCCTAAGGAGAAATAACTTTGAGAGCTGGGAGATGAAAAACTTTCTGGGATAAACAAGCTTTTCTCTTTTCTCAGAGCATCCCGTTCCTTTTACCAAGCCACCTAGGTAGATTCTTGAATCCACCTCCTGGAAAGGAGGCATAAACCTGCTGCCTGAGCTGTCTTAAGAGCTTGATCAAGCAGTGAGGTAAGTGCCTTTTACTACATGGAAACTACAAGGTCAGAAGGGGAAAAAGTACTGAGAAGATGGTGATTATGAGCATTAATCATAATAATATCGAGTTCTTGTGTAGCACTTTTCATCAGGAGATTTTAAAGCACTGTACAAAAGAGATGAGTCTCATTATCTCCATATTTTAGATCTAAAATGTGACCTCTGCTACCTTAAGGCTGTTTTTCACTGGTAAAAAAAGGCTTCTGGAATCAACAGTTCTTTTTTTCTGCTAGATTTCTAATCATCACAATGAAGATTATTGAAATCTACTTGCTTCTGTGTTCTCTGTAATGGAATTTTAATTGTTTTACTTGCAGACCAGGATATCATGAATGAATAAATGTGATTCTTATCAGCACGCTGACATCAGCTGATTGAAATGACATGTTGGCATTCTCAGGGCATATTCTGACAATTATTTTAGCATGTCCAATTACCTTGAGAAATTGTAACTGATTATGTTGGTGTTGCAATGCACAGTGAAACGGATCAGTGTAAACCACTCTCAAAGAGGGCTTAAATTAATCCTCTTCTTTTTCATTTGCAGAGGACTGATGCTTTTAGAGCTTATTAGTTGAAAGCATACTATCTAGCAGCAGAGAGGTGGTCTTTTAAAACATGCTAACAATTCTGCGAAAACTGTCTGTGTCCTAAATGCCCCCCAAAAGAATTATACTAAGCAAAACATCAATATTATTGTCAGTTGTTATTGAAGGGCAAATTTTTACCTCTGCTGTCAGGAAAATATTTGTTTTACTATGCTAGAAGACGGATCCTGACATCTATCAGCAGAATTTTATTGTAGGAGAAAAGACTTATATCTGCAGAGCAGCAAAGGATAAAACTGGGTGCTCACCTTTCTTCTTGGTGCAGAGAGGCTCAACTATTTGCTGAGGAATTGTTCTGGGGGGTTCCTCTCTGGGGCAAAATTTGGTCTTCGTGTGTGAGTCCTACCAAGAAGAGAGAGAGGGTTGTGAGGAGCTTTAAATATCAGAAAGGAAAGTCAGAAGAAATAACAAAAATATGCTGTTGTCTATGTTCAGAAAAATTGCACTAGTGAGGTAGTGTGTGCGTTGCTCTGAAAATAATGCCTCATATTTACTTCAATGGAAACTCCAACAGATACAATGAGCAGAATAACACTATTTGATTGGGCAAATTATCCGTCACAAACCACTGTTTTTTAACAGAGCCACCATCATTAGCTATGCATTTTCACCAACAATGAACAAGAACCTACATGCCATGCTCAGAAAAATCTGTGCCAGTGGAAGTGACCACTGGCACCACAGCTGAAACGCACCACCCACCACCTCACTGTACTCATATCCACTGTTTGGTCTCCATGAACATTCAGCAAGTGTTGATGAAGGTCAGTGGGTACCATTTTTTTCTGCACGGACAAATTCAGTGACACACCTTTGCCTCATCTGCGCTTCCATGTCGGATACCATTTTGTCAGGCTGCCCCCTTGCTGCCATCTGTCGCACAGCAAGAACGTGTAACAGTATTGGTCGGAAGGTTCGACTTCTGGTGCAGTACCACCACCATCTGCTTCCAGTGTCATGGGCCAACATAATAAAATAGGAGGCATTACTTTTAGAGCATGTGTCGTATTTGAGAGGGCTTACAAAGCACCCTGTGCAGTTTTGAGACCCTGCTCACAGGAAATTATTTAGTGAAATAATGTTTTTTAGGAGGTCAGTATTGAACGCTGATGTGAACATTGACTTTTAAAGAAGCTGCTTCTAGCGCAAAGCTTCCCCCACTCCTTCTTAAGGAAAGACTTGAGATATAAACCACAAACGGGAAAAAAGAAGTGAAGCTACTGGAAGATGCTATGTTTCAGGGAATTGCCTGTCTTTCTACCAAGGGTGAGACCTTTTTGTCAAGTAACTGCAAACATTTTTATCTAATAACAAATTATTGTGTTTTCCATTTGGCTAAAAATAACATGCATGTCAGACATTGGGCCTGAAGTACCATCTGCTCATTATTTTTATTTAGAATTTCTCTTTTCATTAGGTCTTTTTTGTTTGCAGTAATGATAAGGAATAAATAAGACTGATTACTTAAAACTCTATTCATCAGGCTTGTTAGCTCCATGGGAGCTGGTGATAGAATTTATAGTTCCTGCACCAGCTTAACTTAATGCTGTTCATGAACTTTAAGCTTCCTGACACTGATGAAATGAGGCTAGACTTTAGACTTCAGCTCATAACGGTTTTCTGATTACTTATTTGGATTCCCAGGCAGATAACTGTTATTTCAGAAAAGTAAGTTTCTCATTAATATTCTCTCTCTCTTTTTTTTTTTTTTTTATTTCCCCAGTTAAGTGTGGTTATTCCTTGTAAGTTTTAATTTGCTGAGGTATTGGCAAGAGTGTTCATACTGGATGTATAACATCAAATTGAATGCCTTTTAAACATTTTTAGCAAATCCTGTGGGAATTTTTGCAGTATTTCACTCTTATAGTATACATAGTATCTATTTGCATAACATGGGTGATTTCTTTCCAAGCAGAAAAAGTATGGGGGCACAGCAGCTGCTGACACAGCTTTACACTTCTGGAGTAGGTGGGTACTACATTTATATAAAGACTTAGTGCAAAAACAACAATTTATGGCTTACTCATGTCATGTGATGAGTGCTCTCAGCTTTCAGTATACAAAGTGAACTGGGAAAGTCTGCATGTCCTAAGATCCACTGTCAGATGAATGCCACTCTTCAGATTATACTTATTTCTTTCCAACCTCTGCCAGATGTTTACAAATGTGCTGTTTTTCAAAACAAAGAAATAAAAAATATTAATATCTGTATAGCAGATGGACATAGGAAAGAGAAACAACTTTGCACTGTAAAAAAAAAAAAAAAAAAAATCATCCCAGCAGCCTTCAGAAGACCCTTCAGATAGGAATTACACACTTTTGAGCTGCCTAGGAGTCAAGCAGCTCGTAGAGCCTTCTCCATGTCATCACAGAGACCATGTTTCTGTGAACACAGAGCCACATTTCAGACTCACACAGGGCAAGTGGAAAACTGTAGAGGATGCCAGAAAACTGCAGAAGATGTTGAGAGGATGAAAGAGAATCAAGAGCCAAAATAAACAAGGTGAATGGATCTCTAGTGTTTTTGTTAGCAAGGCAAACCGTGTGCTAGTGCTTTAGCTTCTCCTGTTCTGGTTAATTTCATGGGTAGGGATTGCCCTACCCAGAGTGGGCACTGGGATGGGGTGGAAACTGGGATGTCTTCCAGGCCAGCAAGTCAGAACATACTTAATTGCAAGTGTTGTTTTGAAACATGTTTTTGTTTAAGAAACCATGAATACAAACCCTGAACATCCCAATGTAGCAGAAATTTTGTTTTCCAGAAGAACTGATTAAAACTGATTACTTATATGATTAGAAGTACAGTGCCCACAGATTTCATGTTCCTCCTCTCCCTCGAGGACCAGGGTGCTGCATCTGATGGCAGTAAGTGTGAGGCTCCACAACATGACAAGTGAGCAATGCCAGATTTCCTGCAGCGGTGTGCCTGACCACAACACTGCTTGTACCCTCCAGCTAGCACAGATGGGGACAGGGACTCATCCTGCCACTGGCAGATGCATTCCTGATGTTGCTCAGTTTCTGGCTTTTGGTTCCATCTCTTTACAGAGTCTTATAGTATGTCTTCAGTTACAGTTCATAAGCAGATACATAAGAAAACATTACATTTACACTGGGAGGCCGCCATTCTGTTTATTTAAGCCCAACTAGCTCTGACTTTGTCCTCATTTCAGTACAGTACACTTTTCTTCTCAAACCGTGAGAATTAACTGCTGTGAATATTTAACAACTGATTTCCCAAGTTGGTGATCTTGTTCAGAAGGTTACAGTACCATGCTTTCTTGACTTTAATCTAGTGTGTCTTTCATTTTGTTGTCTGATCTGCATGACACTTACAGGGTAAATGCTCTGTTTTGCCGCTGCCCCAGTATAGCAAATCATATTCCTGTAATTTGCCACACTGATTGTTTTTGTGAATAGACATCATTGATGAAAAGCTACTTAGAAAGTAAGACTTTCTAAGTAAGACTAAGTAAGACTAAGAATGAAATAAACTTAACCTGGAGGGAATCTACTGATGTTTTTCTTCCCTCATCATTGAATAAAATATGTAAAAGATTACTTTCTTGTACTGTGGTGCAATATTTTGACAGGGCATCAAAATCCTTACATCTAATGACAGAAGTACAGCTAGATTTGCATGAGTCAAGAAAAATGAACATGTACTCAGCTGTACTAGGTGTTAAGGTCAGATTATTTGTGTTCTAGACTTTGTCTACTCCATCTCTTCATAACAGATTAAAAACATTAAAATTAACCAGCTGTAAACATGAGACAGACCTCTCAACTGTGTTGTTAGGCTTCGAGACAAGACAAAAAGATCAGAGAACAAATGCTTAGCTGTGCCTTTTTCTCTTTGCCTCTCCATTTATGAAGAACAAGGTAAATACACTGGATGACCTACACACACTCAACCAAACAGAACATCTTGTGTTTTATGTAGCAGCTGATAGTGCTTCTCTTACAAGTAAAGTGGTGTGAATATGTAGACTGAGGAGTGCGAGCTGCCTGGATGGTCCTTCATGGGGAATGCTCAAGGTGATTTGGGGAGACGCCTGGTATGAAGCACCATGCAGGCCTTCAGCTTCTGTTGGGAATGAAAACACACAGAGAGCCCTACTGAAGGTCTCAGTTATGGTTAGATGATGTTTGGAGGACTGAAATGAGAGAAGGGCCTGTTTAGTTGCTTTAGTTGTTTAGTTTCTTACCCTTCATGTCCCTTTCTGAAGCCTCATCCTAGAGCCTCTTTTCTTTACTTCAGATCCTGAGCAGAGGTGAGAAAAATTTGGGCTTGACTGATTTTCCCTCCCCTCTTTGCTGAGGGAAGCAGAAGATGCGTTAGTGTGAGAGACCATCATGTCTTGCTCCCACCACGTATCTTGTTCACTGGCTGCCTAGGCAGAAGAGGTTGTTAATACCGGAGGAGCAAATGCAGTGACAGTCATACTCTGTGATCATGTATGACCCTTCCTGCAATCACAGACAGCAGTGTTCATGCAACCGTGGTCAGACTTGGCTCATTAATAATGGCACTGAAAAAAAGAAGTTTAGATTTATCTTCAAGGCCAAAACTGCAAGTTTGACTCTTCCAGATTAGTCAGTTTTGAAATCTATGCATTCCAACAGGAAACTGTCCATTTTGTGCAGCCAAAGAACTCAAGACATGATCAAGACTATACATACGTAACTTGCTGACTTATGGGCTGGAGAGATGTGAAGGGAAGGTAATGAAGCGACTGTAAATAATACAGTGAGTTAAAAGGGAAAAAAAGATTAAGTTATCAATACATCTGTTGGAATTTCCTGAATTAAAGTTTGAGTTTCTGTTTAAGAGAGGCTTTTAAATGGCTTAAATAGTTGGATAAAGATTAGCAAAAGAAAATCTATGAGAAATATCCCAAGTCCCCTGAAGCATTCAAAATGACTTTTCTACTAACTAATTAATTCTAATTAATTCTACTAGCTAATTAAGAACTAGAGCTATATTTTCTTCCAGAACTTTTTTTGGAAAAACAATTGAATTGAAAGAAAAAATCATTGTTCAGACAAAAATTCCAATAAAAAAATTTATTTCTTGAAAACGTACTGGTGGATGTTAAAGATGCTTCTGACTTTTTTTCCTCCTGTTTTTGTGCCTTCTGGGGTTCCCAGTGTCTTTAAGCAAGCAATAGACTGTTAAAATATCTGATTGCTTTGCTACTTTTGGGAAAATCAGGTAGATTGCTTTTATGTGTGCTGAAGAAACGTAGTACAAGTTTCCATACCACTAAAACTCCTTCTGTGAATCAATCTATTTCTTGAGAGCACGCCTGAGCGCTGCAGCTAATTCAACCCAATTGCTACTGCTGGCATTTTGCCGTTCTACATCTTCTCTCCAGTTGTAATCAGCTGCTCTGTAATCATTTGTTTAAAGTGGAATGGCAATGGATTTATTATTTTATCCATTTATTTATTTATTTATTTATTTATATCTGTGTGCTACCATTCCAAACACCAGCAAAAAGCATGTCAGTACCATAGAGTCATTTTGGCTGTTCCTTCTTGGAAGGAGGAAGAAGATACTGGGCTTCAGAAGATATGTTATTATGACCATCGCTACAGGAATAATAATAAAATAAAACCTTCTGTATTTTGACAGTTTTTATTAATACATTTACAATCTCAAACAAATGAATAAAAACCTACTTTATGGTACATCTGATCACAATGAGATAAAATATGTATAAAAATTGTTTAAAAATATTAAACCTACACAATTATAGAAAAATATATAGAAGGCAAGGTACATGTAGGGTTAGAGTAGGTTAGGTTGGTGGGGAAACTATAAAGGGAAAATTGTAATAAACAATTCTCATACTCCAGCTACGCCAGAAGACACTGTGTATTGAAGGAATAAAATCAGGCAGCCCTGCCACGCGAGGGATATTATATCATGTAACATTGAAGGCATCATATTGCAATATTTCAAGAATTTATATAGAGGATCATGATATACCACCATTTTTGGTTCCATGAAACAGCACTGGAAAGAAGAAGCCATCAGGTATGTGGAGACCTTGGCAAATTTGTTTCTGTGGTAGGCGATTTTCTCTAATTTGCCAGGATATCTCTTACACTCAGTCAACATCTGATAGCATGAGAGACGATTCACTAAGGAGGTGTTGATTAATCAAATTATGCTGAAAGATGTCTTCTTGTCTGAATTTTCTTCTGACAACTGAAATACTCTGAAGCAATAATTCAGGGGTACTGATCACTGCTATGGCTGACATGATCTGGAAAAGACAAGGCTTTCTAGGATCTAAAGAAATAGCTTTTAAAATTATCAATGAAGGCTCTTGAAAGGTCAAAAATAAATTTGAAGATGTACCTAAAGAAGAGTTGGTCAGATACTTTCCCATACATAGTATTCTTTTAGAAAATATATTTTCTACATAATCGGAAAATAGGGCTTATTTCATTTTATGTACATCTCGTGCAGTGCTGTGCAGAAAACACACAAATGTGTTGGGCACAGTATGGATCTATTCCTTTAAAGTTTAATCAAAAAGAATCTCTACTGGATTTTGGTTTGGGCAGAACTGACATTCTATCTTTAAATATGGGTTAAGACACTTGAGTATATAGATCTCCAAATACAATGAATAAATACATTTAGGTAATGGAATGAGAGGTCGCTATGTGCACGTGAATTGTTTGCCTACCATCAAGTGGAATTGAAAGTTATAATTGTTTGACTTGGGAAATGTGATATTTCTCTTTAAGTTCATCCTTAAATTTTAAAGCATAATTTGTTTTGATTGAATTTCTAATGTTAATTAGTGAGGATTGCACAATTAAAGACATCAAGAACATATAATTATGTTCCTTATAATTATACCATAATTGTTTTAGTGTGTTAAATGATCTAATAGATTTTTCCTGTTTCAACAGCAGCATTACAACCATCTCTGTTGAAATAACTGGCAAACATTCAGTAGGTACTTTCAAGCATTTCAAGTAAAGTTTTGATGGGTATTCATCTACTAATGAAATATTCATGCATTATATTTTTCTCTATTACAAGTGACTTTCTCTGAAGCGCCTAATGCTTGGTTTGCTTAGACAGATATAACATTCAATCAAACTAATGGAAACTGTGGAGTACTGTTATACTGGATATTATTAAATCAAATGCTCTTGATAAATATTGAGTCTCTGATGTTAAATAGCATTTTGAGCACAGTGCAAGGATAGTAAAACAATACTCTGGCCTCTTGTTAATAATGTTAATATTACAACTGTCATCATTTGACAACTAACATGATTTCCCACATGCATAAATCTTTTGGTCTTCAAAAAATACTTTTTGTGTGCTATTTAAGATTTTCCATAGCGTGTATACATTCACTCCCAGTGTGGGACAATTAGATAAAATAGTATTACTAGCAAAGAATATATTCTTTGTCTGTTTAAAATTTAATATCTCCTTCAAGTAGCGTAACTTGCACCCATGTCAATACAAAGGCATCAATTTTGCTAATTTTGTAGGCAGGAAGCTAATGATCCTCTTAAAAAGCAATTGCTTAAGGCCTTTGGAGAATTGTCTGGGCGTATTGATGCTGCCTCTCCTTGTTTCCTGGATGCTAAATTTCATTAAATTAAACTAAAATAGATCAAATGTTTTCCTGCAATACTTTTGCACAGGAGTTCTTTTGTTAGTTTTTACAAGAAAATCAGGGTGAAAATGTGAAGTGGTTGACAAAACAATGAATAAAACATGCTTCATGCTTGGTTTTTAATGAATACAATTAAAATTCAGAGCTTAATATTATGCCTAGTTTTACTGTTTCTACATACATGGAAGTAGTAGCTCCATCATAATTTATCCCTAGTCAACATGAACTTTGAGTTCATTTATTTTCAGACAACACTGTATTGGCTTCTTCCAGGGATCCAGTGAAGTCAGAGCAAGAACCAAGTCAGCAGTGAAAGTGTCAGAGGAATCATGGGAAAAAAAATGCAGAGAAGATCAGTAATAAGAAACTTTTACCTATTTTATTCAAAGTGATTATGGAATGAGTCTCTGTGACTTTTTGTGGAACACATTAAAAAAACAAGATTCCTCCCACATCCTCTTAAAGGTAGGTGGTGGCAGTTTCCCTGGTTCACTCTGTGTGATCCAACTGCCAATGACCCCCGGTAACAATGTCATGAACTTAGTAGTCCTCCTAGTAGCTCTTAAAGACTGCATTAACCTCTTCTTGCATTAAGGACAGGAAGCTGCACCATTTGATGCCTATTAAAGGAGTGATTGGGTATTTGAAAATATTTCACCAAATATTTCTCCTGTTAGCGAACAAATGAGTCAGCCAGAAGATAGACACCTTAAGTGATGCTTGCTGTAAACACATACAATTCACAGGCCCCAATGAAAAGATTTCCTTTAGCATGCCGTGTAACAAAGTGGCCTCATGATTCTCCTCAGGAAAGAGTTTATGGTAGGTGGGTGCTGTGCACATGTGGATCACGAAATTCTGGGGTCAGGCAACTCCTGCTCAAAGTTAAAAATGAGATGCAGATGTACACTGAGGTCTGTATGAGCGCTTTTGGAAAACTGCCTAAAATCTAAGCTAACCCACTGAGTCACCAGCATCCAGCAGCCTTCCTTTGCCATCCTGCAGCTGCAGAACCAGTGAAAGGGCATCAATACCAGAAGAAAACTTCCTCCTTCTGTGTGCAATTCTGCCACTTTTACTTGAGTTATTTGGTTTAAAATACTACTATGCTGTACTCAGGGATCAGCTCAATAGTTCCTTTGAGATTGATGTTTTATTTTACTTTTTCTTTACAATCAATTTTAGGAGGGCAAGGCACGGTGCTAGGAAAATTAGGAAATGCGTATAAAATTATGGAGCAGTGACTCTGTGGGGAAAATGTTTACCCTGCAGGCTTTTCTCTTTAGAACACAACTGCTTGAAAGTATCACATTAAATACTAATGTGTGTGTATTTAAAGAAGGTACAATATATGAGAGGAAAAAAGCCTATGAAGTGAGTAAGGTGGAGCTGCTGTGGTTAAGCACTCCTCACAGAACACTGCCATGGTGCCGTGAAATCCCACGTAAGTGGTCAGAACACAAGTAAGAGCTGCCTGTGGGTAGTCCCAACCTATTCACAAGCCCTTTTGAACAATTTTCCTACTTTTTTAAATACTGTTTTTGGCAAACATTCGATACTTGAACTACAAAATGCATGAGTCACCTACTGGGACAGGCACAGTGTGTGGTTTATTGAATTTAGTTAAATTGTGAGTCATCTATCAAAAGTCCTCATAGTGAAAATACTTGTAATAATTTCACACATTACAAACAAGAGTAGGTATGATTTTTCAAGATTTTTTGAAGTATTTTTCGCTTGGAGATTTTACTCTTTCTGTTGTGCTTCACTTTATGTTGTAGGAAATTGTTAACTTTTTAGTGCTGCAGATTAAAAGGAAAGGTGGTTATTGCTCATCAGTTTAAACAGCAAAGATCAGAAATGGAAAACCTGACATATTACAAAATACTGTCGTACAAAGCAAAGCCCTCAACATGAGATTGAATACAAATTCTTCTTGTGCCACTGTTGAGATTTATTCTTCTACCAGCTTACCAATTTCTGTTGAGATAGGTAGTTTTAAAATTCAGAGGCAGCAGCAGTTCTGAAGGGGAGAGCTGCAAATTACCAGATTCTGAGTTGACAAAAACATGTGGTAGTTCTGTGTGTGTGTGAAGGGGATTTTTTTTTTTTTTTAGGTTGGAAGGAGGAAACTCATGAGCAGAAGATGTGAAAAATAGGAGTGTATTAAATAGTGTCATAATTGTCATCCGTTTACTACATAAAAGCATAAACAGCTAAAAGATGAAGATGAAGGCAGAAAAGCACCAAGGAACCTTCTGAACAAATTCCTGAGCTCTGACGTACACGATGGGTGGTCTTCTTCAGAGCCAGCCCTTGAGCTGGGCCTTCCCCGAACATTTGTCACAGGCACTTCGCTCACGAGTTCCCAGCGCGGCTCTGCAGGAATACTCCGCGCAGCTCTCCGCCTTCCGCCCCTCTTCCTCCGCTGGCAGGAGGCGCTGCTCCCGCCGGGTCGCCACTGCCTCCGCTCGCCACGCCGCCAGATGGCGCTCTTGCACAAGGCACTCCGCGGGACGGGACGGGACGGGACGATGCGCGGAGCCGGGCCCGGCCGCGGAGTTTCCCTTCCAGCCTTCCGCAGTGCGGAGCTTTGCTTTCGTCCGCCGTTTTTCACTCGTTTTAAGATCAGCGCCATCGTTTCGTTGCACAGTTAGGGAATATTTGTCAGTGTGGAGGAGAAGCAAAATGACGGGTCCGAGGAGTGAAGCTGGGAAGGAGAAAATGCATATAAACGAAGCAGAGAGCACTAACGATGCATAAATGAGAAATGTCCGCTGAGAAAGGAGGTGTCAACCACATTCGGATGTGTATGATAAGTCCTGAAGGCAGAACTGCACACCCCCATTCACGGTTTTGTTGGGTTTAAATAAAAATCTTTCGTGTGGTCACTGTAAAAAAAACGGTACATATTAATTACATATTGTACATGTTGTATATTATATATTTATTTATTATATACGAGTGCACTTTTCTACCTGGAATGTGACTGCTGAAAATGTAATGCTTTATATTCTTTCTCTATCGTTTAAAATCTAAGATTGTGAGAGTGACAACAGACCTTTTCCAAATATTCTACCCGATTTTCAGGATCCTGCGGTTATTCAGAAGTGAAGTTCAAACCACTGTGGGTGCCCACCGCTGTAGTCACCAGCCATCCCATCCCACACTCCCTGCCACTCATAAATATCCAGCCTCAGGAGAGCTCTTTGGGTGCTTAAATAATTGTTTAATCATGAATATAACCCGAAGCACATTCATGACATATAGCAATAGAAGCATGCTGGTTTGATCATCCCACAGATGTTCAAAATTCTCAAGAGCTGTTGTAACTGGTTTAGAGGAAGAAGGAAAAGTGGAAGAGAAAAGGAGGCTGAGGAACTGCTGGAAAATGTCCTCCCATCTCCACAATAGCCTGGCTCCCTGAGGAGAGAAAGCAAAGAGAGTAATTACTAATAGCCTCCAGAATATGGTTCCCGAAGCCCAGAGATGACCGCAATGCTGAATACAAACACCAGATTAGTTTCCCAGCCAAAAATTTTACCATAACATAAGCCAAGGCCACACAGCATTGCAAAATAAAAACTTAAATCCAACTCCCAGAGTTGACAAACAGTGCAGCAGGTAAAATAAACTGCAAAGAAAGTGCTACATAATATAGTTCCATGAGAAGACAATCAATGAGCTCCATAAATAGGGAAAAAAATTAGCATACTGACTATGAATTATCAAACTACTACAACATGCACAATAACCCTGTGTTAGCACGCTATGGTCAGATCTGCTGAAAAAAAAAAAAGACAATTATAGATATATATGTATATATATAACAAGCAATGTAAAAGCAATTGCAAACCACACAATGGCTGATGCCCAGCCAGTCCTTGAGCAGCAGCAGCCTAGACGATGAACTCCCCCCTTTTCAGACTTTCCTTCCGTGTGATGTCATATGGCATGGAATATCCATTTGGCTTGCGTGGGTCAGCTGTCCTGGTTCTGTCCCCTCCCATCTTCTTGGGCCTCCCCAGCCCCCTTGCTGGCAGTACAGGAGAAGATGCTGAGTAAATTAAACACACTTAACTCTGTCAGAAGCAGCCTCAAATGAATGTGCTCCACCTAAGTGTTGGAAGTGATCTGCATTTATCTTCCGCTGTACTATTGGTCATGAGTAGGAACTCCTTTAAAAGCATCCTGAAGAAAGAACAATATTTTTGGGGTGTTTCTAATTGTAATTATGATGACAAGATTCCAAATTCATTTGTGTTTGTTCAAGTAGTGGTGATTTATTTTTTGGTGGAGTTTTGCAAATGGAAAAATATCCTCTATTTACGTAATCAAGACATCCAAATCCTCAGAGCAGGGCATGCTATCAGCAGTTGGCTGTGCCATGTGTGGTAGGATCCCATCATTTTTACAGTCTGTGTTTGCATTCAGTCTTGGTATCTATTGGCCTATACTGAAAATCTACTGTCTTCTACTAATTGAGTTTAATTTACGTTGATTTATGGAGTTGTGGGCGTGTTATGTAAGCTGCTGAAGCCCATTCAGGCGCACCTGAGGCCAAGCAGGTCCTGCTGGGGGCAGGACTCCTCTCTGCAGTCTTGTACACATGCAAGGTACAGCTGGGAAGGAGAACTGGAAAAACACCTTTGTCAAAAGCTGGTGAGAAATTACATGACGAATTAAATTAACAGGCAAAAAGAATCTGTGGGTGTTTTCTATGGTGGCTATGTCAGTGCAACTGCTGCAAACAGGTGGTGGTGCAGACCTCCCCTGGGGGACCTCAGAGCTACAAAACCTCTGTACGGAAAATTATAATTTTTCTCTCAATTACTCTGATAAAATTTTTTAAATTATTTGTATTTTTCGTGACAAAGAGATAGTTAAAAATACTCACATAATTTTTTT
>JACDJE010000319.1:600133-779276 GCA_016647715.1 Pavo muticus | reverse complement strand
GGGAGGGAGGGGAGGTACGACACCTATATAAGGCGCACGGACCGGCAGAGGAGCGACAGGTGTTCGCCTCAGGCGTAGTGGAAGGCGGAGTACTCGAAGTGGGATGCTAGAAAGAAGCTGACTGGGCTGAGGTAAGGAGATGAGCGCCATCCTCAATGGGCTTGAAGGGATGGGAGTGGCGGGGCAGGATGGTACTGAGTGGGAAAGTGTGAGGGGTCGTCGTCGAGGGCGGTTGATGGATGGAGGGATGGCGGGGGTGGGTGAGGGGATAGAGGAAAACGTCTCTGGTGGGCTGAGGGGTGCCTGACTGGAGCGACGAGAAGTGCCGCTCCTGGGCTGAGAGGCATGTGAGGAGGCAGAGGTCTTGTGGGCTGAGGGACACGTGAGGAGATGAAGAAAAATGTCTCTGGTACGTCGATGAACGCGTGACTGACGCGAAGAGAAATGCTGCTCCCGGGCCGAGCAGAGCGTGGGGAGGCGTAGGAGGGTGCCGTACGCGGGCTGAGGGACGCGTGAGGGGGCTGAGGGGCGGCAGAGGTGGGTGCCGTTCCCGGGCTGAGGGGCGCGTGAGGGGATGGAGAAAATTGGCGGGCTGAGGAGCGCCTGACTGGAGTGAAGAGAAATGTCGTTCCCGGGCTGAAGGGCGCGTGAGGAGGCGGAGGCAAGTGTCCTCCCCGGGCTGAGGGGCGCCTGACTGGAGCGACGAGAAATGCCGCTCCCGGGCTGAGTGGCGCGTGCGGGGGGTGGAGGTGGATGCCGTTCGCGGGCAGATCTGTGCCTGACTGGTGCGGAGAGAAATGTTCGCGCGCTGAGGGATGTGTGAGAGGCGGCGGAGGCGGGTGCCGTTCGCGAGCTGAGGGGCGCGTGAGAGGATGGAGAAAAATGTCTCTGGCGGGCGGAGGAACGCCTGAATGAAGCGAAGAGAAATGCCGCTCTCGGGTTGAGCGGCTAGCGGGGTGGGGGGTGGTGGTGAATGCGGGTGCCGTTACCGGGCTGAGGCGCCTGACTGGAGCGGGGACGAACGTCGTTCCAGGGCTGAGGGGCTCGTGAGGGGGCGGCGCAGGCAGATGTCGCTGGCAAGCTGAGGAGCGCCTGACTGGAGAGCAAAGAGAGAAGCCGTTCCCGGGCTGAGCGGCGGGGGGGGGGGGGTGGTTCTTGTGCCGTTCGCGGGCTGATCGGTGCCTGACTGGAGTGGAGACAAATATCGTTCTCGCGCTCAGGGGCGCGTGAAGGGAGGGAGACAAATAGTGCTCCTGGGCTGAAAGGCGCCTGAGGGGGAGGAGGCAGGAGTCGATTCTCGCGCTGAGGGCTGTGCGAGGGGAAGGAGACAAATGTCACTGGCGGGCTGAGGGGCACGTGAGGGGGGAGGATGCAAGTGTCATTCTTGCACTGAGGGAAGGGAAAGGCAGTAAGCTGCCATGCTGGGACCAGGTGCTAGGGCAGAGGCAAGCCACCCATCTGACCTGTTCAGGTCTCCGGCTGCAGGGAGTGCCTGACCCTGCAGCTGTCAGGGGAGGGTGGCAAGAATTCCACCTGAGTGAGGTATGAGCAGGTGGAAGAGCTGCTTAGCCTGGTGGTGGAACTCAAGGTGGAGGTAGAAAGACTAAGAGCCATCAGAGAGTGTGAGTGGAAGACTGACTGGTAGAATGACTTGCTGACATGCCGGAGGGAAGGGTGCCTAAGAGATGCCCCCCAAAAAGTGGTGGACTCCCTGTCAAAGTCGAACAGACCTGACAGATGGAGGAGGGTTGGAAGAGAGTCTTGGCTCACTGTCATGGGCACACCCCTTGCCTGCCTACCCCACTTCCCCAGAACCCCCTAAAGCATCCTTATTATAAAGCTGAGGAAGTGTGGAATAGATAAGGGGTTGGTGAGTGTATGGGAAATGTTGAATCATGGCCTGAATGTCTGATTAACCACCTGAGGCAAGTGCTGAGTCAGCCATGGGAGCACAGGTGAAGGCAATTCACCTGTGTGCCTGGAAGGGGTGGAGCCAGGCTCCACCTCCCCTAGACCCCATTTAAGGGCTGACTTCCACTAAGGAAGGATCTCTTCCTGGAGATTGCTCCTTCTGGAGTCTTGCAAGCCTACAACACCGGTGAGCACCTTTTCTCTCTATTTAACTATTCTTACAAGCCTAACTTCTCTGTATACCGGTTACCCTTACAACCGGTTACCCTTACAACCAGGTAGGTTGAGAACTATCTGACTGGCCGAGCTCAGAGAGTTGTGATTGGTGGCAGAGGCTAGTTGGAGGTCTGTATTTAGTGGTGTTCCTCAGGGGTCAGTGCTGGGTCCAGTTTTGATCAGCATCTTTCTCAGTGACCTTGGTGAGGGGGTAGTGTCCACCCTCAACGAGTTTGGTGGTGATACAAAGCTGGGAGGAATGGCTGAGAACACCAGAAAACTGTGCTGGCATTCAGCGAGACCTGGAGAGTTGGGCAGACAGGAACCAGATGAGGTTTAACAAGATGAAGTGTAGAGTCTAGCATCTAGGGAGGGATAACTGCATGAACCAGTACAAGTTCGGAGGTGACCTGCTGAAGAGGAACACTGCAGAAAGGGACCTGGGGGTCCTGGTGGATGACAGGTTGGCTATGAGCCAGCAGTGTGCCCCAGTGGCCAAAGAGGCCAATGCCATATACTGGGATGCATTAAAAGAGTACAGTCAGCAGGGCAAGGGAGGTGATTCTCCCCTATACTCTGCTTTGGAATATTGTGACAAGTTCTGGGCTCCTCAGTACAAAAAAAAAAATAAAAAAAAAAAATCCTGGAAAGCATCAAGTGGGGGGCCACAAAGAGGATAAAGGGTCTGGAGCACCTCTTATGAGGAAAGACAGAGCAACCTGGGCCTGTTCAAAGCAGAGAAGAGAAGACTCAGATGGGATTTGATAAATACCCATAAAAATCTAAGGTGTGGGAGGCAGTTGGACAAGGCCAGGCACTTTTCAGTGTGTGGCAATATGGCAAGGTTAAACAGCCTCAAACTGAAGCATACAAAGTTCCACTCAAATGCACGTAAGAGCTTAATCACAGTAAGGGAGAAAAAGTACTGGAAAGGGCTGCCCAGAGAGGTTATGGACTGTCCTTCTCAGGAGATGTTCAAGACCCACCTGGATACTTACCGGTATGAACTGGTCTATGGAGCCTACTTCAGCAGAGGGTTGCAGTACAGAATATCTAGAAAACCCATCCACGCCCCACAGTTCTGTGATTCTGACATAGAGTCAAATAAGTGCCTGGGAATAGCCAGTGAAAATAGGAGGGCATTAGTTTGCTTCCCTGTCCCCTTTTAGGTGGGGGAGTTAGCGCTCCTGGGGTCTAAGGATCTCCTCCTTCATCTGAAGGATCGGCCGCTGAAGAAAGAAGCAGCAGGATGTGGAGCTCCGAGGCAACTGTGGGGAAGAAGAGGAAGGAAGAAGACGAGTACGGCTGGGCAAAGGGAGAGGCTCCCTGGGCAAAAGCATGTCATATCACAGTAGAGTGTTGCCGGCAGCTGCCGGCTTTGTGCTGGGCGACCTCCCTGCAACCAGGGCTCGGGTCTTTTGCTGTAGTTGGCCTTTTGCCTTGTTGCTCCTTTGGCTGCCCCGGGGAGTGTGGTCCCCTGTAAGGAGGGTGAGAGCCACTTCTCCGCGCTCGAGTGGGAAACGGAGCTCGCTGGACCCCGAGGGCACCCTGTAAGCAGGGTAGCGCCCTTTCCCTGCCACCCTTCCTCCAGCCACTCGGCACGGTTGCCTGCTGGCGACGTGCCAACACGACGGCCCTGTAGTCGGGGCGCGTGTCGTGCCATTTGGCCCTTGGCCCCCTGAGAAGCTCTGACAGAGCAGCGCTCGCGCGGTAGTTCTGTGGCCAAGGCCGCCCTGTAGCCAGGGCTTGGGTCTGTGCCTGCGCAGCCGCCTGTCCTGCTGGCGGTGTGCCAGCGTGGCCGCCCTGTACTCGGGGTGTGTGTCACGAGCCCTAGAGCCCTCTGTCCCCCGAGCAGCCCACCCGCCTGTAAGCAGGCCTGGGGAGACTGCAGTACTGCAGCTGGCTGCTCTAGCCAGCTTGTGGGAATGACCCCTCCCTGGCCCGCTAGCGGGTGCAGGTTGAGGCGCTGCTTGAGGCTGGGGCGACCTCCCCTCTGTATGGGTTGAGGTTGCTCCCTGGGCTCCCGGAGACGTGGTGTTGTGCTGCAGCCGGGCGGGCCAGCCCGTCCCTCGGGCACTGGCGGGAGCTGTGTGCTCCGTGGGGCTTTTTGGAGATGGTGAGGCGTGGGGTGCCGTCCTGTAGGCAGGGCTATGCGTGCCCCCTGTTTATGATGAGATGCGTGCTGAGGAGCCCCCTGTACTCAGGTGGGTATCTCCGGCCCCGACCTTCTAGAGGCGTGAGGCTGTGGAGATGTGGGGCTGGGCTTGCACCCTGCCTGGAATCGGGGCTTGGATCCCGAGCGCGGCCTTTGTCCGTGCCGCCCCACTGCCTGGCTGCTGAGAGTCGTTCCCGCTGCTGTGGGGGAAACCGAGCTCTGTGGCTCCGTGGGTGTCGTCAGCCCGCCTGTAATCAGGGTCTGGGCGTGGGAGCCTTTGTGCTCCGCTGGCAGCCTGTGTGGGGTGACCGCCCCGTTAGCGGGGTGCAGGTCAGGGCGACCCTTGACTGGGAGAGAAGGAGGCTCCGTCAGCCTTTGGGACCAGGGCTGCCCTGTAAGTGAGGGCCTGGCGCTGGAGTCCCGGGCACTTTGGAATGGAAGCAGTGGCTGGGGCTCCCTGTAGGCAGGGGAAGAGCCGACTCTTTGTCAGCCGCTTTGCGTGCCCAGCTCCGTTTGCCCAGGCAGCCCGACTCTGCGCCCTGCTGCAGCACCGGCCGGACCTCCGCGGCGCATCAGTGCGGTGAGGAAAGCTGCTTTAAGTTGTTTATGCTGGGAGAAATTGGGGGTGGGGGATGCAGGGTCATCCTTGGCTGGGTGGTTGTGGGCCGGGCACCGTCGGGGCGTTGGCTTCCCCGTCCCCTTTTAGGTGGGGGAGTTAGCGCTCCTGGGGTCTAAGGATCTCCTCCTTCATCTGAAGGATCGGCCGCTGAAGAAAGAAGCAGCAGGATGTGGAGCTCCGAGGCAACTGTGGGGAAGAAGAGGAAGGAAGAAGACGAGTACGGCTGGGCAAAGGGAGAGGCTCCCTGGGCAAAAGCATGTCACATCACAGTAGAGTGTTGCCGGCAGCTGCCGGCTTTGTGCTGGGCGACCTCCCTGCAACCAGGGCTCGGGTCTTTTGCTGTAGTTGGCCTTTTGCCTTGTTGCTCCTTTGGCTGCCCCGGGGAGTGTGGTCCCCTGTAAGGAGGGTGAGAGCCACTTCTCCGCGCTCGAGTGGGAAACGGAGCTCGCTGGACCCCGAGGGCACCCTGTAAGCAGGGTAGCGCCCTTTCCCTGCCACCCTTCCTCCAGCCACTCGGCACGGTTGCCTGCTGGCGACGTGCCAACACGACGGCCCTGTAGTCGGGGCGCGTGTCGCGCCATTTGGCCCTTGGCCCCCTGAGAATCCCCTTGGCATGTTGAGGCCTGTGGTCTCTGTGCAGCCCGGGGGTGGGTCAGAGGCTCTTGTCTGCTGCTCGTGGGTTCGGGTTTTTGCCCGGGAATTGGCTACGCTGTGTCCTCCTTCCCTTCTGGGAAGTTGTACCTGTGCGTGTGTGTTACCCTTCCTTTCCTTGTTTGCGTTTGCATGGGTGACAGAGCGAATGAGCTTTCCGTTTAGGCCTCCCTGAGAATAGCTGCAGCGTAGCTTAGGCTTCCCAGGGGGGAATGGAGGACTTGATGCATTAAGTCAGCGGGGTGTTCCTGCTCAGTCCCACAAGTGGAGCGAGTGTCCTCTTGTCTCGCCCCTTTTTTCTTAGGGCAGAGCTGAGCTAGCGCAGTAGTTCTGTGGCCAAGGCCGCCCTGTAGCCAGGGCTTGGGTCTGTGCCTGTGCGGCCGCCTGTCCTGCTGGCGGTGTGCCAGCGTGGCCGCCCTGTACTTGGGGTGTGTGTCACGAGCCCTGGAGCCCTCTGTCCCCCGAGCAGCCCACCCGCCTGTAAGCAGGCCTGGGGAGACTGCAGTACTGCAGCTGGCTGCTCTAGCCAGCTCGTGGGAATGACCCCTCCCTGGCCCGCTAGCGGGTGCAGGTTGAGGCGCTGCTTGAGGCTGGGGCGACCTCCCCGCTGTGTGGGTCGAGGTTGCTCCCTGGGCTCCCGGAGACGTGGTGTTGTGCTGCAGCTGGGCGGGCCGGCCCTTCCCTTGGGCACTGGTGGGAGCTGTGTGCTCCGTGGGGCTTTTTGGAGATGATGAGGCGTGGGGTGCCGTCCTGTAGGCAGGGCTGTGCGTGCCCCCTGTTTATGATGAGATGCGTGCTGAGGAACCCCCTGTACTCAGGTGGGTATCTCCGGCCCCGACCTTCTAGAGGCGTGAGGCTGTGGAGATGTGGGGCTGGGCTTGCACCCTGCCTGGAATCGGGGCTTGGATCCCGAGCGCGGCCTTTGTCCGTGCCGCCCCACTGCCTGGCTGCTGAGAGTTGTTCCCGCTGCTGTGGGGGAAACCGAGCTCTGTGGCTCCGTGGGTGTCGTCAGCCCGCCTGTAATCAGGGTCTGGGCGTGGGAGCCTTTGTGCTCCGCTGGCAGCCTGTGTGGGGTGACCGCCCCGTTAGCGGGGTGCAGGTCAGGGCGACCCTTGACTGGGAGAGAAGGAGCCTCCGTCAGCCTTTGGGACCAGGGCTGCCCTGTAAGTGAGGGCCTGGCGCTGGAGTCCCGGGCACTTTGGAATGGAAGCAGTGGCTGGGGCTCCCTGTAGGCAGGGGAAGGGCCGACTCTTTGGCAGCCGCTTTGCGTGCCCAGCTCCGTTTGCCCAGGCAGCCCGACTCTGCGCCCTGCTGCAGCACCGGCCGGACCTCCGCGGCGCATCAGTGCGGTGAGGAAAGCTGCTTTAAGTTGTTTATGCTGGGAGAAATTGGGGGTGGGGGATGCAGGGTCATCCTTGGCTGGGTGGTTGTGGGCCGGGCACCGTCGGGGCGTTGGCTTCCCCGTCCCCTTTTAGGTGGGGGAGTTAGCGCTCCTGGGGTCTAAGGATCTCCTCCTTCATCTGAAGGATCGGCCGCTGAAGAAAGAAGCAGCAGGATGTGGAGCTCCGAGGCAACTGTGGGGAAGAAGTCTAAGCTCGTCTTCTCCTTTCATGGGATTAGTTTCAGCAGTCTGGAGGTTTATTTCGTTTGTCTTTGTGTGTATTGTTTTATGTGCTTATTAATAAGTAATAAAAGTTATTTTCTCCGAATTTGTTTTTTTGGGTTTTTTTTGTTTCCTGTTTTTAGGAAGTGTAGTTTTCAATTTTTATTTATCTTTGCGTTCTCTGAATCTTTTGATTTTCAGGTGGGATTTTGTTTAGCCCCCCATTTCTTTTTGGAGTGTGGATTTGTTCTTCCTTTCCTGTTTTTTTTTTTTTTTTTTTTTTTATGTTTCTTATGGGAGGAGTTGTTGGCCGCTCTGGCAGGTCTCTCCAGTTTGACTCTTGTATATTTGTGTTGTTGGCTTTTGTTCTAGTGTTTGTCTGTTGAATGATGTGTTCTTGATTGCGTGAGCCTTGTCCCCTGAAATACAACAGTTTCTCGTTAACTTGTGTGGGCTTAGGTCAGGAATTAAAATTCTGGTTTTCAAAACTTTTGAGTTCTGCATTTTAGAAAACCGAAGAAGACAGGAATGGGTATGTTTCAAGGACCTGTGGCAAGAAATGTCTTTTTCATTTACTGAGTTAAGAAATCCATAATATATATTCATAAGCACAAGGGAAGTAAGAGCTAACTCAGCAAAAATAGTCGAGCAGTTTTTGCTTAGTGGCTAAGCTGAAGAGTAAGTAGATTGCTTTCCTGTATTAATTTTGACTCAGTTATGAACATTCTTCCGCTGTCTTTTTCTGAATTGTGATTTATCCTTGGTTATACTTTCGTTGTGTTATGTAAGCTGTATAATGACTCTATGCTCGTTTTGCTTGTTAGAGTATCAGAGTAAAGAGGCTGGCAAGTCAGTACTGATGTTCTTGTCCGTCCTGATCTAGAGGGCAATTTGTTCTGGAGCTGTGAGAGGTCATTCATTCTCCTACAAAACAGGACTGTGGTGATGGATTTCTTCAGTGACCTTTAAGTTCTTTGTCAGTTGTGTGTAATGGAACACTGATCCTTAAAATCTGGCAATGTTTTTAATCAAGATGTACATTGTTTTGTTGTGCAGATTCCAAGTTATGTGGTATGAATTGTGTTTTAACTTTGTTTTGTGTTTTCAAGAATTTGTCTTTTTTTAGTGCCTATCAGCGTGGATCTGGTGATACATGTGTTCTTAGTGTATGAGAAATCAGACTTCTAATTAGCTGCATTTTTCTGAAAATGCCTATGTGTATGGGAACTGTTGGAGCATGGCCTGAACCACTGATTGATCACATGAGGCATGTATTGAGTTAGCTGCAGGAGCACAGGTGAAGGTCATCTGTGTGACCAGAAGGGGATGGAGCCTGGCTCCAGCTCTCTTTAGACCCCATAGAAGGGCTGACTGCCAGTGGGGAGGGATCTCTTTCTGGTGATCGCTTCCTTTGGAGATTTTTACTGCGAGCCTAAGACACGGGTGAGCATTTCATTTATTTTTGATTATCTCTTTCCACCGTGGTAATCTTTCTAGTTATACAACCTGTAAAATTCCAGACTAATCACGCTACTCTGCTAATTGTGTATTTGTTGGTTGTACACATATGTAATCTCTGTTTTTTTTGTCTGTATCTGGGGCAATAAAATGCACAGAATTCCTGTTTTTTCTTTGTTTCTTTTAAGGTTTAATCCAATGACTGCTGTACTCATCCTTTTTGTGAACTTTAAAACTTGCACTTATTGCAAAGGTGTTGTGATTATTATTCTCATGTATGAAGTTTTTTTCATGTATTTTTTATAAAGGATTTTGTGTGTCCTTGTGCCCTAGTGGAATTCAGTGTTTGGCATCCATGAGATCCTCTATGCTGAATTCTGAATGTTTGGGTTTGACATATAGGCCCGGCCTGTCCTGCCTGAAGAAAGCTATGTGCCGGAGAAGTATTTAGTGTGTTTGTTTTGTCTTAGAATGCAAGAACTTGGGGGGTTATATATGGCCTCTGGTCCTTAATCCTGGTCATGGTTTTTTTTTTTCTATGTAATATCAAGAACTGCTGTACTGATATCAGTCCAATACTCAGTCTTAGGAGCTTGAAGTGTACTGCCATCAGGGATTACATGGAATCCTTTCAAAAGAGGACTAAGTATGTTCTATTACTCTAATATTCCACATCCTTCCCTTGATCCCTTTCGTGAAGATACATATTTCATTGCTATGTGGTGAATGTCAAGGGTATGTTGATACTAATTCTAGCCTTATTCTCCTTATTGATAAAGCTGTTAAAGAACACTGAATCCTGACAGAGAATTTAATGTCTTGTCTGGCAGTGCCCTGTACGGGGAAGCAACAGTTAATAGTGGTACTTCTGGTAGCTGGGACGCTTTAAAAGCCCATACCTCGTCAACCACACTCAACTCCTTGTTTTTGCTGGTTTCAGTTAACATACCTTTTTCCCTCTTTGTTGGAAGAAACTCAGAAATTCTTCTGGTTCCCCTGGAGTGACAATGCGGATGGACCACCTTGGCTGTTTCAGAAACTTGCTGTGCATCAATAGAGACCTTCAGGGCGTATCACCCACACTGCTTAGCATTGCCCCTGGAAAGAACTGATTGTCAGTCTGAGCATCTCCAATGAGTGCAGGCAGGCTGGCCGGGAGAGTCTCCAGAGTGCTCTGCTGCCTCTATTGCCTCAGCAATATTTTATCAATTGATTGCTAGTGTTGCAAATGCTCAGTAGCTCAGAAATATGGCTTTAAATCATGGAAAATGCAATTGAAAACTTGAGAAGGAGAAAAAACGCTTAAATGAGCTAAAGGTTGCAAAACCGCAGGGAAAAGTAAACACTACTTCTTGACCCTGGATGTTAATCTGAATAAAAACAGAGTTCAAGGCTTGCTATGAAGGATCAAAGAGATCAGATGACTAACTGGCAAGAATAAAAACAAGGATTAGAAGTGGCAGATGGGAACCTGAACAAGAAAGCAAATGAAAGCTTTCTGCTGCTGAAGAGGTTTGGCTAAAAGGATCAAACCACACAAAGAATGAGAGCTTCAGACATAATATAAATGAAATAATACTTGCAAAAGTCTTGGATTGTGGTAAGGGAGGTAGGCTGCCTAAAACCATACTCAAAATGCTTGTCTCTGCTATTTGGTTTCATGGAATTTTTTTGGTGAATTAAAGTTTGGTTAGAGTAGAGCACTGAGATTCAGGAAGTGGACTAAATGATATATTTTCTTGGAATTTATGTGATTTATACTGTGTTTATGTTAGGATTAATTGTATCTGTTGCATGTTCAACATCTTCAAGTGGCTGGTGACCAGTGAGGGAGTGAGTGGTAGGAACAAAACTAAATGGGTTAATGCACGCCTTGTCAAATAGCTCATGAGCACCTCTTTTCACGGTTGATGTCATCCAGGCAGCATGGGTGCGCTGAACTCTTGATGGATGTGTTTATTCTGTTGTTGCTGCTGAATTGCTACCCACTGCTTATGGGCAAAGCTGCTAATATATTTGTTATTGCAGAGTAATGTAGCTGTCTGATGAAATGTGCCTGGGAGTGAACCGCATCTTGCCTACCGACTGCAGCTTCTGCCCAGTTTTGTTGTGTTGACCGCAGCTGATGCTTTTATCTCAAGATTCAAATAGACCACCACAGATTTAGTGGGGGATTTTCCTGCTTTGGTGTCATCAGTAGGTATAAAGTATATGAGACCACCAACATTTCTGCATTTTGGATCACCGCTGTCTTCAGTTTGGAGACCTCCTGGCAGTACAGGCAGGTGGCATCATGTCTGGACTTTTTCTTTAGGCAGCTGTGTTGTGTGCTGGGATCTGTAGCATTGCTGCCTTTTAGAGCTTTTGTGCAAGTGCTGGTGGCTAGCTGTCCTCTCATGCTTTCTGGGATCTTGCAGGAAGTTTCCATTGTTAGTAGGGGTCATGAATAAGCAGGTGAATATGCCACTGCTAGGCACAGCAAGGAGGAAACAGGCCCAGTGCTTAAAGACTCAGCATTGTGAGAGGGTGCGAGGATATCATTATACAGAAAATATCAGTGGCAGCAAGACCTGCAGATACCGATTTTCCCTGCTACTTATTCTCAAGATACCATTTCAGTGATCTGAGGATCCAAACAGCTCACTGCAGGAAGGAGCAGGAGCTTGATCTTCCGTGATATCCTAGGTGCGCATATGACTCTTTCTGTGGGGTTCTGCTATGTTTGTTGTCCCGCCTGTGGTCACTGGGCCTGAGTTGTGGCATTCTTCACCTCCTCCTTTTGCACCCAGCATGCTGCTTGTGGGGCAGCAAGCTCTACCCAGCGCTGCTTTGTGACCTGCTGTTAGGATGAAGTCTTCTGAGCCTTGCTGTGCAGAATTAATTCAGGGAAACTTTTCTAAATCATCCCGAGAACGGAATTAGCTCCTTGGTTTTACTTTGTGAGAGATGTGGATGGATAAGGAGAGTGACAGAAAATTACCTTTTTCTTATCCATTGATCTGGTCCTGAGTACAGCGTGGCTTGTAACTGTGCAGTAAAACTGGAGCTGAGTTTGATTGCAAGGTATCACATGATTTTTTCTGTAAAAAGATTTTTGAGGTGAACATCACAGATTCAAGGAGCCTGATGGGTGTGCTGGGAGGGGAGGGGGAGAAAGAGAGATTCTTTCCTGAGGGGTTCATTTTTATATCTGAAGTGTCTTGAAACATCGTTGCAGAGGCAGGTCCTTGAACCTTTGCAATGAGGTGCAAATATAAACTACTGTGAGTGACACAGAGAATGGAAATAAATATTCTTTGTAAGGCTGGTTGAAAATTTGTGTGAAACAATTCTTCAGTGTCAGATCAGAAAGTCAGTAATAAATTTACTTATTTTTCCCCTTTTCTTAATGTATAAGTTGTTTAAGAGCAATGAGTTCCTTGGCAAAACCTGAACGTGCTGAAACCCAAACTGGACATTTGAGGTGGTACTTTTTTGGTTCATCTCTGACCAGCTCTGCTGAGATTGGAGTTGAAAGTTACAAAGTAACTTTAAAGAAACATAGCTTTTGTTGGAATAAAACCCTACCAAAGTTACACATCTAGGAGTTCTGAACTGGGAACTATGATCTGTTTGCCTGTTTTTCTGTCTGAGTTGTTCATCCTTGTCTGATGCACTTCCATAGGGCAGTAGTGAGGAGGGCTGGCAGCAATGGACATCTCAGCTGATAGGGAAACCACCTATCTCCAAATCAGAATTTCCCCCAGTTCTGACAGTGACTTACTAGGCACCCTTGAGTAAGCCTCTGTCTCAGTTTCTTCTTTCCGTTCCTCGTTTGCTATTTGGATGGCAGATTCATGGGGGAAAATAGTATCTCTCCCCTGACATATTGGTACAGCACTCAACTCAGAAGATTGATGTTCTTAATTACTGTTCAAATATCGATGTACTACAAATAATAATTAGGCATTTAATCACCATAGTATTTACATAACTTTGTAAACGTTTCATGTGAAAGTTTTATCCAAATATTCTTTGGTAGTTTTCCTGTGTATTTTTATAATGGCAGCGTTACTGATCTCCGTAAGGGAAAAAGCAATAGTTATTGTTGTCGTTTAAGTTTGAAAGTGGAAACTGCCTCGATGGCCAGGCATGGGAGCAGCATGGCAGGAAGGCGTGCTCAGGGATCTGCAGTGCTCTTGGCTCTCTCCCTGCAGCCAAATTATATGTGGTCTGTAGGAATTCTCTGTGCTGTGCAGGGAACCGGACAAGGCAGTTTTATATGATGGGCCATAACAAGTAATAATACTAAAAACTGTGGTTGTAATGAGATTGCTGCTCTCTTCTGTTGATGGTGTCGTTCTTGGCACTACTGCGCAATAGAAAATACTGTCTTTGAGAAAGCATTCTGTGCCTTAACTGTGACTTTCATTTGAAATGAGCATGGATTTTGTCTGCAAAGTTTAGATTGAAATGTAGAAAAGGTGAACGTGATGAGATTGCATTTGCTGTTTGAGCTGTAATAGCTGATACTTGGTATTTGCACTTTCTATTTCATATGGTGATTTTGAGATTTGCTGGAAATGGTTATCTTCAAATTTGTTTTGCTGGTCCCAATTATTCTGAATGATTGTGGGGCTGTGCCTCCCCCAGTGGACCCACTAATCTGTCTCTACATATTCCATGCATAATTTTTTTTCTTTAGGTTAAATCAATTCCCAGGATTAAAAAAAAAAAAAAAACTACCTTTTTGTTTGTATTTTTACAAACTGCATAGGAGTTTTAGGAGGGTGAGAGAAAGTTCTCCTTGCTCATTCTCCACTTTTTGGGTGATAAGCTGTTAAGAAAAACTCTGTACTGCTGCTACAATCTAGGGGAAAGTTTCTCAAAGTATACGAAAACATTTTTGTCACTAAAATATTGCACATCTCTCACTTGTCCAGCCCTCTGCTGGCAAGCAGCAAACAACTTGTTCAAAAGAAGTCTTTCTTTGCATACCTAGTATTCAGCTTCTTGCAGGAGTGTTGTGCACATTCTTGAAAACGGCGAGAAGCTGGACATGAGCCAGCAGCGTGTGTGCTTGCAGCCCGGAAGGTCCTACTATATCTTGGGCTGCATTAAAAAAGGTGTGGCCAGTAGGGAGAGGGAGGTGATTGTCCCCCCTCTACTCAGCTCCTGTGAGGCCTCAGCTGCGTCCAGGCCTGGGGCTCCCAGTACATGAAAGATGCAGAGTTCTTGGAGCAGATCTGGAGGAGGGCCACTAAGATGATCAGAGAGCTGGAGCACCTCTCCTATGAGGAAAGGTTGAGGGAACTGGGCTTGTTTAGCGTAGAGAAGAGAAGGCTTCCGGGAGACCTCATTGTGGCCTTCCAATACTTGAAGCGAGCATATAGACAGGAGGGGGTATGACTGGTTTGCATGGGTTGATAGTGACAAGAAAAAGGGGAATGGTCTTAAACTGAGACAGGAAGTTTAGGTTAGATATTTGGAGGAGGTTTTTCACTCAGAGGGTGGTGAAGCACTGGAACAGGTTGTCCAAGGTGGTTGTGGATGCCCTGTCCCTGGATGCATTCAAGGCCAGGCTGGATGTGGCTCTGGTCAGCCTGGTCTAGTGGTTGGTGACCCTGCACATAGCAGGGGGGTTGAAACTAGATGATCGTTGTGGTCCTTTTCAACCCAGGCCATTCTATGAAAATGCTTCATTTGTTTAGGGAGTATGTACACCTCTTGCTGCTTGATGGCCCTGCTTTGTCACAAGATTTAAAAGGTTCTATTAAGATAGGAGATAGTTCATGTGAAAACTGCAATTGTGGGAACAGATACAAAGGGGAAGATAAGTCAGGTGTTTTTTTGTTTATTAAATGAGGTCTTTTTTCCCCAGTATCTCACTGGCTCGATGGTCTGGATATTAGCTTCTCCATCCCACTGCACTGGTTGTAATTCTTATGACTACACCTTTCTTGTTTGCATTTTCACCAAAACTCTACCTGAAACTAGGCAACAGTAGAACATCACCAGTTGTTGCTGTGAATCAACCCTTTCTCTTCCTCAAGCTTTCTGGAAGAAAGCTATTGTGCTACCTAATTTGTGTCTTTCCTTGCCTATCTGGCTTTTTTGTGCTATAATCACTTAAAAGCAGTGGTAAAGCTTCCTGATCTGTGTACTTTCAAAAGTATCTTTTTTTTAGACTTACTCACTTTGGTGTGGGCATAGCTAGATGAAATTTAATTATTTAATTGAAAGCACAGTAACATGTAGAAGAAGATATTTAGTCCAAGGAACAAGTGCGTACTATTCAATGGGGATAAATTAAAGGTGTGTTCTACAAGTGAACTCTGTTCCATATTCTACTTGGGCAATGAATGGGTCTGTGGTGTGAAAGGGGATGGCTTCTAGCAAGCTTATCATTGGCGATTACCACCAAGCTGGAGCTATTTGGCGTGCTGGTTCTCTTAACTTCAACTGATCAGAAAGTGCAGCCAAGCTTCTTTATGAAAGCATACAATACAATAAGAGATGCCTCTGTCCAAACATTAAACAATTAGAACTGTCGCAGAAAAAAACCCAACTATATTTGGAAAAACAAGGTGGTATTTTGGCAGGGGTGTATGGGAGACTGCCATTGTTTGGTGATTCAGAGAAAGGGTGCTGGGTGGAACACAGCTGTGCATGCTGGAAGCAGAGAAGCAGGGCTGCAGCAGGAGAGGCAGGAGCACTCTGAGCAGAGCTGCATTGCCAACACGGCCCTGAGGGGAAGCCAAGATCGAGATTCTTTTGAGCAGATTGCTGTTTGAAATGGCAAGCTTGGAAATGCGCCCAGGTGAACTGCTTCTTGTCTGTTCCTATTGTGTTCAGAGAAGCAGGGGGATATGTACATTCTTTGCATATAAAAAGAGTTGTAGTGAAGAAATATCTGACTCGAATCATAAGCTTCTCTGCCTAATAGAAAGAATTCAGCAAATCCCAAGCATTGTCATTTATGAACAGAAGGAAAACAACAAAATAAAGAGATGTAAATAGGTATGAGTCTTCCGTTGGAATGATCCACTAGTGGAAAACACTGTTTCTACGCAGAAATGTTTTCATTAGAAATCCCTTTTCTGTGAATGTTTTTAATTTAACCATGATTGAAGTGGAGCAGGTATGCCTCTAGGTGCAATGTGCTATTTTATCTTGACTGAAAAAATATAAACATAAAACTCCATGACAGTGAATTGCCTTTGAGAGTCAGTGTTCGGGTGCCCACTACTGCAAAAGCTTGCTGGAGAACTTCATCTCTCCTTAGGTTTTTCTCCTTGTGAGTTGCACAACTCTCCGCACGCATTCTTCCTGCTCTCCCCCAGTTCCCCATGAGAAAAGAGGCAGATCTGCAAGATGTCCCTCCAGCGATCAAATGCATACAAAGAAATTTAGATTGAACAAATGCATTAGGGAATACCTTTAATGCATTTATAATGGAATTTAAAGTTTTGGTAATATCTTCTTTCAATTAGAATTTTCAAAATTTTTCATGTTTCAAATGAAATATCTTTTAGAGTTTCAACTTTGAAATAATCATTTAGTGAGTGTTGTCCTGGCTTTTGAACAAAATCAAATCTCATCGCTTCCTTCAGGGTGGACATTTCAAGTTTCAGTCAAAGTGCTGACATTCTAGTGATCCTCACCTCCGGTCTTCCCAATGCATCTTGTATGATCTCCATTCATTCTGGGAACTCCTCTGCTTCCCTGTCAAGCATGATATTTGCAGTTGTGTCAGCTTTTGATATGTCGTTAAAATTGATCAAGAATGCATTTTCTGCAGAAGGCAGAGTATAGAAGCATAGATGAATCAGATCAAATTTGGTTAAGATTTTGTATTTAAAAAAAAAAAAGGGGGTGGGGGTTGAAGAGCTGAAAAACTTCATTCTCAGAAAATACTGAACTTGGATTCTCATTTTGAAATGACTTTTGGGTTTTGAAGTGGGCAAATTTCAAGAAATTAATTGAAAGGCATTGCATAGTCCAAAAGATTAAAATAGAACTATTTTCTCATATCTTCATCTTTGAAAATATTTCATTATTTAGCTGCTCTTTCTCAAAAATATGAAATATATATATTAGGACCTATTTATTCTACATATACAGAATTTTAAGCAATCCACGTTCCCACAACATTCTATCTGCTCAAACCAGTGTCAAACACATCTAATTTTTTTTATTTTTTTTTTATTTTATTTTTTTTTTTTTTTTGGGGATTTCAGACAGGTAAAGTTTTTCTCAGTGTGCATTAAATTTGCTGAAAATCAAATTTAGAGACAGGAATCAAAACTTCATTTAAAAAAAATCAGTCAAATGTGATGATAAAGATAAAAAGAAGTTGGAAATGTAGTTGGAATTCTTTTTTTTTAAATAATGCTTAACATGGAAGTTGTTTTTAGAAATAGGGTAGAGAAGGCATGTTTTTTAAAACTATTTTCCCCTTGTTTTACAGTTCAGCTATTGAGCTCAAAAAACAAAATTCAGGTCTATTTGCCATTCTTTTGCCTCTGCAAGTGTTAGGCAACCTTCGCAGGTGTGTTTTAGGCTCTGAACTAGTGAGTCTAGCAATTATAGGTGTATGACAGTCATTAGTTTTGACATTCACCACTCTAAACTCGATAGAGTGTGAGTGTGTGCCTGCACATCTCAGCAATCTGCCCTGCCCTTGGCACTAGGCTGGCAGGAGCTCCTCAGTGCGAGGCCTTGTTTTCTCCACTTCCCAGTGCCTAAGTGGGCACTGCTGTGCCCAGATCTTTTCCCTACTAATAGCTTTAGTTAATGAATATTTCCCTAAACTCCACTCTTCAAAATAATGCTGCGGGCTGTTTCTGGTGCTGATTCTTTAAGTGCTGTGTTTCCAAATATTACAAGAACATCTCAAAACAATCCCCATGATGTAAGCAGTTGCTCGAGGAGGTAGGTGGAGTTACGTTAGATCCTTTGTGTTGTTCAGGATAAAGATTTTGTTATTTTGATGAGTTTAATGTTCTTAACAGCTGATGAAAAAGCTATAAGCAATTAAAAACTGTTTCTTTTAAAATCTCTTGTATGCCTTTTTATATTAGGTTCCTATTTCAGATTGAGGTGAGAAGAACCTTTGTACTGACATTCCATTTTTATGCTTCTTGTGCTAAAGCAGGCTTTGCTTGCAGTGATACTTTTTACTAATGATGCTGTCAGCCTCTCCTTATGGTCTGAGTGATTTACTTGTTCTAAGAGGAACTGAGCGTCACTTACATCTCATTTATTCTTCATGTTTAACCTAAGAATTTTGATTTGAGAAAAATCCATTTATAAGTGAGAGCCAGACTAGCTTTATCCATTGCATTGTAAGAATGCCTTATTTTCAAGGGGGTTATAAACCCAAGAGGCTGAGGCATAACTAGAACATTAATTGACAGTGATATACCTGTTTTTCTAGCTTCTCTATAGTGTGTTAATCTCATTACTGTGTTGACTTACAAAAGCAAGGAAGACAAAATGGTAACAGCCTCTGTTATTTATGGTGTTATTAACCATTTGTATTGTTACTGATAATATAAATACTCATCCTTTCCTAAGACATGCTGGAAAGGTTTTTGGGACTCTCCCAGATAACTGAAAACTCTGTTAGAGTGGCACTCATGAAACTAATAATGGACCCAACTACTTTAGAAATGATGTCAGTATGCAGGGAATGGAGACAAATATTTTGGGATGCTCAGTAACATCCATTTCTAGCTGAAGATGGACACCTAGGATATATTTGGGCTATTATTCAGGTAAGCGTGTGGTGACACAACAGTGGCAGGAGAGGTTTGGCCAGACAAACTGCATGAATTTATGTTGGTACTGCCTGGAGATGGGATGGGTGACATCTGAAGGTCTCTTCCAGCTTCAGCTGGAGAAGCCTTGCCTCTCTCTTTCTGTCCCACTGCCTCTCAGTGAGTAGAGGCCAAACAGCTGAGATGGAAGTTGGCTGTGTGCTTCCACTTCCTGACTCCAACATTTTGGTGCTCTGACCACCCATCTGTGACGCTGGCGTTGGACACCATGAAGGGTAGTTATGAATTACTTTGAAACGAGACAACATTGTCCCGATTTCCCACAGCGACTCAATGTTATTTCAATTATGTAAGCATGTTTAATCATTCCCCTTTTGTTTTGTGCTGTGTGAACAGTGGTGTATCATGCCACCATCGTTCCTGCTCCTCAGGCTCAGATGTGTAGAGGTGATTGTTTGATGCCCCATTGCGTGGAGTAGGGGTGTTTGAGAGGTACAGAGGAACCATGGCATTTGGCAAGATTTGAGGCTGTGCTGGGAACCCCCAAACTGGCCAGGTGCTCTCAGTATCAGCTGCTGAGTAGGGGTTGTTCTTATTTGTAATTTTGGAGGCTGGCACCTGAAGGTTGCCTGAGTTTTGCATCGGGGTCTGGTTTCTATGAAAAACCTGCTGAAAAGGCTGCAATAGAATCACAGGTAGTGTTTTGGGGGATATCTATGTGATGAGATTACAAGCAGTTATCCCAAGAGTAAGATTTCATGTATATTTAGTGGTTTATTTGAGGATCCATCTTACTTAGTGTTTCTTATAGTAACATTTCCATGCATTATGCCTATTTTAATTATGAAATGAATATGAGAAAACTGAATTACAACTGATGCTCTGGCAGGGTTGTTTTTTTTTTTTTTTTTTTGAGATGATTAATTCTGACCGTAGACTATGCAAATAATACTGAGTGTTAAATAATAACTTTGTTTTAAATGTTAATATTTTGGGGGGAAAAAAAGGAGAAAAAAAAACCACATTGAAATAATGGCAGACAGCATAAATTCCATGGAACAAAATTACTCCTTTCTTATCAGTGAAAATCTTGTCATTTCCCTCAGAGAAGCCAGATTTTATTTGGCTTTTCACCTCACATTATTTATAGTATGAAAATACGTTTCTGCTACATATATTAGTGGAGAACTAGAGTACAAGATAATCTCCTCTGTAAAATGGCAGGCTTTTGTTCAAAATGTCTGCATTCATTGGCTTTATCTGCCTTATCATCTCTTTTCCTCTCTGATGAGTGCAAAATGTTTGGGTAATTTGCTTTGACCAGATCTGTCTGTGAGATCTTAAGTGGAAAAACTATTTGCATACTTAAGAATCCTGAGAACAGAGAGTGGCATTATAGTTAGGGATTTGGTGGGTTTTTTCCCCCCTATGCTGGGCCAAGAGAGACACTTTACATTTATATGTAGCAATTACCATTCCTAATTTTTCTAATTAAACTGCCTTGTGAAAAATTTAACGTATAAAATGGAGGCTGCCAAGCTAATCTGCTTTGCTCTTTGCCTTACTTGTTTTTCACATACCAGCCCACAGAAGTTCAAATAGCTGTTTTTCTCTTTACTCGTCCTTTGACTTTTTTAAAAGTTGTTTTGGAACGTATCTTCTCTCAAAAAAAATATGGTTTCCATACAAATAAATTTACTGAAAGTGTAAAAAAATAAAATAAAATAAAATTAAATTAACAATTAAAATAGCAGCTGCTTCCTTAAGTCTTTTCTTTTTTTTTTTTTTTTGGGGGGGGGAGGAGGTGGAGAGAGTGAAGGGAGATAGAAAATACCAATAAAGAACACTATGAAAGAAGTTACTGACAAAAAATAATTCTACTCAGAAATACATGCCCTGATAGATCTTGCTGAGCTGGCCAGAAGCATGAATGTGTTTGACAGAACATACCCATCTGCTTGCAGTCAGGACCTCCATTCAGCAGAGCAACTCACTGAATAAAGCCCACCACTGTGCTTACACACACACCGGCAAGTTCATGGGAAATGACCACCTTCTCTTTTGCCTGTGATTATTTTTTTTAAAACAAATCAAAACTAACATGTAGTGTTAGCAATTTTTTCTTCATTTGTATTTAATCATCTGAGTGCAATTCAGAGGCTGAAAGAGCAGCAGTGCTAATTGGAAGTATTCACTCTGCAAAGACTGCAAAGCAGAGAGTAATAAACTCAAATTGGAAGTGGCAGGATGTTTTTGCTGATAACACTTGTGCATATTTCATTATGCTTTCTGACCCTGGTGGAAGGTAAACTGTAAAACTTATGATTAAAAATATTATTTTTTTCATATTAAATGCATTTTATAATGTTATGGCTGTTGCTGATGAGAATTGGAACAGATCCATTCACTTCCCCTGACAGTTTCTGACCTTTTCAGGGAGCTCTGCAGGGTCTTGAAAAGTATGGGAATAAAACTGAATGTTTCTTCTTATCTCCTCTGCTGGGGGTTCCAGATAAGTTACAAAGAAAGATATTTGAAATAATGTCTTAAATTGACATTGTTGTTGTTCAGGAGTGAGATAATGTACTTCTACAAATTCTATTTCAGAACGTTCCCATGCTACTGACAAACTGCAGCATTCCAGACCATAACTGAGTTTGAAACTCTACATTTGTATGATGTAGAAATACTTTATAATTAATTCCTATTGTCATTTGTACACGTATGTAACTTTTAATGTGGATTTATGATGTTCCTTGTTTTGCAGGTATTAATTGTGCTGTCCATGTTTTTGTGAATTTTGGTAAGAAATGCGATACTCTGCATGAGTTTTCAGGAGTGTTAATTCTGTCCTAATGCTCAGGCTCATGGGAAACAATTTGCTTCCTCTGAAATGGGACCATCTGTAACGGTGAGAAAATGAGATCTTATGTCCAGATGCTTTATAATTTAGATTTGTTTTTTAAGCAACTGAAAAAGCGCATTCTACGGGCTGAAAAATCTCCTTCCTTAAAATCAGCACTGCGAGTGAATTTGAAGTTGTACAAATGGATTTGAAGTTTGATGATAAGAAAATTGATTGGAGATTGTACATTGTGAATACATTAGGTTTGTAAAGACAAAACATGCATGAAGTGCAATTACTGCTAGTGTTGCTATATTAGTATGAATGTTAATAGCATGTTTGTTTTTGAAATGGGTTATGCATTCTGGTAAATGTCTGCTTGAATCTAGTCATCTGTGTATCACTTGTCTAAGTACTCTCATTTAAGATGCCATATCCCTTCTTGTAGCAATAAAGGGGTAAAGCAACATTAATATTAAATAATTAGAAAAACAAAAGGGGAATGATTAAACATATTTACATAATTGAAATAACACTGAGTCGCAGTGGGAAATCGGGACAATGTTGTCTCCTTTCAAAGTAATTCATAATTCAGATTTTTAATTATGGCATATTCATTCATTTAAAGATGATTCTGGATGAGAGGGCCACTAATGAAATACAATCATTAGCATCTAAACAAAGTAATTTAGAAAGTCTCCTTTCGGGGAAAAGATTTCTAGAACATCATCAATCACACAAGATATGCAAAAACAAGCAATTAAACCACACACAAGAACTACAACAACCTTATATATTAGTAATGTACACATGAAAACATAACTGATTACAATGATTAGAGTAGGGTAGTGTGGTTAATTTGTATGTTATGTAGCAATTTCATGGAAGAATGTACCAGGACAGACTCATTGCACAACAAATGAATGCCATGTCATTGATACGTGTTAAATAGACTAACATCATTTCAGCTCGTGCAAAGTTATCAATAAAAAATCCAGTGACACGAATCTGGAGCTGTGTCCTTCACAGAAGCATAAATACCCCGATGTGTATCCTGGGGCTGCGTTTTGGTTTCAGCTATGATTTTGTTTGGGATTTTTTGTTTCTATTTTTCTTCTCTTTCTTTTTTTTTTTTTTTTTTTTTTTTTTTTTTTTTTTTTTGTATTTGCATTGTATTTGGTTTTGTTAAAACGGCAAAATAAAGGCTTAGGAAGGTATTTCATGAGAGAAGCAGGTGCTGCATTAGTTTCTCATTAACTACTCAAATCCTGTTTTGGGCTTATAGCAACAGAGTGCTCATAGACCTAAATGGGTCAGTGATTTACAGGGTCTTTCCATATACACAATTACAATTCATTAAACATGCAGCAGCGTTAAATGGACAGAGTAATTCTGCATGACTTTTAGTGTCTGTGCGCAGTGTCCTGTTTAAAGGGACACAAAAAAGCTGCTTTAAACACCTTCTTCTTTTGGTTAAAATATAATCTTGTTGGAAACCCGCAACACTTCCTTCTCTCTTTTAAAGAAAAGGCAGATATAGCTGTGTGTGTGTGTGTGAATGCAGGGAGCATCTTGCCACAGAGCGCCTGGTGTAGTCGCTCTGCCTTTGATAACCACCAGGCTTAGAAGCCAAAATATGTTCTATTGGGTACTCAAAGGATAAAAATACTGGTTAATTTTCAGCAGTGCTCCTTCATTTGACTTTACAATTTATAGCAGCGAACATTAATGCAAGAATAGCTTGGTCGAGGAGGAGTTTAAAATTAGAGCACCTCTTCTCATTAGCCCCAGCAGCCTGACCCAGGGTGAACTGAGAAGTAATTTGCCGCCAGATCCTCATTTTGCTTCTGTTATCACTCCTTGTAAATGAAGCGCAGCAATTTATTGTAGCACCTCAAGGAGTCAAGAACATAATGTGTAAAACACATACAAAAAAAATCTTTCTTCACATTCATTAACACCCAGCACACAGAGGCTGTTCACTTTTCACTCTAATGAAGGAGGGGGATCTTAAATCTAAAGCTTTCCAGCCTGTGAAGAAGGCCTCTTCAGGTCATTAGACAGAAGCTGAGTTGGACTGAAGAAAGGTCATTGACAAAAAAGGGAGAATGGCAATATGATGAAAAATAGAAAATGGATAAAAGAAGAGACTTTAGAAAGCTCGGAGAATGGAAAGTACATTTTTGGCTTCAGTGATCAACCCTTCTTGTCTCTATGTTCATTTTCTGTTGTCGGCAAAGAAAAGAATATCTGGCTTTTTATTTAGCTGGGAATTGCTCTCATGTTTGGTCAATTCTCATTTCATCACCCTTGATCTGACCTTGCAGAAAGCATTAATAGGCTTATTTTTAAGGGAGCTTTGTCTGCTGCCCGTAAATTCAGCTCTTCATTTTGCTCTTTTTTATTAAAAACATGCTGTCTACTAAATTTTAATGTATTCTGATTATGTAACTGACAATTTCCCTGTAGGGAAATCTTTTGTCTCTCCCATCCTGATTAACACTTTGGGTTTATAGCTCTCTATTAACATCACGTTCAGGAATATTAGGAAGTGTCTATATGCAAATTAATTTATATTGGTAATAGAAATAGAAGAACTTAAAGAGGAGCCGGAATCACGCTGAACGAGTGCTGAATGCACAGCAAAACCTGTACTTAGGGCTGGAGATTTCCTAAGCCAAGAGGTGTAGAATCTTGTAGAAAATGCCTTTTTGTGTCATTCACCCAGCCTCCACTGACATTAATCCTGCAGTCCTGTAGCAATTGCTATTAGGCAGTGCTTTTCTCCATTAACGCATACAGCTTGTGCTGACATATTCTGTTACTGCCATAAATGTACTGTGAGGATAAAGGCACAACAAAGATGCGGGTTTTTTGTGTTATCTCGTTTGTTATTATAGATGAGAAATTTTTTTTTTTTTGCGTATTTCCTTATGCTTGCTCACATTCCATTGCTGAAAGTTCCCTTCGTGTAACTTAATCTTACGTATTAGAGCGTATACATTTTGTAGTAAATGCTTTCCATTTAGTTAACAGCATGAGACCATTATCTTGTGGCAAAACTCTGTTCCAGTGAAGCCTCTTCATTAAATAAGTAATCAACCTTTACTTACAATGGAAAGTGGAATTAGTAATATATAAATATATGATGCTGAAAAGCCATCAGTTGACACCAACATGACCTACATCAAATTTTATCATATTGTTCTAATCCTTCTGGAAACTGATATGCGGTAATGTGCCTCAGGTGGTCTTAGACAAACAAACTGACAAAAAGTGCTACAAAAACAAGACAAATGGACTGTCAACATCCACGGTATATCTAAGAGATGGCGTAACTTATTTTGGAACTCTACAAGGGTTTGTATTAACTTTTCTTTAATATGTACCCTTGTGAATTATGCGTGTAAATACTACAGCTCTGTATCCAAAGCTGCAAGCTGCTTTATTTATTGCTGAGCTGGGACAGCAGTCTTTCAGAATGTGATCCTTCACATTACCCCCAGTTCATCCAGCTTTGCTGTTCAACTATTCCTGGTATTGGGTTGAGGTACTCTTTTTAAGCCAGGCAGCTTAGCAGGTGGAGGATGGGGAATGACTGTTCGGGCAGGCAGCACCTCTGGATTGTAAGCACTGACACCAGGGTTGGGTGAACGAGGTGCTAGATCTTCTAAATCAGTGCTGCTCTCATGTACTCCCAGTTCCATGAGCGCCTTAGCACTGGTATTCTTAGACACAGCCACCCTGAACTACTTCTGGAGCACGAGTTTTCTGTAATATTCTACATGTAGCATATTGTAAATTACAAGCTTTATGCTGACTTTATAATTGTTGCTGAAATTATAGTTTTCACTGGGAAACCCACTGCATTCTTTTACTTGTCTGGAACTCGGAAGCGTGCGTATGTCGTGCTGAGCACAAAGGAGTATGGTAGAGCAGCAGAGGGCAGAGCTTAACTCTGGAAGGAAGAGGGGAGATGATATTCATTAGGTGTGTATTTAAGTGTCCAGAATGTCCACCTCTAACTGGAAAACCGTGGGTAAGGTGTGATTTGGAAAAGTCAGCTTCCTGACTTTAAAATGGGTTTGACTGTTCAGTTGGCAAAAGCTGTGGATACTCCTTTGTATTGCCAGTCCATACTGTAGCTGGGTATTGTCACACTAGCAGCTCCTAAAAAATAGCTAAGAGCCAGTGCATTAAATGTGAGTAGTAGGTACGAAACAGAATGGATGTTATTCAGACTAAAGTGCATAGCTACTATATGGATTTGTCACATACTTAGTCACACGCTTATGATCTGAGAGATGGATGTAATATTTACTCATAACTCAACAAGGTGAGTGCTGTGTTCTATTTGTTGTCCAAAAGTAGTCTCTTAATTTCCTTTCTCACTTTTCTAGAATGCGATGAGATCTCACATACCTTCTACCTGAGACACATATATTGGACTATAAAAGTTCTGATGATAATTAACAGCACTGAATCAGGAACTGCAAGCACTTTACAGAAATATCTGCATTTACTGAGTACTATCTTAAAACCAAGAAAACAGTTGTTCAGAGAGGACGGACAGCCTGGTTTAAAAGTCCTGAAGCCTTGGTTGAGCACATATCCAAAGGAAAGGTATATTTGTTTGAACATATTCAAGAAAATTTCTCAGAATTTCACTTGGGAAATTGCTTGGCGATGTTTTAGTCCTTATTTCCTGTCCTTGTATTTGAAATTAAGAAAAAGGAAATTGGGAAGTGGACAGGGAAAAACCAGACAAACCTTACCAACCTCTATTTTTTGTAGTCTAATTACATAAAAAGATGACATTGCCCAAAGGCCAATTTATTTTCATCTAATAGTCTTGGCCTTTTTGGGGTCCCAAATGTCTTGTTATAAAAAACTGCCAGTGAAGTCATAATTTTCTCTTATCATTGGATCATTTGGGTGGACAAGGTGCTCAGAAGTATATAAGTAGTTATTCAGGCAGTGTATATTTTAAAAACTTGTATACGTATGCATGTATGTGCATTAAAACCAGTGCTTATATTCTTGCTTTAATTTTATGTACAGTGCTTTCTGAGCCTAGTCTCCATTCAGAACTTCTCTACCCGTGTCCTGTTTTGTTCATCCAGCCCTGGATTTCATCTTATTTAACTTGCTGGGGGATTTAAAACGGTGAAGGCTGGCTTCTTTTCTACCACTATATATATCTGGCTGGATATAAGGAGGTTTTATGCTGATTGTCACCCTGTGTGGTTGGGAAGGAAGAGTGAACTGGGAGAGGTTAGTTAACCAATGTGCAGAATGGGGAAATAGTCCATCTCTTGCCCTCTGTAATTCACAGACTATTTTAGACACTAAAATTGTGACAGCTTGCTCTTGTGATAAAGATGTTAACAAGATGAGAAAATGACATTAATTTAATCTATTCTTACAGGTCATACTGAAATGAGTCTGTGATGGTACAAAATTATAATAATAAATATGGTAGTAATTTTACAATTCTTTATAGATACCATTCTCAGTCCTTTCACATGCAAATGTCCTATCCCATCCTTCATGGCAGTGATTTTTGGAGCCATCCAGACTCTAATTCAGAATCTTCTAATAGTTGATTCCATAATTACTTTATATTGCAAGAACAATACAAAATACTATTCCAAATTAGGATCTCAAGACAGCTCTCCTTTTATTTCTCTTTCTCTTGGCCTTCTAGGAACATTTCCAATTTAGACGTTTTCCACGCTCTCAAAAGTGAATCGTATCATCAGCATTCTTAGCTCGTACTACATCAACAGCTAAAGAACAGTAGTGTACAAACCTTACAGTATTGTAAAAAATATGATTTAAAGATATTTTCATGTGAATGAAAGTGGCGGTTTTGATTTGTTAGTATTTTCACTATCTTGGCAAACCTGACACATTAATTCCCAAATACTGAAAAGTTTCATGGATCTGTGGGCAAATAATTATTTAAATTAACGTGATTATCAGTTAGTTAAAATTCATGCTTTTATAAGTGCCTCATTCAGTCAAGGAAGAAAAACACCTTTTTTTTTCTAAGGAGTATTTTAAAGAGTAGTATTAAATTACAGGAAAAAAAAAAAAGTAATTCTAATCAAATCTGAAGTTCAAATTCTNAAAAAAAAAAAAAAAAAAAAAAAAAAACACCACCAGAATTGTGTTATCTTTATTTTCAGACTAGTTTATCTCAGGACTTTTACCAGTTGGTGATTATGAGCTGCCTGGGCACTGGCAGTTGCTGAAACAAAGCAGCTGAGCTGCACCTGTGGACAGGGGTAGGACCCTCAGCTGAGGTGAGCAATTGTAGCATAACTTCAGCGGCAACTTCACCATTGTGTATTGTTGAGTTTACACCTTCTTTGTAATCTGCTGGATACAGAGGGTGGAGCACAGCCTCTGCATTCTGTTTAATAGCCTCAATTACAGGTGGAAAAGCATACGGTATGTAAATCAGTACTCACTAGATGTGTAATAATTGCAAGGTCAGCGTGGACAATGTTTTGTTGAAGTGCTGCTTTAAGTGAATAATTTCAGTGATGAAAGTGTATTTTTTCATATTTGAGAGCTAATGTGCTGAACGGGTCTTTCAGAAACATTGCTCCAGTTGCACTGCAATGTTAGAAATGGCAATAGCCAAATTTCACCAACTTCAGCACTAAGAGCATGTCTTAGGAGATAATGTGACACGTAGGTGCCCATAATTGTGCTAGGATTCAAAATACAGTGCTCTCAGATTTTGGATGTGGAGTCATGGGAGAGGAAGCTGAAGATATTTAATAGTTGTAAGCAAAGCAGACAAGGGCAGAGTTATGTTTGCTGGAGATACTGAAAGCATTACAGAAGATCGCTATGGTAGAACAGTTGGTGGGAGTACATGCTCCCCTTTCAAGAGCAATGTTTCAAGATGCCTGTGCAGATTTTGAAAGAGATAACCATGATTTCCTGTAAACAAAATTAATTTTAACTGCGAGTGCAAGTTAAATACTACGCCTTCAATTTTGTTTTCAGATATTTCAGTGAACAGCTTCCACTGCCTTATACAGAGTAAGATCTCATGTGATATACTCAGGCAGAAATTCTCAAGATATTAAATTTAAAACAGGTTTGAACAAGTCTTACAGTAGAGTTGCAGAAAGGTCTCCTGCTCTCCTTTGAAGCACCAGTTATTCTTATAAAATTATTAAGCATCAAGCTGCTCTTTCATGTAAATGTAAAATAGGTGATTCAGTGAATACTTGTATGCAGAAGTACTTCCTTAATTTTAGTGAGATTACACTCATGAGGAAATACATATACTAATGAAAAACAGCAGCAGTCTTAAGAGTCATGTTAGAAAACAAAAATCTGGCAAGATCATAACGTAACTATAAACAAAGAGGAACATAAACTGTATAGAAAAACTGTAGTCACATGACATATTTGAGATTAACAAATTTTATTATTTGTCTTTTTCACCATGGTGGTTTGTGATGTAAAGGCTCTAAGATGACTTTAAATTAATTTACTCTGTATTCATAATTCTGATTTACTAAGGTAAGTTTAATTAAGCTGATTATTTCCCATTAACTTCTGTTAAATATCGCAGTTACTCTTTTTGCTTAAGTCAATTTCACATTCTCTTCCATGCAAATTATTTCTAATTTATTATGGAATTCAAGAAAGTAAGCATCTGAGTAAAAAGGATGTTTATTGGCAAGAGTCTAATTTAGCACACATAAGTACCATTATTCTTTATTACCCTCATTATAGTGCAAAAGACTTGAGCTAGCCTTTCAAGAAACACAATTTGTAACTAGATGGAGAAGGTTAGGAAGAAACAAACTCATTTCTCTATTCAAACCAATGGCAGCATGAGCTATTCCTGGTGATATGTGTTGACTACCTTTTTTCCCTTCCCTTCTCATTTTTTCTTCACTTTAGTGCAATGATTTTTCATTATGCTTACCTGGCACATAAGGATCCCTGTATAAGACAAGGTTGGGGGATGAAGAGTTATTAACAAAACCTGCATCTCACTAGAACATTGCATGAGACAAAAAATTGGCAAATTTTGGTTTCTTGACAGAATCACGGAACATCAGTTTTATGAACAGAACTGCTCTGAAATTTTATACAAACTAATTTTTAGTGGAAGAATTACTTTCAGTTGCAGAAAGTTCTCTGGTTTTGGTTACAAGATCACATTTTTCTAGGTAAAGACAAAAAACTTTTAACCAAAGGAGGAAAAGGTGCATAATAAATTGCTCTTACTTTCAGACTCCCTTGCTTTCTTCTTCAAATGTTTGGCCAGCAAATGAGTATATTATATGCCTTGATTAAGAACAAGATCAGAAAACATGACAAAAGATAAAGCTAATTCAACAAGTTTTTTTGTTTTAAAATTATGGCAAGCATGATCACTGCAGACAGTCATCCCTTTGATAAATTCCCATTGAAATCGATGCTCCTCTGACTGCAAGACCCAAACTCTTTGCATGTTGTGGAAGGTGATGTTCTCCCTTAAGCCCAACCGCTGTTTTTTGTGTTATTCACATTTAAATGCCAATAAGTTATGCAATATAAGATTGATTCTGTGCTCTTTTGTAAATAACTGAAGTAATTGAAAGAAACTAGGGAGAGAGCTAGACACATTGGAAGCCGTGCGGTAGGATCTGGCCAACTAGCAGACACATTATAGTTGCACAAACACAACGGAAGTACACAGGGTAAGGAGATTTTTTTTTCAAGGCAGCTACCTGTATGCTGTTATTGCATTAAAAAGAGGAACATATCTGGGTGCTTCTTTTATTCCTGCATTTGGGTGAACAGATTTCTAAAGATGACTGTTCCTTTCTTGATTACATCCTCCTCCAAATGGGAGGAAAAAAAAATGCTTAAAATAACAGTCAGCATTAGACCAGGAGAAAACACATTCACCACATAAATGAAATAATTGTAATCAGAAGAGTGGAGTTATCACACTAAGAGGATTTCTGTGAATAGATGAATTCTGCGTATAACATAATCAAATTGTCAACATTGTTTAGTCTAGTCCTACTTTTATTCATTTCCCAGATTTTCTGATTAATTTAAATCATGGTTAATTGAGTAATGAAACATTCAGGAAAGTTCAGTTTAGTAACGACAATTTCCACTTGTTAATACACATTAGTAGAAAGTCTGAAAAATTATTAAAAGAAAAATGGTATTTTTGACTGCAGATTACTTAAATTCTGAAGCCACTTAAAAGGGCTTGGTAACACCTTGTGCCAAAAAACCACGTGTTTGATTTCATATGTTATACAAACAATAGAACAAACAATAGGTTGATTTCCTGAGTAGGAAGAAACCTGGATTAGGAGAAAGAAACACCCAGCCCAGAGTCAGGAAAAGTGTGAATTCGTGCAGACAGGGAAAACATGCAGTTGTATTAAGGCTGGAAGCACATACTGCAAACTTTGGCAAAGAACATCCGTTTGCATAGTACGGGCAGACATTGGCAAGCAGATAGCTGCTGGCATCTGCCCAGCAATTGTAAATGGACCCCTTGGCTTAGAAGTTTAATTGTGTTAATGTTGCACTGGAAATATTGTTCACTGTCATTAATTGTGATCTTAGTAATCGTTCAGGCATTTTTTCTGAGAACTTAGTCAAAGAAGAGCTTTCCTAAGACTGCTTTTTCTTTATCTCACTATGTATTCACTGGCTGGTCTTAACAAAGCCAGCTATGAAATGGTTAGTATAATAAAATACATTTAACCCGATATTTTGATAAAAGATACCATAGAAAAAAATTATAATTCTTTAAAATGGAAGTTGATGAGGCAAAAAATGGTGAATCTAAATACCATTGATCCAAATGGTAGAGGTGGACAGCTGACGATAGAGTACATTATTCCACTCCACTGGATGAAGTGACTTTCAAGGACTGATTAGCTCCATGTCTGAGAGGGTTAGCCCCCTGCCTGTTATAACAAGTGCCTATGAAAGGGAGAGCTGCTCTGACAACTAGCTATGCTAACCGTGAAGTTATTTCAATACTTTCTCTGCTAACAAGTTGATTAATCCCATCATCATTTTGAAAACCTATTTCGTATTGAATAAATCATTTTCTAATAAAGAGCAGTTAGGAGTGTAAAACCTTGACTTTGTCTCAATGGCGTTACTAGCCGTACAGCAGATTCTGACTCTCTCCAAGTTCTCTGTAATGAAGATGATTTTTTTAATGCTGACTGACAAGTTTTATTTTAAAAATGCAGCATACGCTAGGCTGATATCCTAGTGGCAATGTCACATCATGAATCTTCTACAGTGAAGAAACGTTCAGGTTTTACTGTGAGCATCAATGTTAAATGTCTATTATTTCTATTACTTCCCATTTTTTCTTACGCTTTTGCTATTAAGTCAAACATAACGTAAGCAAATGGTTGCTGCTACATGACAAATACATCACTGCATGTGAGAGAAAGATCCAGTATAATCTCTTGCATTTGAGACATCACATAATTGTTTGAAACATTTAGGAGACTGCAGACAGCCTGTGAGGAAGAAAAGATGTTCCAATTAACTATGGAAAGTGTTCACTTATGTGCTCGAAATGTGAAGATTTGAAAAATACAGAGCTTAACATTCAGGGGAACTGCAATAAAGCATATTATAAACAGTAAAATGAGTATTTTGTCTTCATAAAACAGTTCCTATAATGACATAGCATTAAAACCATCTTGAAGCCCAGGAAAAAATTGAACCCTGAACAAAAAGATAAACTGATATTTTTAGTAAGTCCAAGATTTCACGTATCTATAAATACAATCTCAGAAAAAGTGGAATAAGTGCATTACTAACTACCTTCCTTCCTCTTCATTGTTGCAAATTATTGTATTGTCTGTTTTGGAGTTTATAAGTAAGTACTTGTGTTAGCAGAGATTTCAAGGTGACTGGGCTACATGTCTAGCTGCGGTAAGCCTTTGTATTGTGGTCCTGAGGCAGCTCCAGAGCACCGTTCTCCAAGCAATGCAATATGTAATTGAGGACACCTTCCCTGAGCTGCAAGTCAGCAGTGGTACTGCGGGGTGATCGCAGAGGGTACAATTCTTGAGAGCATTATGGGCAGGAGATGCTCTCAGGTGCAGCAGTCTGGGAACAAGGCTGTAGTCCTTTTCCCTCCCTCGTTTGTGGGAGTTCTTACAATATAATGGGGATATGACAAGCCCCGGGCTGGATTTGGCTCTGTTCTCTGTCTGTGGTTTCTGATATGCATTATCAGTAATTGAGTGGTTAAATAAGGTTAGATAAGTAAGATTTACTTGGGACTCTGAAAATTGTTATGATATGAATTCAAGTCATTCCACTAAGGGCTATTTTGCATTTTTAAAATCTAATATTCTTAGCTAGCTTCTTCCAGGGCATGAACACACCTAGTTAAATACAGAGCTGGAATTACAAATTTGTTTCATTTACCTTATCTCTTAAACTAGAGGAAAAGAGCAGTATTACAGTAATAGCAATGACTAGAAAAGAAGAAAATAAAAGCTGAAAGTTCTAATCAAAACTGTAATCAGAAAGATGACAAATGGCGAAGATTATTAAATTTTCTTTGCTCCCTTGATGAATTTAATAAAGAACTAATCAAAGATCATTAGAAGGCTTTTGTGCTTGGTGTGCATTGTAACTGGATTGCAATCGGAATTTATGTTTTAGCAGTTATCTAGAGTTGAATTGGATGTGTAAATATAGAAAAGAGATATTTTTAGCATTTTTCTTTGAAAATATTTATTGTAAGATATATATCCATTGTATTTTGCTTCTGAGCTTCACTTGGTAAAAACAGAAAATCTTTCACCATAATTAGAAACTTTAAAATTGATGTGAATGTTTAGTTTTAATTTTTAATTATTTTTGATTATTTCTTTCTTCAGATTTTCCAGAAATTTAGAAAAGAAGCGTTTATTTCCTAGAAAACTGCATAAGCATTCCAGCTGCTACAACTACTGATAATTTATAGAGAGCCATAATAGCATGGAAATTTTTCTTCCTTTCCTTTTCTTCATACACACTCCCATGTTAGATGCCACTTTGTCAGTCTGCCCCTCTACTGCCATACCACAAACATCTGCCACTGATGTCATGGGCCAACTTAATAAAACAGGAGACATTACTTTCAGAGCAGCCTTCATATCACAAAATTCACTACCCAAGCACCAGCATGTTCCCAAGTGCGCTCCAAGGACACATGTAGTGGAGATATGAGATTTCTTCTGATAGTATTCAGCAATTATTATTATTTTTTTTTGGCTAATTATTTATGTGACTATATCCATGACAAGGCATAGCACTAGAGAAAAGGGTTTTAGAGGTGCAGCTTCTTTTAGGTTCTCCTTCCCACAGGGAAGGAACCCTCAACTGTAGACCTGGCTCTTACTGGTGTGTGGAGCAACCGCTACCCTCAGCAAAGTGTACCAGTGACTAATGAGCACCATCAAGAATGCGCCACACCTTATTTCACCCTTAAATTTGCTTTGGTTCAAATTCCAGCAGCAGGAGATTGTATCTTTCCTTGTCAAGCTGCAGTGTCTATTATTGCAGTTTTGATTGTTACACAGCTATTTATCTGCTGTCGTGAAGCTGCTCCTTGGTATACATCCCCTTTAGAGAGAGACGACATATACAGTCTTCTGCTCTAGGACCCATTTTCCAACCTTTTAGTGCCAGGCATCCTTCTTGAATGTAGCCTCTAGGTAAACCTTGAGTTAGGTGAATGTAAACCTTTTATTGAAGTTCCGGGTCTTGTGTCCACTCCTCTTCAGTTTGACTAGAAAATCCACTAAGAAATGTTTGACCTGTGTCTGTTGTTCACTATTATTTTGTTGGAAGATTTTCTAAGTGCATCTGAGTGCACAGGCATTGCAGAGGCCAAGGACTGAACATACCCTGAATCTGAGATATTAACAGACTGATTTTTTTTTTTTGTGTAACTGTCATCGCTTTAAACCCATTGGGTCTTCCTTCCTCTTCAAGAGGAACAAACGACATTCCAACTCTCCCCATGAAATTGAAGGCTTCCAAGGGGAACAAAGAAATAGGCAATATGTATAACAAATACATTATCACCTCACAGGAGCAGGTGAAGATCCATGTGCCTGAGCATGGGGTTGTGCCCTTGGGAATTGTGTGCATCCCTCCTGCAGTAGCCAGCACCACTTGTTTCCTAAATCCACACAGAGTCAGGGGTACAGGGGATGTGAGGGAAGTACAAAACCTCTGCTTGAGTCTGTGCTCAGTATCAGATTTGCTCTTGCTCTGTTAGAATTGGTGGCTACACACTGCTTTCAGCATGCAGCTTCTGGCTGCAGAAGGCATCCCGCATCTCTCATATGGTACCCATGCTGGCTCATGCAGTCTTGATTTCATTCTGTGTTTGTATCAAGGCTTTGTTGTTCCTGTGTGAGGGATGGAAAGCAGATGTGTAGCTCTGCATGAGAATGTGCCTGGCTTTTACAGCACTTACTGTCCAGAAATTGCAGGGCTCCTCACCAGGATTCAGCTGAGAGCAAAAGACCAGTTCTTCCATACCCTTACCTGTATGAGCAATGAGGTTTGGTTTTTATGCAGTGCAACAGGTATGAGCACAGCTATTTACTGATATATCTTAAAGGGATTTCCACTTGTGTGGAATTTGTTTCTATTTACTGCAATATTTTGAATTAGTGAAAATGGGGGAAAATATTACAGAGAGTTTCCTCGGCCTGCATCTTTACACTCAGGTGAAATAAGCCATGCATACGATAGGGAATCTAAAAAAAAGTTATATTCAGATTACCCTAAAGCATGGAGAAACTGCAGAAGTGTGAGCCAAGGGAGGTCAGTATGTGTAGTGCTGTATTTTTCTGTGAGCACTTGGGAAACTTGCCACAGAAGATGTGTCTGCAGTGGGATTGAAGGCATGATGACAATAGGAGATAGGAGCACATACTGTGGCATGGATTGCTGCTCAGATCGGGTTTTGAGATGCACTCTGTTTGTTAGATTCCAAATTTGCTCTCATTGCCTGAGCTAGCTGGTTTAGAGCAAGTGTGGGTGTGTTTCCAGACATTGAACACCTTACATTACCCTGCAGGCACACACGCCCAAAGGCAGAGCATGGACTTGCTGGCCCTCAGTCTCTGCCTCTCCTTCCTTCCTGCAGCCAGTGCTCTTGCTCTTGCAGATAGCATTGTAAATACAGTCTGACCCCTACACTCTGGCTGACTCTATAGCCAGCCTGATCTTATGATGCAGGAGTACATAGCAACACAAGATGGAGAGCACTGTTAATAAAAGAAAGAATTAAAAATCATTGCAGAACTCATTCAAACACAAGTCTACCTTGAACTCCACTGCCAGTGGTGTAGTCTTTTGCTTTGCATCATTTGTAGCTGAGCAGAATTAGTGCAAAACACTACTTACTATATTTTCAGAATATACTTCTGCTTTGAGAGATGCCTTTCTCTCTGTTCCACTCCATCCCATGTGCCTGCTTGTACTACACAGCAGTAAACAAGCAAGCAGCTGTTGTTCAGCTGCTATTCACCTTTCCCTCTTGTTCTAGCTGATCTTGATGCAGTGTGAGAAAACAAGTCAAGAGAGAGGGTTATATCATTTGTTTCTGAGAATCACAGTGAATGCTACATTTGTACTTCTGACTTGTTGTCTTTTATTGCATAATAAAAAGTGAAGAAGCTAAGTACTTTGTTATAGGAGTAGAAAATACTTGTGCCCATAATTAAATCCTTCAAGTATAAGAATCAAAGCCTAACCCATAGATTTTCAAATTATTAAATGCTTTGTGTTGCTGTACTTCCCATAGCTGTACAGGTCAATACTAGTCCTGGTGAGCTGGTTGTAAAATACACCTTACAGCCTTTATACTTTTCACTGAACTCTCTTTGCACAATGATTTATGGAGGCGTAGCATGCTCAGCCTGTTCTTAAATTAGGCGGTGCAGCTATCAGGAAGAGGCTGGTGTCTTGAACTGAATGTTATAATTTCATGTGTCAATAGCAACTTTAAAACATTAATAACGACTTAATTGAACAGACATTGCTTCTGAGTATCTTATGGCCATTTAGGTAATATTTTGGTATTCCTTTCTTTAAGCATCATAGTAAAATTATGCAGACAAAATTATATTTTAGTTCATTACTGAAGAAAAAATTATGAATGAAATGAAATATTCCTGTTGAGAAAAGAATGAATTGTGGCTGCTGTTTAAAGTTAAATATTTTCTCATTTACAAATCTTGTAGAATAAAAATAAAAAGCGTTATTTGCACATATATCCCGTTGGCATATTTTTAGCATCAGGTACAACTCCAACACAGCTCATCAGAGCAATTAGCTGTTAAGCATTTAAATCATGGTAAAAGTATCTTAAAACTTCTTTTGTGATCTTATCGCTTTTTAGGGAGCACATTTATACACAAATTGCTTGGCATCTCTGTATCAAGGCTTTGATCTCTTGCACTATCATTTGTTGGCTCAGGTACAAGAGACTGTAAAATATACAAAGCTCCCTGCTCTAGACTCCAGCTGAAATGAAAAAGGAGGCTGTTTATACACAGCCACTCATTAGCTAAGTCTGTCAATATTTACATGATGCAAGTATAATGCCTTCTTTATGTTAGATAAATTATTTAATGCAACTCTAATGAGACTTTTTTCAGAAGCGTAACACTTAAAATAAGTAACTTTCTAGTTCCCCCACTATAATCATAGCCTTCATACAGTACTTTTCCGTGGTTTCTTTTTCAACTATTTGTTCAGCTTTGGAAAAACAATAAACTGTATTTTATGACTGATAAATAAAGCCATCTATGATTTTGTTGCCTTATAATATTTCTTGAAAATGTCATCAAACTATGCAGCATGCTCTCTCCTTATGTATATTTTCTAGTGTCACAGAAAATGCTGCATACTATAGGCATACTCACCACACCCCCACCTGAGAATTAAAGTTCAAGTCTGCAGGAACTGGCAGGTGCTGGCAGCCTGTGTGCTTTGCTGACAGACACACATTTAGCACATTAGATCACATTAATGCTTTTCAACAAATCAAGACTAGAATCAACTGTGCCTTTCTTCATTTGCACCTCTGTCTATTAGGACTTTTTTTTTTGCTCTTTGGCTTGGTTCCTTTCTGGACCCTGAAGGCAGCTGGAAGCAGAGGAAGAGCTCAGATCTCTGTGTCTTATTCTTATTTTAATATTTGAAATGCCACACAAACGCTGTGATTAGAAATGTCTATAACTAAAAACAAAGAAGTAGCAGCATCTCTTGGAAAGAATGGGAATGAGGGGGAAATTATTCCCGGCCTTACGTATGTGGAAGAAAATACAAGCTGTAAGCATATCTGTCCGTGCCTTTTCAGATAGAGAGGGTGCTAAATCCTAAAGTTAGGCTTCCAGTATCCTAAAAAATATTTTCTTGGTTTTTTGGTGTTTTATTTCTGTTGTTGATGTTTGTCTGTTAGTTGTTTTATATAAATATGCCTGTATGTAGCTTTTTGTTTTAAGTACTTGCATATGCACATAAATATTTTCCAGCTACTATGTTTTTCTAGCTGTTACACGTATAGTCCTATCATCCTTGTAATACTTCTCTGGTGGATGATGTTAGCAGAATTTCTGTGTGTTTCAAAATGTATTTCAGAGCTGTAAGAAGGCATTTGTCATTATTTGCAGATGTCTCCTGTGACGGTTTTAGAATTTTTATGTATTTCTTCACTGGCTCTAGTAATAACTGTTATCTTCAATATTCTTACACCTTAATGTTGTTTGTATACAGCCATCATTTCTTTCATGAAAGACCCCTCCAAGCTGATATTAAAACTGTTTATGCCTTAAATAAAGATAACCAAGGAGTGTTTTGCATGGGGACAGATATAATTTAGGTCTCCCAACATAGGCAAGACTATTTCACAGGGAAAAGTAGAGCATAAAGCAATATTTTCTGTTTTGTATTCGGGAAAGGGAGAAACAAGATTTTATCCTTGCTCCACGCTGAATCTTCTATTTGTGGATAATCCAAGGAATTCCACAGTTACCAGTGATTCACCTGAAAGAATTGTGACCCCTCTGTATTTTGTCTTCTGTTGCAATTCACCTGCTTCCTGACAAGTCTTGGAGAACCATACAAAAGAAAGCATTCTCTGGTCAATTTTTGGAAGAAAGAACGTGCCTGATGATGACTCGGTGTGTTCCGAGCTATCTGAGAGGCTGATGCAAACCTCCCTTCCACAGCCCTTGCAGTCCCTTAAGAGCCAGAGGGACACTGCGTGTGGCCTACAGATGCGCCAACAGGACCACGTGCAAGGCACCAGGCCTGGGGCCTGACAGGCCCTGCACACCAGTCCCAGGCCTCAGCGCTGACACAGGGCCTGCAGCCATCAGGCTCCTGGGGCTGGAGGCACCGCCAAGCCATTGCACTTGATTTTAAAGTGGGAGAGAGCTGCAAGATCCTCTCTTCACACAGCATTTCCTCCTTGAAGTGGTATTACTGTTGGCTCTAAAGCAAGCGTGTTCTCACACTAAAGATTACACTAAAACCCACCATGTATTATTTATAGAGTAGCTCCCGGGGAATGTTTCCTAATTTGAAGGAAAAGCTTGTGGATTCTTGATGGCCAAAAGATTTTCTACTTATTTGACCACTCATTTTCTACTCAGATTTTACTACTGTGAAATGATTTCCTGTTATTAGCATAAAAGAGATGTTTTGTGCTATTGCTCCTTCTGCCTTAAAGATGAGAAAATACAGGTTTGAGGTATCTGGTGAAGGAAAGCAAAATCACCCTGTAGGGATTTTACAGTGATCCTCTGTGATTCAGACCTGTGCTGTATGAACTGTAATGTTGGCACAATGTCATTTATATCTTATTTATGTGACGAAATGTCATTACACTCCATGTGTGAGCGCTGATGAATATCTGGTAGGTTTCATTCTTTTCTTAGTAGCCATATGTGCTGCATTTTTTCTTTGAGAGCAGCGGAGCATACTTTAAAGTTGTGAGGACAGTATATCAGAGAATCTCCCCATGCTATCAATTAATCTTATAAAATGTTCATGTAATCCCTTCTCAAATATGTAAATGCAGTGCCGCTATGGGTCTGGCAAATAATAAACAATAGTTATCTTATCCTGGGTTTTCCTTCATGTAATTCTCAGCAATAATTTAGTCCTTGTCTTCCACTCTGAAGGATTTAAATGGAATGACCTTAATTCTGGTTTTGTTTGCTCTCAATCTACTAAGCAGCTGCAGTGAAGACGAAGACAAACAGTAGATTAACAGTGGTACCTTTTATAAGGCTGATTAGTTCTCAAAATATGCTCAATGGAAACAAAAAAGCACAAAATGAGGGCTGAGAGAGAGGCTTTTACTCTTTTCATTGAAATTGCTATGTTCCTTTCAGTAACCCACAGATACTGATTTTTCAATGAAATATTTTCTGGGAGGGTGATTGTTTTCACCAGCACAGCATGCATAATATTTCATAGAATCACAGAATGAGAATCATAAACATTGGAAGGGAAGTACAAGACACATACTTCTGAAATAATTGTACTTCATTCACTTTTCTGTTTCAAATGAGAACTTTTTGGTGCATGAATTAAAAATATTTACTGGTATTTCATGGCACTCTTTCTGTGTGTAATGGTACTGACAGTAGTTAAAACCAACACAAGATTTGATGCAGGCGATAATTGGAATTCCTGCAATTCATAAGCTTTTTGCAGAACTATATTTTTTGCATGTCCAAAGTGCATGGCAGTGAAGCGAATCAAGACAACAGGTTGTAAACATAGTTTATGGCATGGTCTAAGAGCACCTGATAATAGCCCATAAATTTTAGGAGGAGTGGGAATTAGTCCAATTAGTCAGCCAGGCAAAATATATGTACCTGAGCTACTGTTAGTTAAAGCCACATCCAGGTGAAAGATAACAGTTTGATTGGGATTTCTGCTTCTATTCATCTCCCAAAAGGTTTTCCCTTGAACAGCACATGGTCTGCTCCATTTGCCCATTACCGAAGTGGAGGGGAGAGCAAGCTGGCTGATGTGACCGGCTCTCTAATTCACTCACATCCCCTTCCTGAAGCACCTAGGCATTCCTTAGATGTCTCCCATCAAAATCCTGACCCAGCCTGACCCTGCTTATCAACTGCTTGTTGTTCTTTCAAAGAGTTGAAAGGATTATGGCAGATTAGCTAACACAGCTCCAGTCCCTATATTGTTCTGTGACATTCAGGTCTATAATAAAAATAGATTAACAGTTTTAAAGCAAGTTATAAGAGCAGACATACTTCTAGCTTGCTGTATCTCATGTTTTGGTACAGCTGAACTAATTGTGGCAATACTTTTAATTTGCCTTCATCAGAATCTAACTTGGTTGTTTTCCCTTTTTTTTCTACATCTGGTTTAGTTACGATTAAATTCACATCCTATCTATTAAAATCCATCCTCCGTGAAGAAATTTTTCTCACTAATGTAAAATACACGTTTGTGTTTTCATATAAAATAAGCGCAAAGGGATTTTTTTCATCTCATTCTAATACTTATTTGGATTTTTAAAGTATATAATTGTTTATCTACCTAGCACTATCGAAAATAGCCAGAAAGTATTTGGGCATTAAAACGCTGAGTTCTTAGGAAGAGTTTTATTTTGGAGTTGTAAGTCAAAATAATAATAATAATAGCAATAATAAAATACCAGAGAATGGTGAGTGGATCACTTTATGTAATTTCTGTTTAAAAATAAATCAGTGTAAAGAAAAAAAAAAAAAATGATGATAATAAAATGGAGAGGGAAAGAAAGTAGCTGCTCCAGTGCTTAGACAAAGGGAAAGTCTAGCTCCCAAGCTACTCACAAACATGAATTTCTGAGTTTGCCATAATGTCAAGTTTAAAAGAAGAAAGGCAGTTTGGACAGTAATGTCAGAGCCTGTCTTTCCAATGAGAACTTGGGAACCAAAGTGTAGACAAATGCAGAACAAAGCAGCACCAGTTCCTTTTCTGGAAATCAGTTATTCCTTTAAGTCTTATCTCCCCCCTCTTTTTTTCTTCTTTCTATTTTTGTTTTGTTTTGTTTTGTTTTGTTTTTATTCAACAGGCTTCAGGGTCATCACTCCTTGCTTAGCATGGCACCTAGGAAAGCACAGTCCTGATCTGCAGTCCTAAAGGTGCAAGAAGTCTAAAAAATAGTATATGTTTCTTCATTTCAAACAAATATCAGTGTAAGTGAATGTAGGGCTTTTCAAAGTTGGCAAGTGTATGTTTTCTAGTATAGATGTGATGTCTGTAGTCAAAATGGGCCTTTAAGGAGTCACAGTCAGGCTGGGCTGATTTCTACTGCCTGCTTCCTGAAAAACAGGAGCAAATACTCAAGGATTCATTGACAGTGTTTCCACTCCTCTTTGAGATACGCGTTTGGGTTGGCCTGCCAGTGAGCAAGCCCTGCCATCCAGCAGCTTCCTCAACACAGAGCCCGTGGTGGCCAGGCCGTCGGCCAGTCCTCAGGGGCAGCTCTTGGGCTACACTGCCACTACGTGTTCAGGCTCGCTGCCCCCTAGGCACAAATTCGTGTCGGTTTTTTTTTTTTTTTTTTTCTCCTGTGGATAAAGTCTCTTGAGTTTCATCTCTCTAGTCAAACAGAGAGAGCGCCACCTGCTTTGGGGAACTGGTGAGTAGTCTTCGTCCTCTTCAACTTCACCTCCACTAGTTACAGTGTTACAGGGCACCTGCAGGACTGTAGGCTCAAGAAGTGACATGTTTTTCTTGTTATGTTAACTTTTAGAAATTTTGGGAGTTGTTGGGTTGGGTCGCGTTGACATGTGGACTTGAGAGAGGAAATGGTGATGCTAAGATCTGTAATCACCTTTTGGGCCTGAGCAGTTGCATGGAAGCCACCTACCTGTGTAGCTGTGTTTAGTGAAGTGTCGCTTCTCTTCAAGTTAAACAGATGTGAGAAAATCCTGGTCTGAAAACCACACAACCACAGTCGTCGTGCTACTCTGGCTTGACCTAATAAGCTCTGCTGAGGTACAGAAACATGGAAGTTTTTGTGGTTGTCATTTTCCTAGATCCCTGCACAGAGCAAGTCCCTTTTCTCCATGTGTCACTTGCAACTGCTTGGTATGTGCAACAAACTCTTGTACTCTTGTTTTCATTTTGTTGTCAGGTTATAACTGATGTTCAGGAGAGGGTAGGAGGAAAGAAGCTTTGTCTGGCTCTGAAAGGCACCAGATGTGCTTTTTTTTTTAGTCGAGGAGAAGAATTAATTAAAATGAGGTAACAATATTAATCTGTTGATTGTGGTGAACGTGTGCTGCGACAGGAGGGGGAGCTCTCAGCGCATCAGGCAGGGAAAGGGGGCTGGAGGGGAGCGCGGCTCTCCCAAACCAGAGAGGGGCCAGGGGAGGGCGGGCGGATCTCACCCCGTCACGGGAATTCCTGCTTGTCACCGATGGCTGCTGCCGCACAGCCCAGAGCAGAAAACAGGAATGAATATTCAGCGATGAATGCCAGTGGAAATGCTGTTGGGAGGAATGAAGTACAAATTTAGAAGCTTTGGGCATCTTCTTAAAGTGTCTGCTTTGATTGCTATTTCTGCTATGTATTATATTGTTTAACAGAGGAAAAGAAAAACAGAATACGTGTTTACTGTGTACTAAGCTGTAAGTACCTTTTTCAGACATCATAATCATCTTTTCCAGCTGAGAAGGCAATAGAGCTCTCCAAAAAACAGCAATTGTCTTATTTTAGCATTTCTGAAGATATCCCTTATGGAAAAACCCTCCAGAATTTAATAAGAGTAAACCAAATGGGACTATATAGTAATACCATAGAATTAAAAGAGAATTAGGAATTCAATAGGAATTATACCTCTGCCATAGATGAGGCTGCCATGGGCTGCATGCACACCTGCCTCAGCTGTGAGAGTAAATAACCCTTGTGCATACATGTGAGCACATTGCGTCCTGAGGTACCCCAGCCTCAGAGGTGTCCATGTGCTGGGCTGTGCAGGGCACACCTGTGGGGCAGCCCAGGGCAGCAGCATGCAGGAAGGTGGGGGTTCTGCTGCAGCAAGGCCTGCTCCTGCTGCAGGAGGTGGGAAGTCACTGTGGCACTGGTGCCCAAGTCACCTGGTTATTTTTGAAATACCAACTTTTAGGCCTCTCATCACTCTGTGATGGGGCAATTTTCTTCATTTTTTTTTCTTCAAAGGTTAAATCACTTTGAGGTTGCACATAATAGACATTTAAAAGTTTCCTATTCATGGCAAATAGATCTACTGCTTTTTTTTTTTTTTTCATTAGTCAAAAGTTTCTCTGCAGCTAATTTGCTTGCATTGATTCCCCTGCAAGGAAATCAGTAATCAGTGCCTCCTATTTTTATTGCATCGTTTTTCTTTTTAGACTCCCTGACAATGTCTGACACACATTGGTCCAAAGCACCTGAGAGGCAAGGGCTTCTTTCAGGTGTTCATGTGTGCCACCAACTGTACCTCATGTGTACAGGACAGTCCCAGCCCTGCTGGCCTCCAGAAACAGTTCAGACAGAGTTCTGGCCAAAAAAAAAGGAGGACAAAGGCAAGTGTTAATTTCATTTTACAGAAGCGAACAGGAAAAATTTATGTTAACAAGTACTGCTGCTCAACTTCAGCTGCTCTGTGCAGTTTTTCAGAATAGCCAAGGGCTGTTCCAGCAGACAAAATCTTGCCTAACTCCGTCCCTGTGGGACACGAACCTGCTCAAAGCCACAGCACTGATCTGCATCTGTAGCTGAGGTAAATCCCAGTGGCTGCACAGGAGACAGTGAGTGTACCCTGATCATTTTTATGGTAGGCTATCTTTAACAGGCCTTTTTGCTTACTTGTTTGAAGATTCTTGAGTTTTATTGATAAATTAGTGCTGTTTTGCCTGCAAACTCATGGAACTTTGGTGACATCCAGTGACAGGTTCTGCTGAGAGGTATTTTTCCCCTGGAATGACAGGAGAGAAATGTTGGTGCCCTGCTGCTTTCCCCTAATGGTGCGAGCAGATGAATTTGAATACAGGCTGAAAATCAGAGGCCCTGGAACCCTGTGTTATTGATTTTTATAGGCCGTTGTGATCTACCTTAGGATTATCTTCAATCATCAGACTTTAAATTGCTGTTGAAAGGTGTTAATTAATCACAATTTAAAGCAAATATCTTGCCAGTCAAACCATTTAAATAAGCCAAGGTCTCTGAAGAACTTTCTAAGGGCTTCTCCCATAATTTTCTTCCCATTTGAAGTTTCTCTTAAAGTAATGCTCTGAATGTCAAAGTCAAAACTGTAAGTACAGCATGATGTTTTAATACTACTTTTTTTTCAGATTAATAGTGGAGAAAAACCTCGTTTATTGGGGTAATAAAGAACACACATTCTGATGGTGATAGAAAAAGTAATAAACTAATTATGATAGTTTACTTGAAAAGGCAGAAATTCATAGATTAAAATTCTAAGAGTAAATTATTGCGTTAACCTCTTGAAGCACAGTGTTGTAAGCTAAACAGAATCAGGGTCAAATGACATAGTAAAATGGAGAGAAATAAGCAATGCTAAAGCTGTATCATTAAAAACTATATTCAGGCTAAATTGCAAAATGGTTAGTATTGTATAGTAACATTCAAATCCTGGCAATTGTTCTTTTAATAAATATAATTTCTATGGCATTTTCTTAGATTATTCAGTTAATCGTTAGTGCTGTTTTACCTCTTTACAATCATGCGCACTTTCTTTTTAAAAGAACTTGGTTATTTCTTTGGTCAGGGCCTATTTGCTCCTTTTTTATGTGAGATTTTCAATACTCTGCAATGATGCAGAGCAAAAAAGGTCCATCCACTTCACTTGTGATGCCTCGTGCATTACCTAAAGCACAACAGAACAATGCCAGACAACAGAGCCTTTCTCCCCGCTAACAATGCAGTCACCATGACAACCAGCAGAAGAACGTTTGGCCAGAAAAAGCTTTGAGCTTGGCGGACCAGACTAATCAAAAAATGGAATAACATGACAACAATTACACTGATGAGTGAGAGGGAAGCTACAGATGCATTCAGACACCTATGGCACTGCAGACTAGATGCATTCAGCATTTTTGTTTAGTGTCTTGTGTTTTTTAAGAGCAGGTAAATAGACAAGATCGAATTGTGTAACAGAATGTCAGTGCTCTAGTTAAATTGAAAATTCCTTTTCTTTAGCTGTGCTACTTCAAGCACACTGAAGAGGCTTTAGGAGAGATGAGGTTTTGAAGTGAAATATGTAATAGATACAATATGAGTGTCACAAGGCAACTTTATTTAGCTTTAAAAAATGTAAACTTGGATTTTCAAACATGCGGATGCAAATAAATGTGGCCAGGTTGTGTTGTGAATATCTGACCGTGTCTTTCATTTCAGTCTCAGGAAACTGGACATGTGTCAAGCATTGATTAGAAGTGATGGCTTGTTGTTTTTAAACCAACCTTTTGTGCATATTTCTGTCCACTGTAAAATTTGTCACAGCCTTCTGTACAGACCTCCCTTCCAGCTCAAGGCAAACTTGAACTGCAACTGGACATGTGCCACAAATCAAGCTGCAGACAGAACAGCATACTTCTCTGAAAGATCCCAAATTTAGCTTTGACTAATAGCCTCCTATTATAAGCTCGCAATTGTATGTTAGAAGTTCTGGTATTTTCTTTATAGGAAAGAGGGAAGGGAATTTTTGCTGCTGTTATAAGAAAACATGTCTGTGCTTTCTGTTGAGAATAACTTATATATTTTATATATTTTAGGAAAGGAAGGAAGAAAGCTATTGTTTAAAAACTGGGAGGTATTTGAGGATAGACAGGAGACATCTTAAAGATTTGGAAGCAGCAGTGGGCACAAACCCCAGCCATTTCTTTGTGTTAATCTAAGAATGGCATGTTACAGTTGCACTGCCAGTTCCATACAGCTCCCTCCCTTATCCAAAACTGCCTCTTTGCTCTTCTTGCCCTCTTTCATGCCCTCACTGGCACCTAGGCATACATTGTAGCTAGCTTTAGACATCCTGGGGGATTATTAATTGCTTGAATGCATAGTCAAAACACTACCTAAAAAAGTGTTTGGGTACTTTGAACTTAACTGGTTGTGCAAAGCAGCCTTCAGCCATTGCAATGAGAAAGCTGGAGACGCTCATACCAGGAGTAAATCTTGGCCTGGCACAGCCACTGGCACTCATTGCTGAGTCACAAACACATAGGACTGTTGGATGCCAAGAATGGTGCATGCCCAGCTCAACAAACTGAGGGTAGCCAAGCTAACAGTGATCCCAAGCAATGCCTTATGTGAAGTGATTCTAGTACACTGGTACCATGTCTTTATGTCTGCAGTATAAGAGATTTTAGGCTGCTGATTTTTGGTCCGCCACTATCCCACTAAATTTTGTGCTACCAATTGCCCATTGGATTCTTAGCATCATTTCACATCTAAATTCTACAGTCAGCTAGACACGGATGCATAAAGATCCTTAACTACATACGTTCACTTTCTTGCACATATACTAAACTGTTTCCCTTTTGCCTTCTGAAAGGTCTGCATTTCTCTCAGACACTGATGCTGGCCATCTCTTTGTGCAGCCATCTAACAACCACCACCTCAACAATAATGCTAAATGCCTCCCTGAGCTTAGACTAATTGAAAGTAAAATTTCCCAAGCTAGCAATGACCTTATCTCTCACCAGAAAAGTGCTAACCCCCATCAAAATCATCTGGGAGTTTTGGACACTGGAGCTATGAGCTCTGGCTACTCTGCTGCTCTTCTGCATCCTGGATCTGAGCACATGGGGTTAGCACAGCGAAAAAACTTTCATGCTGCAGCCAGCTCTCCCTCACTGGTCTCACCGTGGCACAGGGGAGAACTGGAAGTGCACTCTCCTTCCCCAGCCATCCTCATGAAGAGCAGAGCAGGAAGAAGATGTACTGTGCATGTAGGCTGTGCAGACTGTGGCATGCCACCCCAGCCAAAAATTGTCTTTAATAGCTCTGCAGGGCACGATTGGCACTTCGTACTTATCACATTTCAGTACCTTCTGTTGTGTAAAGTTAAGCAGTAGCTCCTGTGTGACATTTTGGTACACCTCTGTTCTGACTGTGACTCTCAGCTTCCCATCATCACCGGGAACACACTTCCACTTTTTGTACTAAAATGACTAAGAGAAGAACTTAATACAATCATTTGGAAGGGTAGCTTTGACTGAATTCTATCATTAACTTGTATACACTTCAAAAGATTTTTGAATAACATAGTTTCCTTTTTCCTTATCCAGTTCTTTATTCATTTTTCAGATCTTGGATTATTCTTTCATTTATCTGGGTAAACTAACGATTTCTTATACACTGCAACATCAAAGATTTTTGTAAATCATAGATGTAAAATTTCTAGTTTATACAGGTGAAGATTATTAATTAAAATAATAATAATAAAAATCATAGCCCATTTTTTGATAAAGTAAAACCAGTTTTCTGTTTTCAAATGTTTTTAACCCTTATGTACTTAATAATCTTTTTTTTTTTTTCCATGAGTAGAACCCCTATATTAGATAATCTGTAAAACTATTGTACTCTAAAGGTAAGTGCCACGTAACTCAATCCCAGCAGGTAACATGTGGGTTTTATACATGAAAATATCACAATAGATTGTGATGTAGTAATTCAGCTGGATTTCTAAGCAAAGAGGAGAGAAGGAACCAGAATAAGGTCCTAAGTAGAAGACACTGATACAGCAAGGTGGAGTCAGAGCACAGCGGAGACACAGGAATAAAAAAAATGAGGAAAGAGTATCCTCAGAAGGGGGATATAATAAAAAGTAAATACCCTAAAGAGGTATTTACTCCAGAACCCTCTCTTCTGAGTCTGAGCTGTCTCCTTATTTCAAAAAAACATTCTTGCATGTGCACATAACACACAGGGATATTCCATAGCACAGGAATTTTGTGTATCATCTATATGTATTGAAATATGGCATTTGTTTCCTTTAAATTGTGGCAGGAAGCTTTATATGCTACTGATGTCAGGGTACTAATGGGTTGTACCACCCCAGGGCATTTCTTCGCTCTTTTAATTATAGGTGCTCTGTTTGCTCTTTTTCAGTCAGATAATACCATCCTGAGTTGACAGCTATTTATTTTTGCTCCTTTCTATAGGGCTGACAATTTCATGTCCTTTCAGTGGTCTGGGATGAAGGTTTTCTAGTTTCTGGAACACACTGAGTTCTTTGAATTCTTCTTACACCTAAGATGGAAAATTCTTTTTTAACACTATATACTTTTCCCATTAGCCAAGCTGCTTTTGTTCCCATCTTCTACTTTATTATCCTAACTGAAACCTAAAATAAAAAAATAATTTAATTTGGGGAGCATTTTTAATCTCATCCTCTTTTCTTTGTTCCTTCTGTCTTTATTGCAGAGAGCAGGGAACATTCTGACTGCTAGCTTTCACTTTCTTTGGAAAAACATTTTGGATAAAACCCTGACCTGGTCTTCCCATTGCTACAATGTGGTAAAAAGATTTGCTCGCTCTTCAGTACACAGTAAATGCAAAATATTCAGAATATGGTGCTTGATTTTGCCTTATTTTACTGAGCGTTTAGTTCTCTCTGCATAAAAGTAAAAATGGCAAATAAAAGAAACTTGTAGCAAAAAAAAAGTCATGCTTTATTATTCTTAGCAAAAGTATTGATAGCACAAATTAAAGTATTACTAGTACAGATGTTATCAGCGCAAACTTTTGTAGATATTTATAGATTTTGACAATGAGGAAAAAAGTGTAGTGAATACAAAAGATAAAGAAATACATTATTGTTTGCAATGTTGGCCTTAATGAATATGAAAACTAAACTCCAAATGGCACTCTGTTCTAATTAATAGAAAAGTTATATGGCCAGGTTTCCATACAAAATACTGTTTCTATTAAAAATATATCGCTATTTTCCCCTTGTGTATTATTGCTATCTTTTTTAAAAGAAAGGAATGTAGTCTTAGTATAATTTTCAAATTGCTGCGGCAGCCTATGGATTTCAGTAATTTCATTTGTTTTTCACTTATTTTTCCCAGTATTTAAATGTCATGATAACAGATTTTAAAAAATAATCTGAACTCAAGAAGAAACCTGCATTTTAAGTTATAAATAGAAGGTTGCTTAGTAGGTTAGTAGAACCAAGTGGAAATATTTATACAGTATATTCTTTTGGTTGAATTTGTCTTTACTGCTTCTTGTACTTGTGTTTACACAGAGTATCTATATTCTGATCTGAGTTTGCATTTTTGGGCTTCTGATGTTTGAATTTCTCATCCATAATTGGTATTACTCTAATAAACCTTAGGAATGACCTAAAGTACTACTCTTCACCAAGGAGCGCTTGAGGCTATTTTATGGGCGAGCACGCTTTCAACAAGGAATGCTCTGCACTCAGACCTACCAGAGTACAGCAAAGACCTTTCTTCTCCCTGCTCCACCCCTTCAATTCCCATCCCCTACTGACAATATGAGGAAGCGAGAGACATCTTTTCCTCTTTTCCCTGACCCTGCCACGCTCAATTTCCATGAGCTAATTGCAAGGACAACTCACCAAACCGCAGAAATGTCAAACTTGCAGATATTCGAAGAGCATGATTGGAGTTTCCTTCCGTCCACTGATAGCTGGTTGAATCTCTCATGGGCTTTTCAGGATTTTGTCTTCTTTTATTTTCTATTTTCCTCTTGCATCTTCTACCTGTCCTGTCCTGCTCACCCATCTTCTCTTCCAAGTCCAATGCCCCTCGATTTTCTTTCCGTTACATATCTCTGAGCTAAATGTGCCGATTATAAATAATGTGTTATGCTCCTTACAGCTGCAGTAAAACCTAGGCTGATCTTACCTACAAGCTTGTTCTCATAAAAAGGTAATAAATCTCTGTTATCAAAAGATAACAGAGATTGTTTGGAGATTTCTCGCAGCAGTGTCAAGCCAGTACTGCACCACAGGCAGAATTGGTTCAAGTACTAGGGATCATGCTGTGGTACCTGAGGCCCTGGTGTGGGTCTGCAAGCTTGGTCAATTGCTAAGAAGAAAGGTTCATCAAGTATGTTGGGCCTTGAATAAGGGAAAGTCTAGCTCATATCTGCAGGTAAAAATGGGTATGTTAAGTGGGGACTTTGTACAGAAAATACTATTTCTGTTTTCTAATTCCCACAGAGTGTTTATGTGTGGTGACCTCCAGTTTTAAGTCTTCCTTTTCTTTTTGGAAAGAATGATAATTCCAGTGATTCTGGTATAGATCTCCGTTGTTTTTGGATGCTAATATATCATACCTGAATAATAACTGGCGAGATATTTTTTTCCTACCCTCTTATTTCATCCAAGATCATTTTAGTCTATCTTCAGCCCTCACCACCTCACTAAAAACTCTTGTGACTTCTGCTTGGCCAAATCTTGGGAGACTGCATCACTGCCCTTTTCCTGCCATTAGCAATTGTCTCCTCCTTCATCTCCAACAGCTGTTGTTTACTTTCCAAATCAGCAGTAATTCATATGAAAAATTGCTCTCAGCCAGTTTTTTTTCCTCAGGTCTCACCAAGCTTTTTGTTATCCCTTTTTGCTTCTCTCTAAGTTTCTAGAGGGGACAGACATTAGAAATACTCTTGTTGCTCCTACCCACAAGCTGCCAGAGATAGCAGGTACTATGTAAGAGTGAGACACAGTGCCACTGGAAACTGGTGACACACAAACTCCTTCTAAGGTAGTAGAAAGTCATTGTCTTAAACAAATTTGTTTTTGTAGAAAATAATTAATTGATGTCTTGGGGAGAAAAATGCTTAGCCTGTTTCTATCAAACAAAATAACAAAATGCACTGAGCTCAGTGGTTTTAAATCAGACTTACAGATGTCCTTTTACTTGGCGCAAAACCGACAATATTTCTCTCCAAAAGAAATACAACCTTAAATAAAATCTAATGCAACAAAACATCAATTTGATCTCTGAATTGTTTTCCAATATCTGACTAGACCATAGAGACATATAATCACTGGTGCTGCATTCTTAAATTGAAGTTAAGAAAGATGGGTAAAGAAATAATGTCTAAATGGATATCACTGGAAAATAGGATTATTTAAGGAGACTCATTTCCTAGGTAGATAAAAATAAGATATTCAGGTAATTTTCAAAATGCAAAGCTATCTTATACAATGAAGATGGCTACAAAGTACCATTTGCTAGCCTGCAGTGAATGATTTGTAGTCATCAGAATCCTGCAGGTAATTGAGGAAATCTGCATCGACATATTCTGCACTACTGCAAGGGTATTATTATAATGAGCCAGCGTGCGTGAATGAGAGTAATTGCCCTCTAGTGCACAGCCTTGGAACTGATCCCAGCTGTGCTGCAGAACCATGCTGCTCCAGAAGGAAAAAGGATTCTGCTGGTAAGGGCTGAAGCCAAGCTCTGCTGGCATCAGGAAGCTCTGAAGAGCCATAGATGCGATAACGGAGGGAATCCACTTAGTGTCTGCCAAGATTGCCGTGGGGTCTGAACCAACGTGGTCTAAGTGGAGTTGTCTGGGGGATTTGCTGCAAAACCTCAATACTCTCCCAAATCCAAATACTAACACAGCCGCAAACATTAGGAGCCCAGATAACCATGGGCCTGTTCTGCATCACTTCCAATTGTTTGCACAGGGTTGTGTTTCATGGGAGGCTCAAGGTGGAGTTCCGTAGCCTCGTAGTAAAATGTGGTAATTATCTCAGGGCTGACCAAACAAACAAACAAACAAAAAAAAAAACCCCAAACCCTACCTTTCTGAAAGTGACAGTTTTTTCCTCATATGCTCAAAAGAATCAACCTTGTATTCCCCTGGGCAAAATCTCCTCTGCACTGCTGCACAAACATTCAAGAAAAGTTGTTGGCAAGTAAGTTCATAGCTCCAGCTTCCAAGGTAGGTATTTCCTTTCAGTTATTTCACACTATGTAACACGTAAGGATTTTCCAGTAAGGAAAGATAATTTCTAAGGAAATTATTACGATACCTTGTCTCTTTATGTGAAGAATTTATTTGTTGACTTCTGTAGTTCTCTGTTGGTACTGGGGTTGTGTGGGTGCTCTAGTTACTGCAGGCTTTGCAGTTACCTACCTTCTCTCTACCTTGTTCATTGTTGCCTGACAGCTATCCTATGGCTTATAAGGAATTGACTGTTGGCAGTATTTCTGTTCCTTGTTTGCTATGATAAGCTGCTGTGTATGAGGTAGGAATAAAATAATGTAAGGACCTTAATTCAATGTTTTCTGCATTTTAGTTTGATCCAGTCACTCTTCCAGCCCCCATGTTTCCGCCCCACAACTTCTGAGCCCACTGGCTAGTTTCAACCGTATAGAAATGACGCTCGTAGGCAGAGCCATTCTCCCCAGCTGGAGCTTCTGCCAAAGCTGCATTTGCATCATCCTTAAAGCAGTGCCTCTACCCTGTTTTGTCACACATCCATGTCCTGTGCATCATCCCGCAGTAGAATTGGAAGGAACAGAAGGAAAATACTGGGGGGATACATCCAAACCATCCCCTCCACTCCCCTTCTGCCCCCCCCCCACCCCAAAAAGTCAGCCAACCAAACAAGTAAACAAAACCCAATCCATCAATAAAATGAAAAATAAAAACCTAATAAACAGATTTATCTGTTCTTGTCTACTCTAATTGCAAAGTAACACTCGCCATTTTTTAAATTAAGCTGCCTTTTCTCCATTGCTTTAGTCTTAATTCCGATTTCTAGGAGTAAGCTCTCCATTCTTTGTTCCTTGCTATACTTCCCTATAACAAGCTGAGTTCGCATTGTTCAAACTCATTAGACCTTTCCAGTATGGAATGAAGTCTGGATTTCTTTCAAGTCAGTGGTAAAATTCCTACTGACTTTCACAGGATTTTTGCCCATAGAGATTTCAGTATATGCCATCTCTTCACTGACTTTATTTAAGACCTCATTAAAGTTTTAAATCTGCCAAAGCTGTATTTTTCTGATTTTTTCTCATCATTGTCCTTCCTTTCAAAAAGAATAAATACATTTGCAATGCATCAAGAGCCTTTCTACAATAGTACCTAAGAAATAGCCTCTGCCACCAGACATTTGCAGCAAAACTGTGTTATTACATTTAAATTTCCAAGTCTCAGTAGCCAGCAAGTTACTAGAGTTCTATTATAGTTGTGATACATGAACCTCACATTGTTATGATAATGACTTCTTTTTTTCCTTCCCTTTGAAGTAGCTGTGTAAATACAAAGGATATCACATTGGTCTTGGAATGATACCTCCTTTACTTCCACTCTGTGTACTGTGCAGTAATCACAATTGCACAAGAAGGAATTAAAGTGCATTAGAGCTCCACATTCACTGTTCCTGCTAGCTCAACAACAGCCAAAGTTAACTAAAAGCATTAACTTCAAAACAAATTAAAAGAAATATAAAAGATCCTTTACTTGTCCATCAACTGTGATGCCCAAGAAGCCAGTCTTCAGGTTCAAGTGTGACACTGGGGTAGAATCCAAACCTACACAATGGCACTTAGAAAGCATCATAGTGGTTTACAGTGGTGGTTAAGAAAAACAACATTGTTTCTTCATATAGTCATCATAAAATATTACAGCTGACCAGATGGTGGAGCAATTACATTTCCATAGTACTAAATGGCTATTTAGCTTATCCACTTGTGAACTGTTAATTAAAATTGGAAGAGATATCATTCATATTCAAAGGGAAGAAAGAAATATATTGGACATGCTTAAACAAAGACTCATGAATTTTATTCAACCAGAGATCCAATTCGTTTACCCTTCCACTGACCCCACTAGGAAACAAATAAACAAAAAGTCATTGACAATAAGGCTGTGGTATAAACTGATGAAGAGTAGGAGATTCGGGGATCTGAGCAATCCTGAGAGCACATGTGCACAGCACATCTTCTTGTTTGCTGCAAACAAGCCGAACCCCTCCAGCTGCATGGGTGAGTACATGGTGCACCAAAGATCACTCACACACAGAGGGGTGAGCTGCTATGTGAATGTAGCCCCCTCCCCCAGGACCAGATAGCACTGCCACTGACACAGCATTGTGCGTCGGGTCAGACTCGTGTGGGTGTTTATACTAATTCGTCTGAAATGCTGAGAGTTTGTGGGTTCAGCTTTATGCAATAGTTCATCTATGTGCTACTAAATTCTGCTACAAACTAATGATCAATTTAGCCAAACAGATATACAGTTCAACGTACTTATCTGTGAAGGTAATTATATTTCCATATTGTTCTAGAGTGAATTCTTGCGTCATTGCCTTGATTTGGGTAACAAGAATAAATTCATTAATAAACAAAGGGCTGAGGTGAACAAAGCAGGGAAGATTTTTAGGAAGAAGCAATAAGACAATCTAACTTAAATGGGGTAAAAAACAGACAATGCTTCTTTAAAACTGAAACACGTGATAGCAGAGAGAAGTTTCATGTAGCTTAGTGCATTCACTTTAAGCTGCCCTAGTTAGTCAATTCAAGTAAACTTTCACGAGCTCCTCTATGTAAATGAAACCTTGGTCTTCTGAAGACTGTGGTAACTCACTTGCTGTGATATGCTGGAAGTCCTCACCTCCTTCCTAGCTTCAGCTGAGGCTGAGTCCTTTTGCAGTGCCACTCCTTTGAAACAGATTTCCCCTTCCACTTAGTCTAGTGCTCCTTGGTACCAGATGGCAAAGGCAATGCTCATGCTCTCCGGTGTGCTCGGTGCTATGCCTTCTCCCTCTTCCTGGTGAATCTTGATCCTAATTCTGCTCGACGATTGAAGTTCACAAGCCGTCTGTTCCTGAGTCAGGCAGTTTCTGGGCCTTCTCTCCGCCCATGAAGCTGGAAAACACAGTCTGCTTTTATTGTCTGTGAGATTAAAAATGTCCCAAACAGCTTGAGCAAAAAAATGTAGAGGAAAAAGAGAGAAAAGAAGATTCATGTCTCATTCACCATAAAATGGCCTCGGGCTTCAGTAGCCCCATAGCTAGCACAACCTTGGCAATCTGGGTTCACTGAGAAAAAGCAGGTTTTGATAGCTGAAGTGGAGTTTGCGGTCACTTAGAAAACTCAAGATACTAACTGTTTTTATGGATTACCTACTGGGGGTGCTCAATACACATTGCTGACCATTTCTGCCCATTTAATTTGTCCGCTATCTTCATGTCCTTTTCTTGTTAAATGTAAAATGTTTAAGGGAGCCACAGAAGAAATGACCTAAGTACCCATACGCAGTAACTGCATTTGCTATTTAGGAAGAGTTCGCCAAGTATGTAATTTTCAAATTTTGTTCTTCAAAAGACTTCTGAAGTATTTTCATTCTTATCCAATATGAAAGACCTTTAACTTAAAATGCTCTCTCTTAGTGACAAATCTTGAGGACTTGCCCTTCCTTTCAGATGGGAAGCTCAGAGCTGTGTGCCCATGGCTGCACCCTGCACCCGGCTGTGCCAGCACCTGGCCAGGACGACATCGCAGTGTGTCCACTGAGCGTGAGCATGAGAAGATGGGCCTGGTGCTAGACTTCCCTAGTCATCTTTAGGGCTGTAATTGGAGATAAACAAAATTGTAAGTGATCAGATAAGCCAACCTGCTGTTTTCCTTGCTGTGGTAGTCTCTAAATGCAGAAACAAAGCAAGAGCTCCTTCTCACAGCCCTTTGACTAGGAGGTAGAAGATTATTTCCTGACGATTCCTCATACTTTCCTGGCTCTTGGTTGCCTTCTTCCTAATGCTATGGTTGTCCTGGTGTGATTGCATTAGAAGCATTCAGAGGCATGGGCTTTTGAATGAAAAACAAGGGACAAAAGTGGAAGTAGCTGCTGACTCTGCTTTGTGACACATTCGTGATATTCCACTAAAGGAAAATAGAATCTGAGCTCCAAAAGTAGAGCCAGCTTGAGTCCTCACAGCAGGAAAGTCCAAGCAGTGTGGTTTCTACTTTTAACTCTTTGTTTGTAGTGAGATCCAAATGAGTCGGGTCTAACTATATTTTACAGAACATGTATTTCTGTGTGTACAAAACATACACTGGAAACTCCAAAATTTAAGAACATATATAGTAGTTACCATCAAATGGAAATGCTTTAGTGGTATGAATTACACTTCTCTTCATCCAGAAAATCCCAATTTACTTTACAGAGAATTGCTGGAATTGCAGGAGGAACTTCGTGGCCGATTTTGTCCAGCAGTGCTTGCACTCATACTGCGTTAAGTGGTGCATCCACATGACTGTGTGCGTCGCTATGCGAGTGGCTGAAACCATCACACTGAGAGAGTCTGTCCATATGACCTTTAGCAATATGTTAACAGTCCCACTCGCAAACTGTTTGCAGGAATCAGTTTTCCTTCCCTTCACTTCAAAGTTGGATGCTGAGCTACATGACTCGCCAATTCTTTTGACTGGTCTTTCTGTTCTCTGAAGATTGACTCATTTCCTGTGTTTGAATAAGATAGTAAAAGTGGATATGAAATATTATTTTGCAATTGTGATCAGAATAGCTCTCAATGCAGATATTAATAGTGAGTTCTAAGACTGCCTGATAACAGCTGAGTTTATGGTTTCATGGGTTAGATTCTGCTCTCATTTATTTCACTGTAAACCCGGAGTAACTGCCAGAAGTCAGTGGATTTGCTCCAGATTTCCCCAAAATATAACGGAGGTCTGCCTCCTGCTCCATGTTTCTCCTACGGTGTTTGTGACATCAGCAGCCTGGGTATGTGAATCAGGGCACAGATGAATCAGTGCAGGCAGAATTGTAAGCAGCTCATTCCCTCAACTAAAACCACTGTTCTTTGGATTCTTCTCTATAAAGAGATCCATTATTCACTGCTTTTCGGAACCAGGTATATCCTACTTAAACTCTATGATCTTTCTATAGCCATGCCTCTGTTTAATACTTTACCTGACATTTTTTTCACTCCAGTTCATACTATGGTCTACAGAACACTGAAGCATGAGAACTTGAAGAATTCAAAGCAAAGGTACAGAAAAAAAAGGCAGCAATGAAGTATGTGGCTCTTAGTACTTTAAGAGAGGCCATTGAGCAAGAGCTCCTTTGGAATGTGGTTTGGCTGTTAATTCTTGATTTTGCTAGCTGTTGTGTTGCTTCAGACTTTTCAGAAGTGTGTACATATCAATGTTTGAAGCACTGTGGAAGGATCCAACTGAATCTTGCTTTGCTGGTTAGGGTTCAAAGGCTGAACTCCAAAGTGTAGTTCTGAAATATGCCTCAGCCATTAACTCAAAGCAGAAATGTTACCTTTGCACACCTGCCCTAAGTATACAGAAGAAAAACATCAAAAATTTTAACACAGTGGAATTTTATGATCATCCCATGCCAGCTGTTTCATCGTTTGACTCAAACAATCTATCATGGCCTCAGCCTAAAGATGCAGAACATTTAAGACTATCTTTGTCAGAGTTGAAACAAACTGCAGAAAGTAAACTGTTCCTTTATGACTAGATACATTAAAGGTGGCCCTTAAGTAACTTAAAGTTAAGACTGTTGGTCTTTGTTAAGGCTTGTAGGGATCAAGAGCATTCTGCTTACTGCTAGTGGGTCTCAGTTACCCAAAGGTATTAAAGGAGTCAGAGTTCAGTTGCAGCTAAAATTTCCTGTTTTCCTGGATATTACAAAGTAGCAGATTTTCAAACATGGTTATAAGATGGTTGCTCAAGATGGATTTTCAAGCATGCTGTGTAAAGTCTGCACGTGCTTAACCTGATGCTCTGGCCAGATCCAAATCACGTCAGTTCTGTGATTAAACAGTGCAGACCTGTTAATTTAGGTACCGATCACCTATCTAAGGTTCTGCACATCGCATGCCCAGTGTGTCCAAGGGATTTTAGAAACCTGCAGCTTCCAAAGGAACAAGTTTTAGGGAAAAGGAGAAAAGCTGCTGATGATAAAGTAAAGATTTGCAAACATTACCTGTAATTAAGTTTTGGGACAGGCATAGACATGGGATGGAAGAAACTGTAGGAAAAAAGTTCACAGGACTAGAGGGTTCCGGGAGGCTCTGAACAAGGTGCCAGACTGATGGGGCTGCCTGCATACGCATGTTAAAGCAGTGCCATGCAAGAGTCCACTGACACCTTGGGAGAGAAAGGAGAGGAAAGCCTGACTAGTACTGAGGCACTGTTAGAGAGTCTGCAGAGATCAAGGACATTCAAAGTTCTCTCTTGAAACAGGTTGATCTGCATGGATGACATATACTCTTCATGGCATTCCAACTTATCACCTTGATGTTCTGGCTCCTGGGCCTTCCAGATGTTCCCAGGAGTATTATCTGCATGGCCAGCCTGTGACTGCCCCAAAGCCTCGGACCGGTACAACCACCATTCCACTTCCTGAAGGCACTGGTCCTGTTTGTGAGGAATTCTCCCTCGAACAATGAGTATGCACAACACTTGCCAAACAGTAATGAACTACTTGATTACCTAAATGAGAAAATGGGAGGTAGGGTATGATGGACCTAGTGGATTGCCAGATCGTTATTAAAACTGGGTTTAGAAGTGATGCCATTTCAGTGTCATCTCTTGGCAGATTGCCTATTCAGAAGACCCTTGTAGGGGATCTCCCTGGGGCTTCTGTAGTGTGGAGAGCTGTCAATCCATGTGAGGAGGTTTACAGACAGTAATATTTCATTAATGGGAAGTTTGGCTCTTCTAGATAGTGTGGAAGAGTGATGAGGCTTTGCCAGTTCTCTTCTCACCTTGTGCAGACAGGGCAGCTAGATGTGGTCGATGCCTGCAGGAGCTTACAATCATGGCAGAGAAATCGATGTTTTCCAATACAGATCTGAGGGGTGGGGTACTGTTCTTGTCCCAAATGAAAAGACAGTTGTGTTTTTCTTAGTTGTCATGTATTTATATGATGTGTTTAATATATTTTATATCATATATAAAATAAATATAAAGCTATTGAGAACTTAACTCAGAGGGAAATAAACACATGCTAAGATATGTTTGGCACATTTATGATGTACATATTCTGACATAGCATACATCAGGTGCAGATATTTCTTAACGATATCTGTTTCCTTTGGTTTCGACTGTGAATGCAGTTATATTTCCAAATAAGTACTTGCTGATGTTTTAATTTCTTCAGCACTGATGACATAAAAGATCTTTGCACTGGGTACGTGGCTTGCTTAGGAAAATTCCACTTGAACTCTGGAGCAATCTGAAGATTTTTGACGGAAAGTTTGAGAGGGGAGAATTTTACTTTGCACTCTCTTGACTTAAGTCTGCTGCCTTTGAAGACAGACATAAAGCTAACATTGATTTAAATGGAAACATAAATAAAACAATCCTGATTGCTTTTGGAAGCCCCACCCTGAAAATTCTGAGCTCATAAAACTTCAGCTTTTAATTCCGCTGTTTCTGTGTGTACTATGATTTAAAAAGAAAGAGTTGCCTACTTAGGTTTTCATTAAACTCATTTATTTCATATCAGCAAAACTCATTTATTGTATTTTCCAATGAGCAAAATTGTTTTGATTAAATTTGTGAAGTCTGCAAAAAAACCTAATATTTTCAAGAAACTGCATTTAGGAAAAATAAGGAAAATGCTGCAGTAATGTTGACACAAATTCTTTCCACATTTTGGAACATGTTTTTCATAATTTATGCTTATTTGCATTTTGAGAAGTGATACATAAGATGAAGCAGTATTAATTTTGAAATAAAATAATGAATGAAATATTAAAATTACTTAATTTAAAAACTCAACTACTTAATTTTTTTTTTAACCCAGTGAAATTCTTTGATCAGGCTGAAAATTCATTTGATGGATAACTTAAAAAATATTTATAATCTTTTTTGTTTCCATTTTGGAAAATGGAAAATGCATTTCCTGACAGTTGTACTATGTGGGAGACATTTCACTTAGCATTGCAGAATGAAATAATGGTTATTTCTGCAGAGATGTGCTCTTTCTAACAAGGTTTGTTTTACTGCAGACAAATACAGGATATTTTAATCTTCTGGAAGAAGGAATATGGCTCTTACTTTTAAAGATTTTGCAAGCATTTTGGAAAGCAGTTTCAGAAAATAAGGTTGGAATACTTGAGGATAAAATGATTGAGCTCTTGGTGTGGGACTTGAGAAGGTTTTGGATGAATCAATGGAAAAAAAAAAAACTAAATAGAAGCCAGATCCTTAATACAAACATCAATGGGATTGCTACTGGAAGAACAGATTGTGTCTGTCTTTCTGCCCTTTGAAAGGGTCCTGACATGGTTAAATAGGTTCAGAAAAGAGTTACAAGAAAAAGTCTGGGAACTCTGTCTGCAGTAGGAAAGTGTGTCTATGGTGAGAAAGTACGGAGGCACCACCTCTTTCAGTTTATCCAGAAGATGGAGAGGAGACTTGACTATGGTTTGTAATTCCTACAGAGAGCTGATTTTTGATAGCCCAAGGCTCTTGAACTCTGCAGACCAAGACACGAGTAGGCAGAAAAAATTCAGACTGAAAATAAGGCAGTCTTATGGTGATATTAATTAAGTTTCAGAACAACTTGCCCAGGGATGGAGTAGATTTTCTGTCATGTGAAATCTTGAAATCAGGATGGAGATATTGTGTTATATATTTAACTATGTGTCTTCCTGCCCATCCCTGAGATATGGAAAGCGCACAGAAATTAACAGCTGCAAACCTCTGCCCTGTGTCATGCAAGCGATTAGAGAATCCATTCTGCCTACCAGTCTGTGCATTCACAGTTTTGGGCAGCGGTAAACAAGCGAGTAGAATGAACAGGATAAAGAGATGGAGAGATTGACAGGAGAACTGTGTGGTTACTGGAGGTATTATACTTTTATATTCAACCTTTTATTCAGTTGTTTCTGCACCAAATCTTGAAAGGTTTAGATCTTAAAAATTAAACTAAAGGAGAGAAGAATGTAGCCTGAGGGGTCTGCCATGCAGTGGGTTTTGTAGGTAAGGTGCAGCTGGAGGGGCTGACAAGGGGGAAGGTGGAGAATTTGTGAATTAGGGGTAAGCAGCCAACATGCCTACGTTTACTGTTGTTTTTAAATCTATAGATTCCAAAGGCAGTGGATTATGTTTCTATACATATATAGAAACAGAATTTTGCTATAAACAGCTCCTAATGCAGGTGAAAACCATGTATTGATTACTTAAAGAAAGTTAAAATAAAAGCAATTTTCCCCCCATTTCCACACATTGCAGCTTTTGGCCTATCCACTCATAGCTAAAAAAGCATTCTTTCCTGATAATCAAGCTTCAGCTGTCTGAATTTCAGGCCGAGCCTCTCATCTTGAGCTCTGCTGAAGAGCTTCTTTAATTAACCATTATACCACAGATGTTATTGATTTTTTTTTTTTTTTCAAAATCTGGTTGAAACATCATTGTGCTGGATCGTCGCCAAGATGAAGGCCTGAATTTTTTGTGCACTGCTTTTACTCCTTCTGCATACCTTATTAGTCTCCATGTCTGTTAAGTGTAACCCTTAGTATTAACTCAGAGAATATAGCATTGATTTTTAGCCTTGCAGCCATGATCTAAGGGCTCCTAATTTGGAATGTGGAAGCCTGAGTTCTCCGTGAAGCTGTATCACTGTATGCTTCCTGCAAGTAAGATCTTTCGCTCTCTTTACATTTTTGCTAGACTTCTGATGTCATTTAAAGTTCTTGGAGCAGTTTTATTGCAGGAGGGATGGGGCATTGTGAGCAAACATGCCAGCCTGCATGCATGTATATGCAGATAAAACACAGTCTGATTTGCAAGGGAGCTGTTCACCACTGTTCTGGTTATTTCCTCAGGGTTGTGGCAGCTCGGTTTCTCTGCAAACCTGTTTGCTTATCTTTAGCTGCCTAAGTGTAATCTGGGGAATAAATGTTGCCACCCAAGTTGCAGTGCTTCGGTTGTGTTGCTTTAAATGGGATGTCTTGCTCTCGTTTAGTCCGTCATCGGGATACTCAGGTCAGGCACTAGCATGGCACAACATCCCTAGTGGAATTAATTCTTGAATTTAAAGACTCGATTAAATCAAGTCTGAGCTGTCAGGGCGTTTTTCCCTTTAACTCACAGGAGACGCTGTGTCCCAGCTTCAAGGAAGCTCAGCCTTCCTAACAACAGCACATTCCTTTCAAAACACGTCTTCCTCTGGTGATGAATTCAAGAACTAAAACAACGACAATAGGTTCTTAAATTCTGATAAGATTCCTCCGAGTTTAGTGATACGTTATTTAAACATAATTTGAAGCTTTTAAAATACTGTAATGGCACCTCTTGACCTTTCAGAAATCACATGGAGCAAGAGATGGTGAAAAATGTTTATTTACTCTGCATTAGAAGCTAAATCCCTGTTCCTTCTTAGAACCGGTAGTTCTTTTATACGCGGGAACTCATGCATGTCGCTTCCATTCTTCAAACAAGAGCTAGACAGTGCTACTTGAACTGGAGAAACAATGACCTGCAGTCTATCCTATGCCTGAGTGATAAACAACAATGCAGACCTCTTGACAAGCTCTGGCATCAAGCGTGGAGTCTTGCAGCTCAACATGTCTGCTGAACAGAAGTTAGAAAAAGAAAAGATCATCTTGTAAACAATTAATTAATGTTTGTCATGAATTATCATTTTTACTTCCTTCTCAAGAGGCTCAAAGGGAATAAAAAGGCATTTTTGCAGGTGGTGGCATTCAAAGTAAGGGCAATCAAATGTTTGAGAGCAGTGGCACAGCACTCTGAGTCTCTAAGGGTGAATGGTGCTAGGATTAGAGCACAGCAGGGGGTTGAGGGTTTCAGGTGTGAAGCTTAATGTTTGTGATCAGCAAAAAAAAAGTCTTGAATTTATCTAAACTGCTCTTCTGCTAACAGTACTTCTAGCACATAAATGTTCTGAAAGTGACAAGTGTTCTCATTGCTCTTCTAATGCAAACATGATCTGCATTTGAAAGATGCATCCCTTTTGCCTAAATTAGAATGTGCATCACAAAGAGCGTAAGATGATGACCGAAAAACAGTTCTTTACACACACACACATACGCACGCACACACGCATGCACGCACACGCACTTCAATCCAGGATAGAGACAGAAAAATGCACAAACTTCCACTCCTTTTTACGCAGCTCCCAGAGCTGCAGCTCTGTCCATTATTTCGTTCACGCCACAGGTTTGTAATTAGGATGTTTTACCGCTGGTGTTTCAGTTCCATCTAGCATCATTCACACAGAGCTCAGTGTCTTTGCAGCACTATGCCCGAGGAGCTCAGTTTTATTTTGGCCAAGTAGTTTTCAGGGATCTTTCTGCCTTTCCATCCTAATGCATGCGCACTCCTTACCTACTGCCCCTGCTCATATCGCTGAGTACCACGCAGAGGACAGTATGATAGGAGCCCTAACAACAAGTTAAAGCTATTCTGAAGGAATTAAAGGGTTTAGGAATTGTATACAATGTTTGATAGCCCTGGGGAAGAAATAAAGTGTTTAGTAATTACAACCAATAAATGACTTACACAAATTAATTTCTCTCTCTCGGGACTGTGTATTTGGCCTTTTTATTTTATTTATTTATTTTTAATATGTTTCCTCCATTTAACATAAAATAAGATCTTAGTGAGAGTACAGAGCAGGAAGGGCCTTCCTGAGTCTGAGATGGCCATGTAAGACCGGGTGAAAAATGTCAGCCTTCAGTTCAGAAGCTTGTCCATGTGTAAAATAAGAATACTAACTATTGTAGAAGCCAGACGCCTGGGATTTTTGGTATTTGATATCATCATAAATTATTACATTAATTTCACAAGATAGTACCAGACAAAGAAGGAAGAGTAGCAAAGCAAATCAAAGGTGTTTTTTTGCTGGCATGGGTTGTCATAACTGCTTGGTGTTCATTTTCACACCAGAGTGCTGGGCAACGTGAGGCCCTTCCACTCAGTTTGGCAGCGTCAGGGGCTCCATGACATAGTACTTTCTCATTAGAAAACCTCTATTTGTCACCACAAATCAATTTTAATCTGTGTGGTGGCAGTACCTGTTCCTGGGTGGTGGTGCAGGGGAAGAACTCTCTCACTGTGCTCGCTCAGCCCTGGCCACTCTCCAGTTCTGGGAACCCAGCACCACTGCAGTGCTCCCTGCACTTGGCTTTGGTTGAAGGTCTGGTTGTCTTGTCCCTTCATCAAGTCCCTGAACCCCTCTTCATGGTGCCCATCAGCTCTGCAGGGGGTCCGCTCACTTGCTCCTCCCATTTGGGATTGTGTTTTTGGGTCTCTCTGGACGTATTCTAGCAGAGGCTGACACCCATCACTCTGGCTTGCTGATTATTTTTCTTTAAATTATTTGCTTGCTTCTTGCATAACTACAAAGCCAAAAAGGAAATAAATGTCCTCCTGGACCCCAGCAAGTTATGGGGAAAGGTTTCCAGCCCAGGAAAAGTTTTCTGCCAGCTTAGTGCAATTCTCATGCAAAGACTTCGAATCCAGGATCAGATTTTCACTATCAAGATTTTCACCCCTCTGTAAGGACCCTTCTGCACAAAGTGGCTTGGGATCTGGTTGGAAATGTTCCTGCCCAAATTCCTATTGCCAGCAATTTGAGGTTGACCTCAGAGGCAGGAAATAAAAAATAGCACCAAGTGCTGCGGGACTGTTTTCTTGTTTGCCTCCCCTTCTCCACTGCCTCCACCTGATTTCCAAGCTGCAGCAGCTTGTGCAGTAACTTACACCCCCAAGGGGCCAATGGCGGGGGGGGNATTCGAGCCAGGGCCTCTCCCTCCCGCCGGTCAGGCCCCGTGTCAAAACACGTCTGACTCCCAGGAAGGCAGTGGAGCCGCATCCTGAGGCTTGCCAGTGCCAGTCAGCTGCTGTTTGAACTAAGTCCTGACCGCAAAATCAAAAGTGGGTCCAAAGAAAGCTGTAAACAGTGTGCAATGAGCCATTTGAAGGCAGCTGATGCCTCATTTGGGGTGACATGTTGTGGCTGATGAGTGTGGATGATGTGGGGTTTTCGATAAGTGCCTCATCAGTATCCTCATCATGATCGTGTTGCTCAGCCACGGCGTGTGCCCTGACTTGATTGTAATTGCCTGAATCTGCTCCTGCTGCTCAGGAGCGCACAGTAATATGCAATAAAACAGCAAGAAGTGAATGTTAACCATCTGAGTTCTGACATGGCTGCTAGCAGTTCAAGTTTTCCATTAAGGACAAAAAAAATCTATATATACACATAAATATGGATATATAATTGCATGTTTATAATAATTATTGTTTGTATATGCAATAAACTCCTTTTATAAATAATGTATGATGGCCATATACAGATACAAACCTGCATGTGTCTGTATACGTTCTTCCACCAACACCTGTATATAACATATAGTAATGAGTATTGCATGCTCATGGTGTGTAGGTAAACAGCACTGGGGTGGAGAGCCTCGGGGCCATACTTGGATTGAAATTTTTAGTAACGTAAGTAGAAGCTGTAGTTAAATCTATGCAGAGGCTTCATAAATCTTAATAACACGTGTGCATACAAATAAGTAATTGATTTTTAGATGCAGATAATCTACTCATGTAAATGTGTGTGCGTGTACTTGTGCAGGTGTGTGGGGGGGCAAGGTACACATGCATATGTGCTTCGTACGTACTCTTTGGAAAGAAATCAATGCGTTTTCACAAGTAGCCAGTTTGGATTAATTCCATAACATCACTGGCTTGACAGAAAAATAATAATAGTAACAATAAAAAAGCAAAACAAAAATACTTTTAGAAGCCCACATGTGCCAGGCAGAGGTATTGAGGACTTGTGCCCAGTGGGAACTCTTCATATAAGAGACTGTCTGTGAGGTGGGAACTGTCAGTGCTCTGTGAGGTCCCGTTGCATGGGAGAGTCCTGCAGCCAAGTTTGTGCTCATTAGTGGCAAAAGGCTTGACAGTTTTGGAGATGACGTGTCAAAAACAGAACTTAGTCAGAATGTGGGTTATGCTCTCTGTTAATAAACCAGTGGGCAATTATTGTGTTCTCACCTTTGAACTGTGCCTATACCAAAATTATATTCACCTTAGGTTATAGGCCAGGGAGATAACAAAACATGTTTATGGTTGTATAGTTGTAATTTGTGATGCTACGCTTTGGCACTTATCAGCTTTGGATTTTCTATATGCAGCTGTTTTTATGTCATAGTTATGTAGATATTCAAGTAATAAAATTTACATAGGCAAGCTCTGTTTGCAGTCAGTTAATGCCTACTGGAAGGAACGCGTGGGTTTCTTTCAGCTCCACAGTGTTATTTAATCATTTCAGTAAAAGTGCACAAAAATGTTTTGCAAATGTTATTGGCAGCTGCTGGTGCTGCTGAACATTGTCCTGAGTGCTTGGTGCCTGCATGCAGCAGCAACCACCGCGAGGAACCTCACCCCGTTCCGGCTGCACTGATCCAGAGGGATCCTCATTATGGTGAGGAGAGACAGGAGAGAGGTTGTCATGTGCAGCCCCAAATCCTCAGGGCATAAGAATTTTGAAACCCTTTAGCAATAAATCTCTTTCCCCAGTTGAGGAGAAATTTGCTCTGTCTTGGAAATGCCCTTCCTATCTTTATTATTGAAAACAAATCTGTACAGATTATACACTCTAAGTCTGACCATTTGAGAGGTAAGATAATCGTTGTAATTATAAATACTTCTGTTGTCATGCATGATCATATGGACTCGCTGTTGTAGCTTAAATACATTAACTTTAACCCTTTTTAATTACGGATTTAGCACAATGCTGACGGAGTTGTTTCCCTATTCCTGCATTCACCCTGAGCCCCTCTTTATATTCAAAATATATAGAAAAATAGAGAGGAATTCCAGGGAGGATAGAAAACATGACTGAGAAGTTGGAAGGATTTGTTTATGAGGAAAGATTAGAGGGATGAAATGGGAAGCTTTAGTTAAATGGGATTACAAGCAACTAATTTGAGTAGCGTTTACAGTTTCAGAACATGAAAGTCCGTGAAAGTCATTGCTCATATTAAATTAACTAGGCTTCATTCTCGGCATTTGTATATCTGATACCTGATTACTTTTCTAATATATAAGATAAAAAAAGTGCCTCACAGCATCAACAGTTGTGATTTTTCATTGTTTTAAGAAAATATTCAGTATTTTTATGTGCAGCAAATTTGTAACAGGATCCAACTATACAAAGTGTTTTGATGAGGAATGGATTTCTTGGCTTGGTAAATACTGATACGGACCAGTAACAGAGATTTTTTAAAAGGGAACAATAGCTGAACAAAATCCCAGTACCAAACTCTAATAAACAAACAAAGCAGGATGAAAGCCTAAGATTCAGTTATTATAAATCAATTGTAATAATACCTTTTTTTCTAGACCTTGTGCTCTTAACCAAATGCTCTGGCCCAGATTTGTTGATCTCTCTCACTTCAAGCCCCTGTACCTAGTCCTGTCCGTGCCAGGAGAGGCCACATTATTTAGCATGTTTTGGTGCCACTTCTATCACAAAAGTGGTGTGTTGTGAGCCCCTCCCATGCAGAAATAATAATGCAGCACCACAGATGATCAAAGAATTCCTGCTAGATTCAAGCTGGGCAGCAAAGTCCTCTTTCCCTCCCCTTCCAGCCCTCCTTTCCTGCAACACACATGCAAGTACTCCAAGTTTTGCTTTTCTCTGAGTAAGCAATGCTCCCAGAAGGGTGGATAAAAATGTCCTGTGGGCTACATGCAAAATGTGCCATCCCCAAAACAAAAGCATTTTTCTGAGACCTTAGTTTTGCCTGAGCAGGAGTAGCGGTGGCCAAATAAAGAGTTAATCATTGGTAATCATGGAGGAAACACTGGAAATGTAGAATGGCACTAGATAAAAATTAGATAAAATAAGATTGTCCAATAGATTTTTATTCTCAGCTCCTTGAAAGGTGAAGATGCATAAAGAACTTTTTCTTTAAGAAAGCTGTAAAGTCAAACACTTAATTAGAGCTATTAAGAATTATACTTTTTTAATTGCTTGTGTGAAGGTTTAAAGGAACAAGTGGGTCAGTGTTGCCCCTTGCACACTGGTTGTATGTCTTCTATGCTGGTGGGATGGCTCAGGAAGGACTGTGTCAATGCCCACCTGCAGGAGGCTGCTTCATCACCCATCCCCCTGATGAGTTTCACACTCACCCTTTTCTCAGGGCGTTTTCCTTCTCAGCACTTTTCCTGCTGCCCCAACATCTGCCTCTGACTCCTTTCCCAGACCCCAGCATCTCTGGATTTGAGGGATATGGTTTAGCGAGAACCATTGGTGATAGGTGGATGGTTGGACTAGATGATCTTATAGGTCCCTTCCAACCTTACTGATTCTGTGATTCTGTGATTCTGTGATCTCTCAGGGCACCAACACGGCTGTGTGAACTCTTACCATTCTTTGTATGTTTCTGTGCAAAGGCCTCACAATTTTGTTTGTTTTACATTTATCTCTCTGGGTAAGGAGCACACCTCAATCTGCTGTGGTCAGGTGAATTATTCTCTTGCTCGGTAATAGTAAGGGATTCTTTTTGCCTTAACCTGCCAAATGTTCTTTCTGGTTTCTCTTTTCACCCATGTCCCAGATATTTTCACGTCCTTGAGATAACGTCAGAGATAAGGGGTTACTTAACTCTGTCAAATTGCAGCATTTGTTCTCTACAATGCATAACTGCAAAATATTTATGTGATTAACATCTGAATTCAATCATACTTTAGCAGTGCAAAGATGTGATTAGTCTCACCAGAATATAATTTTTATAATGGACGTGGCTCTGACTTTCCAGCGAAGATTTAATAGCTGAGTCCTGCAGGGAAGTCTCCATTTACTGAACTTTTATAGCTGTAAAAATATCCTAGAGTACATTCCCTAGCATGCAGCATGGCGCAACACAGAATTTAAATGATATGTCATGCTCAAAATGAACAAAATACTGTCAAACAGTACACCTTTTCTTTTTATTTCAGGCCCAAATCACATCTGCTACTGGTTCTGATAGCCCGCAGGGCTCAGGTGCTTGGGAGCAGCCTTTTCCCTCTCCAGCCCAAGGATGTGGAACGGTGGCTGAGAGGCTCACAGCGTGCTTTGGGGGAAGCCCCGAACCTTCCTCACCACCCCTTGCACTGCAAGAGGCCTGGAGAAAGCTTAGCTCCCATCTCCAAGGAGAGAGCATCCCACTGGAGGCAAGGCTGCTGGGGAGGGCCTGGAGGGGCAGCTGCTTGAAGCGCTCTCTCACCTTCAGTGGCACAGCACAGGAACCAGGGTGGTACCCCCTCATGGGCCTGAGACGCTGTGCTTCTAGGAATTTAGCTACTTGGTGTTGAACCTACTCTACCCCAATGCACACAGAGAGAGGAAGGTGGCAACAGTGTGTATCCTTCCCATGAAGGTTCTGAGGCCTAGCAGGCTCCCAGGACCCTGCTGCACAAACTCATACCGTATTGGCTCCTGGAGAAAAGCCCAAACATATCCCAGTCTGGTTGTTAAACAGGCATACTTTTTAACCCCTTCACACCAGTGCTCTCAAGAACAGAAACTGGCTCCTGAGCCATGTGACAGAAGGCAGAAAACCATTTACAGATCAATGCACTTGCAGAAGGAGAAATGGGAAAAAAAAAACAACAACACAGCAGAATCATGTTAAAATTAAAACCCCACTACTGTGTGTGATATTTTTTCACAATTAAGTCATCTGAAAAAAATAAATAAGCTATTGCTGTTGTAGGATAGAAAAACAGCAACAGGAATGTATGTAGTATGTGTTATCAGTGATGATGGTGAGGACAGTCAGTGGGCAGCTGAACTGCCTTTCACTGAGGACCAAGGACTCACTCAGACTATGTTTCTGATACAAGTAGCAGGGTGTGCAATATCTGCAGAATCAGCATCCTGTTATGAAAGGACTCCTGCAAATCCTGCAGGAACATTTCAGTTCTAGATGGTGTTGCTATGGGCACCAGAAGGAAGCTTAATATAAGACAAACTGTCTTAGGAATTCATGGGGGATGGGTGTAAACATAAGACGTAGGTAGTAACTGGAATGTCCCTGGCACTAAGAAGCAAATACCATTTTGGGGTTTTTAAATACTCTGTTAGTAGCATCCTAATGCAGTCCTTTCAAGTGGAAAAATATAAGGTTACAAATAGTCAAGTTTCCTGAAGTGAAATATTGATAAACTGGTAATAGAGTTCAATTAACTGTATCTGCATCCCACATATTATAGGCATACTGAAATCTGGATGCTTCGAAAATAATTCCTCTGTAAAAACAGATTATATAAGAGGAACAGAAAGTGAGGGGACTGTAAGAACTACAGTTCCCTGTCAGACTCATGAATAAGAATCCCACTCGGCCTTTGAGAACAATTCAATCTTCAGGCAAAAAAAAAAAAAACGAGCTGGCAAAGGACACCCAGACAATTTAATTCATGCCTAAATTTCTTCAATTCTGACTGTTCTTCTGCCAGTGTAGACTACATAAGTGGACAAAAAGAAAGTAACCAGTGTAGAATAATGGCAAGTGTACCTCAAGATAGACAAAGAGAACGCAAAATTAAATTATTGTTGTGAAAAGGATGGGAAAATGAGCCCCTCTCCCCAAGATACCTTTAGAGAGGATTCCACTTCAGTGCTTTCTTTCCTGCTTGCTTGCTTTATTTTTCACTGACGTGTCCAAAGAAAGCCTGAAAGCCTTTTATTATTTCTTATTTTCTTTTTCGTTTTAGTATGTGGCATACGTTCTTTTTTATTATTATTATTTTCCTGACAATATTAAAGCAGTTCCCGTTTCTCTAGTTTGTTTCTGACACCTAGCTGTGATCAACAATGCTTCCCACTGAATCACTTCTTTCATCTATTCAGCTTCTGTTATTTCCCTTATCTCATCTCCCCCTTCACCAGCTTACCTCTCATTAACCCTCAGGGTTCCAAACACATTGCATTTCTCCCAAAGATACATATTTTTATTCAGACAAAAGTCATTTTTGCTTGCTAGCCTACGTTTCCATAATTCCCTGGCACAATAGCTGTGTGTAGTACGTACTCTTTAGGTTACAGTGAACAATAAACCCAGACATTAATTTATACTTGTACACTGTATACCCTTCCACTTCACCTTTTTTCCCTCACTGAACCAATAGTCACATAAAAACTCATTTTCCTCTCAAATAGGAAACAAGTCACTCCACATGTAAAAATCTGCTTGGCTAGCAGTTTTGTTTGCCTAACAAAACTATTGTTTCATAAGAGTCATTTTGGCCTATAGCGATGTATTTAAAATCGCTTCTTAACTTTTGAAATTAGTGGTAGCAATGATACATTAAGCTATATTTCTGTTTAGATCAAATATATGAAGTTTTCTAGAAAATAAGTTCTCTCAGGTATGACAATAAATATATGTGTCATTTTCCAATGTGCAACTGTTTTGACATTTCTGAGGATGAAAAATATGCAAAACTCCTGAGCTTCAGCTTTAACTTTTGTGACTGACAGTAGTGAAGGCGGATGGAAATATGACCAATTATCCACGCAGATTTCTGTTGTTACTATCACTCAAATTGCCCGGGCAACCCAGTTCCAATTCTGAAATCCTTTCCCAGGTAAAATCCATATAATGTTTCTGGAATTATATGTTGAATACTGTAAGGTGAAAGTGCATATTCTGTTGCACAGACACAGAGAGAAAGCTCATTGCTCATTGCTCGTTCTGTTAAATGAAATGCATGCCAATAAGCTTATGTGGATGTCTATTTTTTAAGAAAAGATAATGTATGGAAGATTATGTAGATAATTTCATAACTCATCGGGAGCGTGTAAAAAGAAAACATTTTGGAAAACATCTTTGTTCCTTTCTAATTCAAACATTATTAGTGTTGGTTTTCAATAGAAGTTAACACTCGTGGAAAGTATTTGCTTTGTTAACACATTAAGGGGTGAGTTTAATGGAATCATGTGAAAGGTTTTATGTTCTATAGGAAATTAATATGTGTGAATGAGTTCGTCTGTTTGAACTTAAAAACGAATGGTTGGAGGATTCGATGTTTATAAAAGACAAACGACGTTTTAGGGTTAAAGTTTTGGTTTTTTAAATGAGGCAACATTTCCCGATTTTATGATGTAAATAATCATCATCACTTAACTGATACAATATCTTCCATTCACAAAACGAACAAACAAACACTTCAGAAAACGAATGCAGTTTTCAAATTTTCATGTAAAAGTTGAATAATGGTTTATGGTAAACTTTTTCAAAATTCAGTAAAATTCTAGCTCCATTCAGTGTGCTCTTTTGAGCAAAAGCAAATTCCAAGAACATTGCCATAGACATTAAAAATAATTGGTATCACTGAAATTCTCAAGTTTGATCCGGGAGCAAAATAAATATTTTAGTTACATTGTTTGCAAGTAACCCTTGGTAATTTAGTCATCGCAGATTCTCAGCCATGTATAACTTAGAGTCTCATTCTCCTTATATTTATTACTTCAAAAGGGTAGTTTTCTATTATACAGGAACTTATTGCTGCATAAAAGGTTTAATTGAGCTCCTTTTAAAGTATCATGATTGTCACTATAAAATCATGCATCTGCAAAAAGCACATTTATAGAGAACTTACAGCTTTAAATTTCACTTAGGAAAAAAAACCTTATACTCTCCTGCAGGTTTTCAATGCAGATTTACTATAAAATAAGTGAATAATAATACTAGGTTATTTTGGAAAGTGTTCTTTCATGCAATCACTGCATTTAATACAATCCCAAAATGGCAGCCCAACAGGTGGTCTTTTCACAGGGTTAAGCCAAAACAATTGGAACAAAAAGGACACCAGAATCTAATGTTCTTCAGAATTTAAAAAGCTGTTCACTTTCCTTTGTTAATTTTCAGATTTAGCCATGTTCATTATTGTTGAGCCACAAATGCAGGACATTCTTTTTTGACATTTTGCCATAAATAGACACTGACTGAGGCTGACTAGCCAGCTAGCTGTTTTGTCACATGCAAGCGGAAACTACTTATTAACAATGAGTATGCATTCTTGGTGCCTCAATGGCCGAGGAAAGCACCAGTTTTGACATGCTGCAAATGTGGCAAAGTCTAGGTTAACAAAAGTGTGGTTGACAAAGGATGAAGTTTCTCTTCCTATATTTTCCTCAAAGTAAGTATTTAATTCTGGCCTAATGAATTTGCCTGGAAGACTGGGTGTCACGTTGACAGGCTCTTGAATGTCTGAAAATATACTTCTGCATTGTGGGCTCTCTTTGGAGGGAACTATTAGTTAACCAGCAATTATGAACATTGGAGGTGAAATCTAAGATGTAATACTTGTTTCTCAGTATTTTAAAAGTTGTAAAAGTTCCTTGTTACAGTGATCTCAGTCTCAACATGTGTAACAAAAGATGGACCCACTCCTATGATTCTTTAATGATGCAAGGAGCCTTTACAACCTCCTTTATTGCACTGCAAGGAATTACACAAGTAGTGGGCACGTTGGTGGATCAAGGTTTTTTTCCTCCTATGGATAAAGAAATGTGTAAAACACACATTTTGTACAAAAGGCGGAGCTAAATCTGTATCTACTTGTTTGAATAGAGTAACAGAATTTATCTTAAAAACTTTAAATTTACTGAGTGGGATCCTCTTCTGCTGATGAATAATCTAGAGGAATGGAGTTTTAAAATCAAATTAAATAGATTATTAATGAAGTATTTTAAAATGAATAAAGAGATATTGTTTGGTTGGTTGGCTGGCTTTGTTTAGTTTTGTTTTTTGTTTTGTTTTGGCATTTCCAGCTGAATTCAAAATTCTCAGGCTTTCCTACTGCCTTTGGGATTTCCCCATGCTGAATGTGGACAGCCAAGGAATTTCCTAGCCCCTTGTGGGCTGGATGGCTGTGTATTCAGAGTACTTCTGTCTTGGAAAGGGATGCATCAATATCTTGTGTGTCTCTTCTAAAGGAGCACAGGTCGTTGTTAAGGAGATTGGCTGCCCACCCCACTCTGAGCAGCACTCAGCAGCAGAGTGGGAGCTTCAAGTCATCCTTAACAAAGTCATTATGTCTCCACTGAGCCAATCTTGCAGATCCATGTAGGTTGCTCCGAGAGTAATGCCTCCTATGTATTTCTGTGGAAACGATAATGGATACAAAGAGCACAATAACACTATTTGATAAAGAAAATGCACAGCTACAAAACACTAATTTTTTACTTAGTCACCACCATTAGCTATGCATTTTGACAAGTGATGAACAAGAGCTTTCATGACATGCTCGTAAAAATCTGCACCAGTGGAGGTGACCCACTGTTGCTGTCACCTCTGCTGAAGTGCACCACCCACTGCCTCACTATGCTCACATCCACTGGCTGGTCTCCACAAATGTTCAGCAAGCACTGATGAATGACAGTGGGTGCCATTTTTTCCTCCTGGAGGAATTCAGTGATTATTCCATATGCACTCCCATGCCAGTCACGATTTTGTCAGACTGCCCCTCTGCTGCCATCTGTCAACTAAAATTCCATAACAACTTATTTAAATCAAGATACATTTCATAAGAATATGTAATTATACAAAATATCTACTTTTGATTTTTTTCAAGTTAAAACTCTAGGGAAAATAAAAGAATTCTCTTCAAAGGGAAATGCTTGTTGAAAGGAAGAAAAATGGGAGTTGCAGGAGATGGAGAAACTTCATTAGAATAAATCAAATATCACTGAAAGTCAATTAATGCAGAGGTAGAAGCATCCAGCTTTACCTCTCTCCAGACAGCAGTAAGTCTTGCAAATTTAGCTGTCAGAAATGATTGCTTTGTTTTTGTTAAGTGGCATTACTTCCTCTTATACTGGAATTAAAATTGATTGAAATTGATTCATGACTTTTCAATATTTTCTGCATTCCTTTATTCCTTTCAATTTGGAAACATTATTTCAGAGAAATAAACACAGGTATAAAAAGCATATGTTTTTTTCTTTTTTGCTCATTGCAGACATTTTTCATTCTGCAGAATTATTAAAACACAGTTCTACTAGAAATTTTGCTTATTCTAGATAATACTATATGTTATAGCACAATTTTAAGTGCTGAAGGACCCAAACATATCCTTGAACACCTCTTGATGTATCATCACAGCAACCTTGTGAGACAGAAAAGCTTTATGATCCCCATTTACCAACATGGAGCTGAAGGATGAAGCACAGAAAGGTCAAACAATTTGCACAGAGACTCACTGGTAAATTGTAGGTGTGCTGGGAACAGGACTAGTCTCTGCTAAATCTCAACAGAGAGCACTAAACACAAGAACATCTTTTCCTCCAGAATTTAAAAGTTTGTATTCATCTAAGGGAATTCTTTGTGTTTTTTTTCCTGCTCCCTTTGCTGCTACTCCTTGACTGTAGAACCCCACACGAAACCAAGGCAACTTGCTGTAAAATGGAGACATCTATGTCACCATAGTACAAGACCACCAGACTTTTGCACATGGTCAAAGCAGTAAATAATGGGAAGACCACCAAAAGCATGGCCAAAGAGGGAGAGATGAGAGCAGCCATCACAGCAAGGGAGAATGAGTGGGTATGGTAGCAGTGACTACACAGCTGGATCATCACGCATGGGAGTGACTAAAATAAATCACAGCAGCTGCAATCACAGAGAGTATGCTGGGATGTGGTGAGGAGCACTGGATGGTGGAAGGCTGGTAAGGCTCTTGGCATAAAGTTTTTTTGGTGTGTCACACCTGGTAAACCTATTTTTCTAATGCTGCAGTAAATCTACTCCTCAGGAGTAGGCAATCAGGCAAAATTCACTGTTCTTGCGCAGCAGCCTCTGAATGACTGAAGAACTGAAGGAATTTTATAAATGTTTTGTAACTGACTAAATTACTATAGTTACAAAAATAACCGTAACAGTCTCCTTAAAGCTTAGATTATGAAGCTGGTTCCTTCCTTAGGTTCTTCTTCAAAATCCCTGCACCCTGGTTAGAAGACTCAGCATTGGTATTAACTGAGAGAAAGACTGTTCCTGAGACCTGTGGGCACTGCAAGTAGAACACTGGGGCATCAGAAACACCTTTGAACTGAGATATTCCCACAGACAAATAGTGTTTTTCTGCATGGAAATTGCTTGCTATGTATTTAGTGACAAATATCCTTTAGCCTTCAGATCTGTGTGACAAATGGCCTGGCTGCTGCCAGAGTCATATAACCAGAACTGGTTTTCCTCATCAAACTGCTTCTCCTTTGTTTTCATCTGCTTGCCTGTAGCATCATGTGAGGCCAGACTGTGGTGTTCTCCTTTGGCTTACCCTGCATCATTCTGGTCTCTTCCCTATCATCATGGCTGCATCTGCAGGCTAAGTACCTTCTCTTCTGCTGTTCCGCTATCTGGAACAAGCTTATTTTGCCCCTTGTTGACTCTGCCTTTTCTCAAATTGCATTTGAAATACCTTTTCACCCTTGCTGTACCAATTTTTCTCATTCTCTGCTGCTTGCTTACCTATTAATTAGGTTAGATGTATGCAGTGCATGTTTTAACATAGATAAAAGAGAGTACAATAACATTTGCACATACAGATCTATATTAAAGCAGAATTCACAGGTCAGGATGATTTGCTCATTGTGTGTTATTGCTGTAAAACCAAAGCAGAAGTGAAGCACTTCCTCTAAGTGTAGGTTTTGAACTGATACTTCACTCAGCATGTGCAGGAGGGTGGATCAGCACCGACTGTCTGTAGATAAGAAGCAATTGGTCTCAGCACCTTTTAGCATTCTGGTTGATTCAGTGTTCCAAAACGTCTCAGCTTTGCAGTGTTTTTCCTCCTTTGTTACTTGAGGCATACAAAATGGGTAGTTTTGACAGTGACCACTCTAAAGAAGAACCTCTGATTCAACAGTGTAAGAAATACTTCTGTCATACGTGGCTGCAACGTGCCAGCTGAGCTTTCCTGCTGTGGTGAGGAGCCTTATGTTGCAGTATACAACTCAAGCAAGCATGAGGCTGCTTCTTGTTGCAGCTGTAACTGAAGTTGCACACAGCAGAATCTGCTTAGCTATGCCATCTGGACAGGCTGCCTACAACGTAACACCAGGCTCTTGCTGCCACTTCATAATGCTGTTCTTTGGTGACAACAAATTCTGAAAAATTGGCACGTACACAAGCCAATTATCCAGGTAACTTTTTTACTTTCCTAAGTTTTGTGTGAAGAAAGGGCTCAGGATTTGAGCTTGCTTCAATGTAACATCTTGGCCACAGAATTCTGTGGCCCTTAAAAGTCCACATTAGCTTTCTTCAGATTAACTAGTAGTGGCTGTTGACATGCATGAACTAATGACTACCTATTGTAGGATTGGGATTATTGAGTAAATAAGGATGCTTTCTTCATTCTTTGAATGAGTCGGACGATTCATGGTCTATGGTTAACAACAATCCCTTATGTCTAAAGACACTTAAAATGCAGCTTATTTAAGCTTCACTCTATACATCCAGAAGACACCCACATGCAAACCACAGCAAGAGCTAGTTTTGCAGGGCAGGGCTTGGCTTGCAGAATCCTTGCTCATGTCATGTGCTTCCACAAGAAAGGGAAATGTACAGTGGAGAACACCTAGGCAGCTCCTGATCATTCTGACAGCTCAAAAGGAAGGGGGAGGGTATCCGTCACATGCAAAAACATGCAAAAACCTATACGTATAAACTGAATATAAAATAGCTGTAGTGGGAATGCTAAGTCATGGCCTGAAACAGTGATTGAGCACCTGGTGAAACAGTGACTGAGCACCAGGAAAGCAGGACCAACCCAGGGGAGCTCAGGTGCATGCAATGAGCTCCCTCCCAATGCACCTGAGTGACCGGAAGGGGTGGAGCCAGGGTACAGTCCTTCCCAGACCTCATTTAAGGGTTGGCACTGGAGGTGAGGGCATCTCACTAGAGATTCCTGTTTACAAGAGGCCTTCCAAAGGTAAGCAGTTTTTCTTCCTTTGTTTCTGCATCCATGGCTGCTGCATTTGGGCTTGTTCTCATTTGCTGTGGCCTAGGATTCTGCCACTCCGCTGTACTTTTCATCACATTGTAGAGTTACAGCATTACAATAGTGTACACCTGTATAGCTACATAAGGTATTCTAGTAGGTTTATGTGCAGGCTTACCACAGGTACAGAGCAGGCTACAGGGACAGTGGTCTTATTCTCTCAGTAGTATGAGTGTAATCCTGGTTTTCAGTCAAACAAATCTGTGACAATTTATTTAGCCTGGCTGTTGCTACAAAACTTAGTAATAAGAGAGCATATTGTAGAACCGATAAAATAGGTCATAATTAAGTAAGAACTCTTATTATATTTATGTATAAACAACTGATTTGTATTCATAGTGGATTTTCTCTGCAAATCTATTCTTGTCTCAGAGCCAAATAGAAATTTAATGTCATTGTTATGTTTAGGTGAACATTGCACTCATGTTCTCCTCTGTTTGGCCTTGAATAAAAATCAGAGCAACAATAATATAAATGGTATGAAAGTAGTCATGAGCAGTAGCCCATCTGTACTGGACAGAATTCTCCAAATCAATTAGATGGTCATAAAAAGCTAAACAGATGTGGATGAATCAACTGTGGAAATAAAATAGGTTGAACTCTTGCGTTTATTGTTTGTGTATAACCAATTTAATAACTAAGATGGGTAAATTACACTAATTAACCTTTAAAAAAATTAGATGATTTCTAAATAATAGCTTTAAACAATGCCTATTCTTTTCTTTGTTACTTCTAAGTGCTTTGTCCATGACAAGGCATAGTTTCATTAGAAGATACTATAGAGGTAGTTGTTTAAGCATGTGTTTTTTGTTTTTTTTTTTTAATGTTTTTTGTTCTTTTTTTGTTTTTAATTTCTCTTTCCATCATCAGACTTTCTACAATACATACTCCCATCTAACCTCCCTTACAGTCAGGAGAAATCACATCCACTTATCCTAACAAGTAATGGCAAGAAAAGTCATCTCTTGGAGACCACTTGAGTTGCTCTCATCACTCTTGGGTGGCATAGATTCTCCATCAGGACAGCAAATCCTATTCCCAGCTGTAAGAATCAGCTGTCTGGGCTAAAGCAATGCTGGAAGCAAAGACAACGTATGGATAGTATTTTTGGATAGGTTGAGTGGATATGGATTTTTTTTCAGCTACTTTCTGGTATGCCTGGAGATAGCAAACAATTGTGAGAGGATTATATGGGCTCACACACAGCTGAAATCAGAGGACAGAGACTGACAAAGCTACAGAAGCCTGAAGCAAGTCTTAACAGGAAGGGTGAGGAGAAATGCTTATTTTTTAAGGGGGAAGTGAAAAATACCTGTAAGGGAATTTTTCTGGGGACTTACTCCCTCTTCGAAGTCCTCTCTCCATATCCTCATTCAGGAGAGGATGGTACAGTAGAAAATCTTTTGGTTTGTTCTCATTGCTGCAAATGATTTGTAATCAATCAAAAGTATATTTGACTGCTTCTCCTTTAAATAACACGTCTTTGGTATTCTAGAGTTAAAATTACTCAGTAATGCTGTAAAGCCTTAATTAAAACAAGAGATAGCTTATGTATTTTAAAAAGCAAAAATCCATCCAATGTATTGTTGTGATCGGTACTGGAATGGTGAATGGTTTGAGTTTCCTAAATTACTGATATTACCTGCTGACATGAGGGCTGTTCAAAAGGGTACTTCACTTTTGGGTTTATTTATTAAAATCTTGCACTTAACTCTAAGAAATTAGCCTCCTAGAGGTGAATCACTCCCTGCTCAGGGGAGTTTGCAGCAAAGAAACCAATCATGCACACGTTGCAGAACTGCACAGTAACACAAGATCCAGTGTTTCACTACATCCCTTGTGCAAGGTGCTAAACAGAAATGTTAAGCATTCCTAAGGGAGACCATTTTTCTTGGCTTAAAAGTGATGCTTAGACACTGTTCTCAAATAATGCCTATTTTATGTTGCTATAGGAGTATTATTATTTCCATACCTCTTCTAACTTGAAGTCCTCACTGAGGTGAAGTGTGCGGCACAGGCTCTGTGGGATGGGGGGGGGAGGGACCTGGAAAGAGCTCTAGATTAGATTCCAGGTAACAGAAAATTAGAAGACATTCTACCTGTAATGCAGCTGGGATGCAAGACTTTCTTGACTTCTTGTAGTGTAAGCCAAGCTATCCTTTAAAATCTTGTTTGGTGACAGATTTATAAGGATTCCCTTCAAATTATGCACCTTGAAAGTGTGATGATAGAAAATATCCAGTTCAGCTGAGTCCTGTGTCATGGTTTTATGATTTTTGGTTATCAGTATTCCACATCATAACATCATGCAGTGCACTGGGAGGAAAGTGTTCTGGGTAGCTGTCCCAGAAGAGAAGAACTACATTCCCCAGAAGCCTGTTCACTGTGTTATCATTTCTGCTCGGGGGAACAGATATAAGACCTCGGTAGGTCATCTGGGCTCTTCTTCTCTGCCAGACTCCCTCCCTGCTCGACTGCACTGCGCATCTCACCTCAGCATTATGGTGAGGCCTACCCAGCTTTTGGACAATCTCTCTCTCATTATATTTGATTTATTAGCTTCAATTCTAATTTATTATAGTGTGTTATCTTGCATTCCGATACTATATTTAGTAAATTAGTTTGTTTCTCCTCAGATCATGCCACTGTTTTTAATTATTTTTGGGGTCCCCTGTTTCCCTTTTTGCAAAATCTCCCCGCCCCACTAGTCACAGAACTGGGCCGAACCAGCCCATAAACCATCAACAGTCCTGGCAGACTGAAATGCTTTGCAGTCTCTGTAGCAGGACTTACCTGTGGTCATTCCATTTCAGCTAGTTTACAGCAGGATAAGCTTCCTGGCATTGATAACTCAAAATAACTGTGCTAGAATGCTGGTAAATCCTTCCTGGGTAAGTCAACTAAGCAATGCTATTCCTTATAATGACATGAAATTTTAAAATCTCTGGATTGGTCATGTGTGGGAAATGTTCACACAATTTCATCTGAATTTTGTGATGTATCATCCAGCAATAGATACATGTTGTGCTATATGCTGAAACTCCCAATAGGGAAAACTATACAGAATCACAGCTTTGTAGCCCAAATCTCGGTGTGTTTTGGTTTCTGCCAAGTTAGGTGTTAACTTTGTCTTACAAGAGAATTGTTTTTCTTATTCTTGCTTCACTCCGGTAACAGATTTCAGCAGCCAGTTATGGCACTCCTGGCTGACTGATGTCAGCAAGTTTTCCACTACTGACTGTGGTGCGAGAGGAATGGTGTTGGGACCTTCTCTCAGATTGAAGGATAGATGGACTTATAAACAGCACACTTGCTTGTGAGCTTATAAAGAATCTGCATTGTGCTTATCTGCACTGAGAAGAAATGAGAGACATCAGAGCTGGGAAACAGGTAGCCCTTCTGGATGCTAGGAGCAGGCTCACTTGCTTTAATGTAAATAAACAGCTAATAATTTAACACAGATAAGTCTTGCCCCAGGTTAGTTTCCTCTTGGGCCATGTTCTAATTTACCAGAGAAAACTACACAGTGGAAATACAGTAGACATAAGCAGTATGTGCCTGAAGTGGTTGAATTATGCTGCAGATGAATACAGATACTACTTAATTTTTTATAATCCTTGCATTTATGCTCCCTGTCCCCGCTTATAACTACCACATCCCAGCAATATTTTAAGTATTACCATGAGAAGTGTGTTGTCAGGCCTAGGTATCTCTATTATACTCTTTCTGAAATTCTGCGTCTTCAGATATAGTACATATGTACTGTAGGGAGCACATTAAACTTAACTGCTTGCAGTAAACTTTGCTTCTTCACCACAATAACCCTCATGAGCTGCTAGAACTTAAAGCAATGGCACTACTCTGTTTAAAAAAAAAAAAAAAAAAAAAAAAAAACACAACCTATATCTTGCACTCTATTGATATGTAGCATATAATCTGAGCAATGGTCCTATGCACAGACAGGTCTCCCTTTGTGGGTTGACATTAAGGATCTGAAAAGGTAACTATCACTCTATGTGAGTTGCTCTGAAAGCAATGCCTTCTGTTATTTCCATGGAAACCACAACAGATACGAAGAGCGCAATACCATGCTTTAATGTAGCTGAGAATTTGCTCTCATACACTATTTTTCAACATAGTCACTACCAGTAGCCAATTTATACAGGGGAGCTGATAGAGATGCTCTTCATTTCATGGCATGACAGCTGAGCATGTCTCTCTGGACTGAGGATTGTCTTTCACACTGCTGTTACCACAGCTGAAATGCACCACCCACCACATCACTGTGGCTGCTTGGTATCCATAAATGTTCAGCAAGTGCTGATGAACATCAATGGGTGCAATTTTTTTAAACAAGGAGGAATTCACTTCCGCATCTTTGCTTCATCTGCATTTCCAAATTTCCAAGTCAGACACCGTTTTGTCAGATTGCCACTCTGCTGCCATCTGTCACATGGCAACAAAAAGTAATGGCATATTGGTGGGAAGCTTCAACCTTATGGAAGGAAGGGAAGCTGGTTCAAACTCCCCTTGAATGGTTCTAAAAACCATCTGTTAGTATGAAGTGAAGTCTGCATTATTTTAGGAAGTGAAGAAAAGGTATCCCTATTTACAAATGTAGGATTTTTGTAACCATCTTTGTTTGAAATATAGCAAAAACACAGTTTGTTGAATTTACAGTGGCTATGAAAATAATGACAAATACAGAAAACATGTAGATAACTACACATACTGCAACTTTTGTAACACCCTTTTTATTTTTTTTTTTACTAAGACAGTTATGAGGACATATTTTATTTCACAAGTCTATGCAAACTACTTGAAAAATAGTCAAAAGACAGCCCTTCTGAATACTTGATTATCAAGAAGAACATATGAGATGTGGCTTTCGTATGACAGATAAGACCTTCCACATAAGAACAATACTACAATCCTCCTTTATAACAGAAGGGAGTGGATTATTAGAACGCATTTCTAAAACATTCTTCATTTTAAAGTAACTATTTTGTTCATAAGATTGTTTTTAAATGAGCTCTTCAGAAAGCAAGCTTTCAAAAACATCCAAAAAGAGCTTATACGCACATGCTTTATTTTCACTGCTGAAGACATTTTCGATGAACACCACTTGGTCTATGGCTTGGCTAAGTATGAAACACAATGAGATTCGGAAGACTTCTTAATTATCGAAGAAGTTGCTCAGCCTCCCTGGATTTGCTTTCCTTTGTTTTCCTCAGTAATGCTTGTTTTATAGCATTGATCTTTTCATCAAGTTCCGCCAACGAATAGTTCTGCTAGAAGATCAAAATAAAAACCGTAAGCATTTATATCTTTTAACTGCTAGAAGAGTGGCCTTGCACTCAATACTGGCACTAGTTTCATATTCCACCTGATGACAGAAGAACTTTTGCAGAGTTGTCTGACTCATCTGTGACTTTTAAACTTGAAAGGGAAGGATGCAAAGTTAGAAAACACAGTACTGATCATGTATCAATATATCCTTGCTACTTGTTTAAAAGAAAGCAACACAAAAATCCTTTGAAGGTAAAACTGGACAAGACTACCCTGAGGCTCATGGAACTCAGCTTTACAGCTGAAGGGTTTTTATCTTATCATCCAGCATCACTCACTCTCCTCTGCGCTGATGTAACCTGACAGTTTTTTTTTTTTTAAAACCTCTTCTTAAATACAACTAATCTTTATAAAATGAGAAATGACATTTCACACTGTTCTCCTCACAAACAAGCAAAATTGCTTCTGACAGGTTCTTCGCAATACCAGGCAAAGTATATGCAGGTAGTCCAATAGTCATGTACAGAAAGAAGAGTTGAACTCATGCAACTGGTGAAGAGGCTCTCTAGCTACGCAGCGCTCCTCAGGAAGCAGCCCCAGGTCCAAGAGAAGCTCTCCCTTCAGTGGCTGGCCCTTGTAGGAGCCTAGAGTAGCTCCATCCTGGGTCTACCCCTTCTGGTCACATGGGAAGCAAAAGCGCAAACAATTTGCCTGTGATTCCTAGGCCAGCCACACTCTTTCACCAGTTTAAACCATCACCTAACAGTTCTGCTACACACACTAAAGAAGCTTTTTTTTTTTTATTTTTTGATTTTTTTGTGAATAAGCTTAGTTCCCCAAGGCTTATTTGGCCCACATCCCTTTCTAAGTGCTCTCCCAGTCACCTGTCTTTAAGTGAGATGATGAGTGGCAGACTGTGTGCCAGCTATGGTCTCCCATACATTAAGGAGAAATAGGCGTATAGAAGACTCATTTCACTGTGACATCTGTTAACTTCCTCCTTTCTTTCTCCCTTTTCTTTGGCAGCAAGCTACCCAATACTGATACAGCTGTTTTTCAAAAGTCAGATATTTGCTTGGTAGAACTTCTGTTTACTTCTCTTTCTCAAAACATTCTAGACTGAAAGTAAGTAAGTAAAAATTAGTAACACTTACATGAGGAGGTTGAACCTTTCTCCTCTTGCCAGAACAGCTCTAAAGAAAAGACAATCAAAACAGACTTAATGTTACACTGACAGACAATGTTACTGCAGGTAATTCTGAAATCTACAGAGTCTGTAACAATATTGACAAGTGTCTTTCTTAAAAGTACAGAAAGAACACTAACTGCCATTCCAAAGATTAAAGAAATCTTTTGTATTAAGTAAGTGTACTTTACTTTAGTTCATGAAAAATATTACTGGAGAGCAGTGAGAAGCTGTCAAAGCTTCTCTGTGCTGGCAGCTAACATGTTCACCAGCAATTTAACTGGAGCTTCCTTCAGTAAAAACAAAGATCAATATCCAGCTCTTAAAACTCTCAATATTTTTGTTTAAGATTTTCCTGTATCCACCCAAATATTTATGCAAATATCTGGGAGGAAAAAAAAAAAAAGGCAATTAGTCCACAATACTAATCTTGCCACCATCACTTTCTTCCCTCCCATATCCACATTATCAGAGAAGATCCTAAAGTACTTTCAAAGGCAATTTCAGCATATGAAAGTACACGTTTTTAACTGCTGACTCCCAACAACTTGAAGGAATAGCCTCAAAGAAAAAGAACTTTATTGGCCTCCAGCCTAGAAAAAACGAAACAAAGAATTGTATTATGGCTGTTGATCTTTACATCTTGATTCCTCTTTGGTCAGTTGCCAGAGAAAACATACAAATTACAATATGATCAACAGTAAGAAACATTTTGACTAATTATTACATAGGGAAAGAAGGAAGAACAAAATACTAGACGAGAAATCTCTGCAGTTTTTACTGTACTAAAAACTAGAGTTCTCATTTCCCAAATCTCCACAGGTAAATAACGGACACAGTCTACTGTTTATAAAGAGACAGAATTTTGCCTGTAGACTGACAACAAAGAAACCAAAGCCATTGAATTACATGAAACAGACCACTTCTGAATAGTTACTCTGATCCTTAGAAATTATATCATGTACAGAAAACCCAAGAATTGCAGCTGATTTTTAAGCCATTAATGACTTGTACGAAGATCAAAACTTCAGTTAATTTTCATGTCATTATACACACTTCATATTTTAGGGATAAAAAAGAAATCTGCTGTTGTTTATAATAAGTCTCTTAAAAATTAGTTAAGCTCAGGTAGCTGCATTGTTTTTTCCCCAACAAGTACTATTTTCTTTCAAATGACAAGTTAGGTAGAACTATGAACTTGCATAGATGGCCCATACATGAAATGTAACTGTTACACCAAGCCAGAGTTGTCTATCAATAGTAGCTGCACTCTAACCTATTCCATTTTCGTACATCAAACAACAATTACTTAAGTATCCATAAGTTGAGAAAAAATTCTTACTACAGATTGAAAGTACTCAGGAGACAGTCCTTCCAGCTCAAGAATTTTATCTTCAAGCTTCTTAATTCTCTGATAAATGTCTCTTGGTACAGGACCACCTAAATACACCAGTACAAACAGAGAAAAATCAGTAAAAGCACTTAAATAGCATTTTAAACTAAGGATGGCAAGTTTTTCATTCTTTGAGTCCAGCTAGCAGCCAGCACCTGAAAGTTAACAAGCTGGTGGGAAAATGAAAGGGAGGGGCAATTAATATAAATCACAGTAAAATCTGGTTGATAAGCCACTACAATCTGCAAAGGCAACAGACAACTTCATACACAAAGTTGAGTATATGTCTGAAAAAGCCCCTGGAACAATAAATAATCACTCTTAAAACACAGTCACACACCAAATGTTACCACTTAAAAACTGACAGCTGGAGGGAGCACACAGGATGGCAAACAATACACAAATTCAGCACTGCTATGCAAGGCTGTCTTTAAGGGAGCCTAGCTACACAGTATCAAGACTGGAGGACAGACATTAGTTGTGCTTGACAAAGAACAGCATTTACCTGGCCACAAATGGGAAAAACGGGGGTGGGAAATGTGTGTGGTGAATGGAATAACGGACCATTAAAACAAACAAACAAACCCCCTCAACCTGCCTCTTCTGTTGGCAGCTGTACTAGAGCAGCTTGGGCTTGCTTCCCCACATGAGACTGGAAGTGAGCAAAAAATCACCGTTCCAAAGCACCTAATGTATGCTACGTAGTATTCTACAAAATCACAGTTTATCACAACTACTGGGTATTCCAATTAGAATGAATTAGTCCTGACCAGGACATGTGTATTTATCAAGTCAGCATCCTAATTTGGGCATAAATCTGGATTTCATTCTGGGCAATGGTCCAAAATATTAAGACTATAGTACTGGGGTGACAAAACTCTTTAATGCGTCTAGCCTACTGTTTTTACTGTCACAGAACTTACTGACTTGCCCGGTTTTACTACAGGAATGATAACTGTAGCACAAACTGGCACATCTATGTCAAAACTTAAGTGTGGTACAAACCTGTTTGTAACCGTAAGTGCGCCTCAATGTTCTGCAATCTCTCCTCAACAGCTTGGTTTCCACAATCATGAACAGGTACACTGGCTTTATGATTGGATCCATGTGTTCCTTCAGATCTAGTCTGAGGCCCATATGTATTTACTACCCTAGAAACTAAGTAAAAAGAACATAAATTTAACACACATGCACATGAAACATATCAACATATGTATAATTAAAACAAAAAATATCATTAAATAATTAACATTACTAAAACCTGAAAAGCTGTGTGCTAGATCTATTTCACTAATCTTGTATTTGAAGCGTCTCACGAACACCAAGATCAAAAGTTCAGTACAAGTCCTTATTTTTAAATATATCAGTAACCAAACTAAATAAAAACCTAGGACTCTACATTTGCAAAGGAAGAAAAAAAAATCACATTCATGTCATCAGCTGCAGATAAACAGCAGCAAAATAGATATCTGTCAGGAGCTGCATGTGTGAACTCTTGTGAATGCGAAGAGGGAGACCTAATTTTATAGGAAGAACCATAAATACATGCAGTTGAGGGAAGACACACAATTGTAAGAACGACTATAAATCTCAGGAAGTTCTCTCCAATTTTTGTTATTCAGGTTGCAGCCTTACTGAATTTTCACCTGCTTCATCTTTTGCCCCTGTTGAACTGTGTCTTCACCGAAAGACTTGGGTCACTTCTTTTTAATCGAGGTAATTTCTCAAGTCCTTTCAAATAGGAGTACTGCAGGATACTGCAGAGCTAAAGACTACACTAGCGACTCCAAACACTGAAGCACACTGACACACCTCACACTGTAGGTTGGAATGGCCAACTTACATTCTTGCTTCCCAGTTCCTTTCTCTGTGTCATTAAACTTTCAGATACTGTCCAGGTTTCAGTTACTTGAAGTGTAACCTTTTTTTCCCCACACAAAACTACAATTCAAGTTAAAAATTAGTGCTGGTACTTTAAAAAGTGACTGCTGAAAAAGGTTCATAGTCAAATATTATTCTTGACTCAAATTTACTTCTCCCTCCTTACTCCCTCCCTCCCTTCTTCAACTCACCAGACCCCTTAATGCTTATAAGCAGCACTGTGCTTCAGAGCAGTTTCTTAAAAAATGGAACAGAAGGTTACCTCCATTCTTGGATTTTGACTGTTTTAATCACAGAGTGACCTATGTACAAGCAACCTTTTATACATGGTATCTGCTGTACAATAACTTCTACACCATTCACTCCTTTGCAAAAAATAGTGCCATGGTAACTTTGTTCCTCAAATTTCTACGTCTCTCTTGGAACTTCCTCTGTGTCCCTAGATTATCTTCTAGTTCGATGCAACTACATTGAGATTAAATAAAATTATCTTCTATTTTAAATTAATCGATTCCTTAACTGGACCGATGGCCTTACCTTAGCAGAAAAGCTAAGAATTGCTCAACTTCTCTGTCCTGCTTTATGTTTTTCATCTTTGCTTTCAGGCAATGACAACAGGCTATTCATCAAAGGATTTGGTATTCAGTGCGTAACCAAAAGCCTACTGATGAAATTATGGGATAAAAAAAAACTTGAAGAGGTAAGGGAAGATTTAAAGTATTTGTTAGAGTCATAAATCAATTTGTTAAGTTTCCACTTATAAGAACTCTGTAAAAAGATTCTAAGCCAAAATTTATGAGTACTGCTCTATCTTAACTTGCTTAATAAATGGATATTAAAAGAGTTGCTTACCCTTTATGTGGCTTTTAAATCCAGGATAGGGTGTGAAAATAGCATCTGTTCTGGCACAGCTATTTTCTAAATAGTAATAATAATAAGAAAAAACAATAAAAAAAGAAGAGTGAGGCCCTAATTACGTATTTACAATTTAAAATATTCTAACCATCATCAGTTTTGAAGCCAATCTAATCTAATTAAAATTTTTCATACAACAAAAGCATCAGAAATCATTCACCCTATAAAAACATGCTCATATATAATTTCACACGCTTGCACGGACCTATCAGTTTTACCTGGCTAAGTCACCTCCATAGATATGGGCACAGATATACACAAGGTTATTGGATCAGGATCAAATTTCTTCTAATCTATTTCTTTTTTTAGTTTTCATTGTGTTGTGTTGTCATTTATTTCTTCCTGCACAGAAGTTTCTGCCTTGCACACCAGTGCTGTTTTACTTTTATGTCCTTTCTTAAAACTGCTTTCTTCCTATTTTTAGACTGGTCTGGTTTACTGATCAGCATCCTTTTTTCACCTTCCTGCCTCTACTCTGATGCCTGTGGCTGCTTTAATTTGCTTAGACATAAAACCTGTCAGTACAGGCCATCTCAGTTTATTCTAACGTTTCTATTTAAATATAAATACACCAAAGCTCTACAAGTATTTTATTATGGCTGAACACACAAAAGAAAGACTTGTCATTTCTTCAGTAACTTAATTAAGTTTTAGGAAGCAATATTTTACCAGCTAATGTCTTCTACGTAGATTCTCTGTGAAACTTATGGAAGAATAAGCTTTGATCTCTAACAGTATGAAGTACTTCACAGAGACAATGCACACGGGGGTTCATAGTTACAGGGAAAAATCTATGTCTCTTTTCTACTTATGTATATAAAAGTGTCTTTGGTGGTTACACAGGCACTAATTGTGCTAATGGGATCCAGTATACCAGATGGATTTAAGACTGGTTACAGATACAGTCAGTTGTGCCAGGTGGTATATTAAAAATAGTAATAGTGTGAGTTATGTTGAAATAAAATAGTTATTCTAAGTAGCTCATAATTAAAATTGATTACAGATATATTTCTTTGTAATTCAGCTAGCATTAAATTAACTTCAATTTGAAATATGCAATTCCCAAAACATATATGAATTGCAATTCTGTTAACTTTGGAAGGAATATCTAGCTGAAACATTGAGAACAGCAGCTACAAAAGTAATCTGGTCGCAGTAAGAGCTGTAAGCTTTCCATACAGAATCCATTCAGCATTTCCTTGTTTGTTTTTTTTTTTTGCCTTGGTCTGTCTGGCAACATCTGCAGAGCATGTGCATATTCTTAACTTTTTTTTTTTAAAGTTACTCTTAAAATGAAGTTGTATTTTAAATAGAAAATAGTGCCTTTGAAAAATACTTTTTTTTTTTTTAATTAAAAAAACAAAACAAAACAAAACAACTTAAATTGCTATGAAGATTAAAGTCTGGCTAGCCAGTTACCTTGATTACAATCAATAACATTGCAAAATTCCCTGACATTATTTTCATTGATCTCAGCTTGTTTCCTCTTGATGAAGGCTGATATCCGCCTGTCAATCTGTAGGTAACAAACATGATGGCATATATCTATTTCATTCTTTAAATTCAAAGTTTAGAAAGAAAAAGACCTTTCTTTTTTCTAATTTAGCGAAATCACTTACTTCTGCTTTTCCAGCTTTTATTTGGACCACCTCTGGATCAAAATTAGTATGCGCATCCTTCAGATCTCCCAAGTCATAATTTGCATACTTTTCTTCAGTCTGAGAGTTACTATCATAAACACTTAAACTTGTTTCACAACTTTGGTCTTCTGTTTTACCTGCAGGTTCAACGTGACCTACGCTTTCCTCTTTAATCAATGGTTGGAGTTTTTCTAAAAGAGGCTGAACAAAGAAAACAGTACATTAGGGTTAGAAGGGGGGGGGGGGAGGAGACAAACAAAAAAGGCCAAGTACTACTGTAAGTTCTAAAACAGACCAACTGAAATAATTTTAGGAAATGCAACATTTGCCAGAGGATGGTAATTAAAAAAAATTAAAATCTATCATTCCAAACGCTGTGCACAATGTGACTTTGGTCCTTTTGACCTGTGTCTTTTAGAGATTTCTACAGGAGAACTCCCAAATTTCTCAGAAAAATCTATCAGTTACTCACGTGTTAGTAGCTAAATCAAAAGCTTCAATCATTGGCACCAGTGCCACTTAACTACCATGTCATTCAAATGCCTACTCAGAACTGTAAGGCTTAGTATTCTTCCTTCTTAACACGAAAGCCAATGCTTTCACACTGTAAAGCCTTTACTTTACCACCAGAGCACTACATTCTCCACTTGAAACTGCAGTTGCCCAAGTGAATGAGAGAGCGCAGACATAAAATATATAGGTATTATCCAGAACATGCTTTTCTTGACACGGCTGATTATCTACTTAGGTCATGAAATTAAACGAGAGAATGCGCACTGACATTTGTAGCAGCAAAATAAAAGCTTATTATTCCACTGCAGTAACTCTTCCACAAGATGTAAAAACAAAACCTTGGTGTATATACATCTATATATATGAGTCACACATCCTCATTTTTGTTTTTACCAGTTTCATCTAATCTAAATTTACTTCTCTGTTTTCCCCTCCAGAAATTCAGATTTACTTTTTTAAATACCACCTGATTTTTGCAAGCCTTTTCATGAAATTCCTCCATTGAACTGAAGGAACACCACAAGGAATTTTTATGTGCTTGTATACGGCTTGTTTTCTCTGTGTGCTTATATTGTGCTTATCTGGGAAACACAAAGGGATTTTCCTATACCTGTAGACAAGCAAATTCAGAAACTTACTTTATTTTCCACTGTCTCAGAACTGCACTCTTGAAATAATTTGACTAGCTGAAGGGAAAAATGGATATTCAAATTCCCATCTTTTACATATCAGCTATCAAAGTCAAAACACTGTTCAGATACCAGCTGATACCACCGTGCAACTAAATTATAGCTACTTTTGACAGGGTTGGAAAGTTTCACATAGCTAAAAGAAATGCCAGCAATAGTGACTGGCTACTTGGCAGGATGAGACATTAATGTCAAAGAAATTACTCTTTAAAAAAACAAAAAACCTACGCTGAAAATATATTTAATTGCAGTAAGACACTCCAGGATGTGTCATGCTGGGATAATGCCACTTCTTGAACCACTGAAAGCACTCCATGAGCCTCAAAACTCACCCAACGCATGGAATCATTATCATAGCATGACACACACCTGCCGTGTCTTATTGCTTAATTATAACCCACCATAGATGGAAATGTATCACATTTACAATGCAAGTCTAGAAATCAATGAGGCTGCAGTTATTCAGCCTGCTCACCTACAGTGGCTATTCCCACCATTAATACAACAAATCTGTACGTGCAGGTACCTATGAAGCATACCAGGATTTCAAGTGTGTAATACTCGTGAACCCTTGTTTGTCAAAGACAGCAGTAAGATCAAAACAACTAAACTTTTTCACTTTAGGTGGTGTGGTTACATTTAGTCGTTGACCACGTTAGTCAAGTTGAAGGTGTCCAACAAAATATTTACCTGCAAACATAAAATATGCTGCTGAAGTGCACTAAAGAGCAATGTTGGCTGAGGTGCTGATGTGCTCTGAAGCTTGCTCCAATCGATTACAACTTTCACGACATCATCTCCAAGGTTAAGCTTCCACAGGGAAGAACAAACACCACAAAAAAACAGTACGTTATGCCTTATTAATGTCAGGAAAGCATACAGGAGACCTACAGGACAACAATTACGCTCAATCTCATGCAGACCCCACCTTTACATGGGGATATAGAACAGGTTCGACCTTAATTATAACTCAAGTAGCCATCACTTTCAAAGTAAGCTAGTATTAGTAGAACATGTTCAAAAATTAGAAAATTCTAACTATCTAAACACACTTTCACTGTATTAATTTGACCTTTAATTTGGTAAATTCTCTATTCAATTAACCACTGTACTTGAGCATAATGCTCATGCTAATCTCTCAAATATTTTCTTTAACAGATAATAGAACCAGCAGCAGGAAGAAACACCCACCCAGAACGGCATTCTCCGGTATATATATGTGTGTGAATTAAATGTACAAGGCTGTATCAGCCTGTATGACCAGAGTCTTGATACTGTGCCACCTGTACTTGTTAATCCAAAGCAGGCTTTATATCAAAAATAATACTGTTGAAGTCTTTACAAAAACTTCCAGTTAAACAAACTCTGAACCACACGGCATCACTGTCAAACCCTCTTCAAAATCCCTGTTTCCCTTCATGAGCATTCAAAACAAATAGCAATTGCCATATCCTATTGTCTTTGCTGAGAAATGGCAGCACTTCACTCACAAAACAACGAAGAGAAACACACATAGGGAACCTGAAATTATATTTATAGGAACGATATATCTTCTGTAAACTAAAAATTCAGTTTAACTTTTTAATACAAAACTGACTGTTAATAATCACTAATTATCACACAGCTCTTTGTCATATTTGTTACACTAAAGCTCTTCTGACAAGATCTTGAAGGGACAAACACTTTCATTTTCACAAGCCAACTAGGTTCTCTGCCAACCAAACATCCCCTAAGCAATCTCTCAAATTATAAACACGGATAAAACAATGGTTTAATATCAACAGGACCTACAGGTGCTCTGTTTCGGATGCAGAATCCCAAGTCATGAGCAAATTTGTACAACTACATCTCATTCCTACCATGTTAAAAAAAAAAAACCATAAAAAAATAAAATTATCAAATCAATCGTAAGATTGACCTTGAACACATGGTCTAAAAATCACTGTCTCCCAATGGCATCAAATATCATGAACACAGAATGCATATGTACTTGTTTCATAGCACAGCATATTATGAAACAGAAATAAAATCAAGAATGTTTCCATTACACTGAAGGCAAAGCAGTGGAACCTGAGGTCGCTCTACATCAGTTTTCAAACCAAGCAATACTGTAACATCATACGTAAAGGAAGACAAGCCTGAACCCTCATTCTTTAGTCAAAGAACAGCCTTGTTAAATCCGGTGTTAGATTACAAATCAGTTACATAGTAAAAGAGATGGAAGATATACTGACCTTTAGAGACAAAAAAAATAAACACCTAGGGAAACAGCGAATAGATTTGCATTGTTTTCCAGTGCACTACAAAATAACAACTGAATCATGGTTTTATCTAGTTAGATATGTAATGTACTTCAGGTAATTTTCACAAACATTATTATTCTTAGTTAGTACTTAATCTACATAAGAGGCAAGGAAAATAATGTTTTAGTAAATAACTGTTATGAAACCTCAGAAGCATAAGAATGTATTAAGAATTTAGTAGAATAAAACCTCACCTTACAACTAAAATGTCTGTGCCTGTGTGATCATCTAAAGGGCACTATCTGAAGCAAGTATTTCTTCCCAAAGTTTTGAGAGTAATACATGCTACACTACAGAGCACCAAAAGCCCCCTTTTCTGAACAGAATCAGTTGATGCGCACACTTGTATCATACAGTGGCATGGTGCGATGTGCAAAAACAATACCTTCTGCCTTAGAATCTAGAGGCAAGGGATAAACTCGCACACACTGTTAAGCAAAGGACAAACTCCTCCTGCAACCAAATACGTTTCAAACACTGCACACTTATTTTTCTCACTGTTTTACATCCTGCAAGAATTGTAAGGGTTATAAATTCTATAATTTGATAACTTCAAAACCTTCATGGATTTAGAGGTCTTGAGTCTATCCAACAGCAACTTGCAGAAACAAAAGTTATTCCAGCTCTTTGAAATTATTTTTATGAACTATACTATCCCTTGAGACTTACAGAACTTTCCAGGATCTGCCATATTGGTTTCAAGAGTTGTTATCTCCAGATGTCCTCCTAATCACTGTGCTGCAAGTCATTGCTCTAGTAATTTTATTTATTTATTTATTTTCTTGTTTCCAGTGCAACTGCTAGCATAAATCTAGCTTGAGTTGCTATGACAGGTCACAAACTGTGATAGATGAAGACCTGGCAAATATTCAGCTATCTCAATACAAGGGAGAAGGGGACCAGAAGCATCCATCAAAAGTGCAAGATAGATATCTGAAGTGGATGAGCTGCTAAAACACCACCAGTGTACCAGAACTCAAGTGCTGGCAGGTAAGAATGTAACTGGACAGCTGGAAATGACCTTGACTGAGCAATTAGAAGAGTCTCATCAGCTAAGATGGGGTAACCAAACCCCTACCTACCCATGGTTCGGCGCAGCGCACAGTGAAAAGGCTTTAAGTTGTCACGGAAAGAACACACTCCAAACACTGGTGTTTCCAAAGACCTTTATTCTGCTCCATAACTACTGCAACCCACCTGAGGGCATGCAGCAACTCTAATATCAACTGTATTACCTCCCCAGGACACAATCTTGCCACCTGACCCCAGACCTTCAAACTGCTGCCTAACTGCAGAAGCACGATTGCCTCCACAGAAAGACATCTATGCTTCCACAGAGGAAGATGAGTTAACTTACTAATTATTTATGGCAATGATTAAGTTGTTACTGGAAGCTTCTCTTGATAAGGGCCTCCCACCACTACCGCGCTATCTGCTACATAATTCATCCTCACTAAAACCCCAAACAAGTGTTTCAGCCTACAGTACCACAGAGCAACGCTACATCTAAGAACCGCGCACACAACCCCACCGTTCCCGTTGTCACCTACAGGCGTGACAGCCTCCCTTACTTACTGCGGGCTCTTTTTCTCCCTATACTTTAAACCCATCCCCGAAGAGTCCCGCGGACAGGGAGAAGCAGAGATGCCCACCCAAAGGGACGAGCACAGCGGGAGCGGGCCCACAACCGGCCCAGCCCCGGGCCCCCCCTCCTCCCGCTCCGCACTTACCTGCCCCGCCAGACCGACCAGGGAGCGCAGGGCACTACTCGCCACCTCCGAGGCCGCCAGCTCGGCTCCGGCCTCCGGAGAGCGCTCGCCGAGCTCTGGCAGGCCGGGCGCCGCCGCCATAACACCAGCTCGGGCCGCAGCCGCCAGCGACATGCTCCGCGTCGCTCAGCGATGACGAACAGCTCGGGCGGCCGTGACCGCAGGCCGCCCCCGCGCGATGATGGACAGGAGCAGCAGCCAATCGCGGGCCGTGTTGCGGAGGCTTGTGTTGCGGCCGTGATGGCGGTTCTCGGGGTATGCGGGGTTTCACAGCCCCCGACTGGAGCCGCGCTCCTCTAAGGGAGCGTCTGTGCCCAGCGCAGCAGGGCCCCAGTGGGGAAGCTGTGGCAGGGCTGGCTGTCCTGGCCAGGCTCTGCCCATCCTCCTCTGGTCCCCTGTCCTCCCGGGAAGGTCATGTGCCTGTCCACGCTTGGTGTGGCATGCTGTGTGCGGCTCCACAACGCGTCAAACGCATGGCTTTCCCAAAACTGCGGGAACCTCTTAGCTTTTGCACCTTTATTAAGTCTCACTGCGAGCTTTTCTCAGCTCAAGTCCATTGCAGTTCTCTGGTAAAAGACCATCTCAATGGCTGCAAAGTCACAGCATGTTGGGCTGGCAGCATAGCCTGTGCAGTGTGCTGCTTTGGCACCTTTGGTTTAACCAGGCTTTGCACCTGGGCTGCAGCTGCTTCTGTGGCACATCCTCTCCCTGCAAGAACATCTCATCCCCTTGCTTTTTCTCTTTGCCTCCTGTCCCTTCCTACCCTTCAGCTGCATCCGCAGTGGCAGTGCCTTGACTGAGTGCATTCGTGGAGGGAAGGACGTGTGTTAATTCTAAGCATACTAAGCATACCAGATTATTCCACTTCTGTTTCAGCCTTACTTTTCTGGTTATTACTTAACTTTTGCACACTCATGAGTTTCTTTTCAAAGCCTTGACTCCTCAGGTTACAGAAGGGTTGCTCTATCACCAGACAATGAGGAACAAGTTTGTCACACTCTGTTTATAGGGCAAGACTACTTCCTCAGATGCAATCTGCTCAACTTCTTTCTTAGGACAGCAGCAGTGCTGATGAAGGTTTTCTACCTGGTGTTTCCTTTTATCACTTAATTTCTGTCTTTTAGCTTTCATGCGTTTTCCTGTTCCCTCCCCCAGAAGATTTCCTTTACAATCAATTGTTTCTCTTGATTCTTTTTATACTTCCTGTCTCTTGAAAAGGATATTCCTAGGCTTATGAGCCAGTTCTCCTTCTCTGGTATAAAGGGAGACCACATAGCTGTGCAGGATAGACCAGTCTTGACACTTAAGCTTTCTTCCCCATCATGCATTTTTCATGCCCAAAGAGAGATCATTAGTAAACAGCAACAGAATATTTAGGGTAGAAGAAAATCCAAACAGACAAGATGAGCAGAGGATGTCCACTTATCAACGGAGAGATGCGCTTTACAAGAATATCTTACCTGAACTGAGCTAGATCACACTTGGCTAGATTCAGTTCATGTGAACCATGATGTTTTCTCTCAGAGAAACAATGCTGATTCCTACTGGTAAAGAGACCACAGAATTTCTTCCTACTTTCAGTCTCTCAAAAAGCCTCAATCCATGTTGCAGCTGCTAGCTGAATAAATTTGTTATCATCTGAAATTTCACAGATTATATTATATAATACATTATACAAACATGAACAGAAACAGCAATAATCCAAAGTGATTTAAGAGATTAGAAAGATGAGACCATGCGTGAAAATGAGCATAGGGAAAAATGCACAAATACAGCTAAGAACAAACTATGCTAAACATTCATATCTAATGCGGGAGAGAGATTAGAGCAGAACTGTTCCAAAAGATGATTATATGTTCACTGAATATAGTGTGCAGTGAAAATGAATACACTTGCAATCACCTCTGGCAGTAAAACTGGCCACAGTAAATCCAGGCCTCACATAAAAACAGAGAAAATTACATGGCATGCACTCTAAAGCTGATGACACAATAAAATATTGGAAGCTCTCATTGCTTGGAAGATACTGTTAATCTGCAGGAATCTACAGAAAATTGGCAAATAGTGGATTGCCAGCAATAGAGATACTAGTTCACAAAGAAGGATCAGAATATTTAACTATGTGTAACTTGGCACTACTGGTTATTTTCGGCAATTTTAATGATGTGACTACCAAGGAAGGCAATAATCTAGAAACCTTTTTGAACATTCAGGGATAGAGTTGTCATGGTAAGATTAAATCTTCCACAGCTTTGATCCCTGAAATGGATCTCTGAGGCATATAGAAGCCCCACACCTTGAAAAATGTGAACTTAATGACAGTGCTGTTCAATAACAAACAAAAAAATTAAAAAGGGAGAACGATTATTAAAATGAAAAACAATTTTCTTTTTGTCCTAAACTATTGCTTCTTTTTATCTAGTTTGTGAAATAATACAGCTCTTTCCAACTCTAGATGCCTCTAAATGCCCTAAAATCCCAGAAAGTTTAATAAGTTGACACAACTCATATTTGCTAATCAGCACTGTCATAATTACTAGCACTATTTCTTCTGCTGAGCATTACATTGACATAATTTATGAACTCATACTTTAATTTTGTCCCCAACTAGCACCAAAAGAAAGGTGGGTGCCATGCAGAATGAACCAGTGGTTGAGGTTTGGTGTGCTGAAGAGTGAAGTGCTGATCTAAGGAGCCTGTGTAACGTATAAGCAGATTTTTCTCTTGAATTGAAAAGCTCATTTGGTGTACTTTCACTTATGTCGGTTGTAGCACCACAGAAAGGCAGTAGAGGCACTTCAGAAAAATTAAATTGAAATTATTTGGAACTTGATAGATAAAACAGTACCCTGAATTCTTCCTGAAGCCCCTGGAAAATGGTGCAGCTCAGCATTCACTGCTGTAAAGGTGGTGTTTTTGTTAGTATCCATATTATTAGTGATCTAAATCATTTCAGTCTACAAATAGACAATTGATAGTAACCTACTCACTGGATTAAAATAGAAATGGACGTAACAAAGATCCTTCCAGAATAAAAGTATATTGATATTTCCAAACATTAATTTCAGAAGAAGAGCCCTTGTTCTGTAGCTACCTTGGTATCCAGGAAGAGGCATCACCCCAACTCAACATTCTGGGTTCTGATTCAACAAGATGCTTAAACTGGTGCCTAATTTTATACAGTAGTCCTGAAGCATAACATACTTCCCTAAAATGTAGCCATGCACTTAATCACTTCATCAAACATCAAATCACTTCATTGATTGTCAAATAGGAACTGTCTTCCTCCAAAAGCCAACACTTTGCAGACCTCTTGGTGTTTTGCTCATGCTGTCAAAATTAAAAAGCCCTGTTCTGTCCTGGTTGGAGTGGGATTTGTGTGAAATGTGCTGTGGGAGATATGCTATGCCGTATTTGCATTGAAAGGAAATAACAACAACAAACAACATCAACAAAAGTACATAAATATCTTACATTTATGACTTGTAGTAATGTTATAATTCCTATCAAAATATAAAGTCTTCATTTAGCTGTCACCTGCTTCATATTCAATGTCCTTACTCTTACACACACATAGACACATGGCTCTTCCTGTCAGAATCCTGCTTTTGTTTTACCTTTTTTTTATAATGGTCTGTGCTTTGCTTTACTTTGGTCTTTATTGTTAATGTTTCATTTACTCATTTTACTGACATGGTTAAGTTTTATTCCTTACCTGTCCCCTCTTTCTTTCTCCACAGGCAAATAAAATTTGCATAATCTGCAAAATTCTTCAATTCATTAATTCAAATCTTAGGTAATTTGGGATCAAGTACTGACCTTCACAAGGCCCAGATCAACAGCTCTTCTTAGAAGTCTGTGAACCATTATTATAATCATTTAGTGTGCACAAATTTAGACTTCTATAGTTACTTTGAAAGGTTTGATTATAAACCTCCTTCCTATAATTCCTTTTTGAGACTCTAACATGAAAATGTAGAAGGTATCTTGCAAAGCAGGTATCTGTGCTCACCATGTTTCCCATGTCTCTGAACTGTCAGTAAACTGACACAAGCATTGTGAATTTAAGCACTCATACCTGAAGATATTCTAAAAATTAATACTTTTCTACTGCATTAATATGTACATGCTGCACATATTATATATTTACCTCAGGTTTAATGGGATACTTGAAAATCTATATTTAACAGAAAAACAGGAATGCAGCACATTTACTTCAGAGGAACTTTAACTTTTGGGATTCCTTGATTGCTGAGTGCTTGATTTTAAAAGCTGTAGTTTGCATCTTTATTAGTGTAATTGGACTATTATTTTAAAAGAAATAATAGTGATAGGTGCTTAGGAATATTTAAAATAGGGTTCTTCGGCTGTGCTATGTACATGCTTTTCACAGTACAGCTTGACTGGAGCCAAATCCTTTACTAACCATACACTCTTCCAAGCCTTTTCTGCAGAACAGTGAAGCTGCTCAAATTTAAATTGGCCTCCTGCTTCAGCGGTTTAGTCTATAGATTGCTGTACCACAGTGGTTTGACATTTATCATCTAATAAACCACATCTGAGTTTACTGGTCTGATCAGTCATTCAGTAGCCACTGAGGAACCAAACCAAGATGTGAAGTTTGATACAAGGTTTGTGAAGGGATAGTTGAAATCAGAGACCTGTATGACATAGACAAGTTGAGCTTCTCATGATAGCCTTAAGATATTACAACGTAAGATAGTCACCTAAATCCTTTAAGCTCCTCTGGAAATACCATCCTGTGTTTATACCACCTGCAGTATTCTTCAGGTTCTACATCTATACAAGAAAATACATAGTGCTCTTTTTCGATATCAAGTAACTATAAAGTTATTTTAATATATTCAATAGTTCAATATTCAATGATTCTCCATTTTATTATAGTAATTAGACAAAACAAAAGATCACACTCGTTTTTACACTGTCAGTATTTTTCTAATGCAGAAGAGGCATTTGTTAGTAGGGAATATGGAGTCTTTGACATTTTGGGTCCCAATCCTTCAGTGAAGCTAGTCATGCACCTGCTTACTTTGTGCACAAATCATTCTAATGAATTCTAAAGGACTATTCATGTGCATGAAGCTAAGCCTGTGTGTAAAAGCCTTTGCAAGACTGGGCCTAGGTTGTAAGTTTGATAATGACCTGAGGCTGATTGAACAGAGAACAAGTAGTCCTTTTTAAATGTTGAGAAGCATAACTCCAGTTCAGCTGCACAGGTAAGGGTGATTCTAATAAACCTCGTACACATGGAATTCTCTAAGCTGAGCAAGAAAAAATGACAATAGGCATCTCGTATCTTTTCTTGTTTACATTTTACGATACTGCGTCTTCTCTAAATCTTTTTAACACTTGCTTTCATCTTCATTACATTATGGCAATGAATTCCATTTGAATCACTGTACTGCAAGACCTCAACAGCTTCTATATTTAAAAGTCATATAAACATATGTATATATTACATATTTGTGTGTATATATATGTATATGTATAAATGTGTGTATTTTTACATAGCCTGTTTTAAAAAGTAGATCTAGTTAGAGAATTATAATTGTGAGAAGACATACCTGTGCTCTTTCGAACTTTTTTGCTGAGAAAAAGATGACATCAACACTGTTTCATGTGAAAAGAGCTTTCCATGTTTGGTAGTTCTCACCATGCCATATTCCAGCTTCTCCCGCAAGTACTTTGTGTTGCACTGCAGCATTTATGTTCTCAGAGGCAGCACATCACCTGCGGGAGCCTCCCAACCACTCAACAATATTAGTTTTGTGAGGTGCTTACATTGGGAACTTTGATGGAGTTTGATAACGTTTTTCATGCATTTGACATTAAATGTGCAAACAGCACTCTTAAAATCACTGCTTTGTGTTTTTAACTTGTGTGAGAAATCAAGGAGATTACATAAATGTAAGCTAAATTCCTGCCCAGTGCTATAGATTTTGTCATTTAATATGCTGAGTGTATAAAACAGAGATGTTTATGTGCTATCAGAAAAGAGAAACATTTCCTTTTGCATAAAGCTAACTGTGATTGTTGCCTGATCTTGATCTATTCCCTGCTAAAACTGTCACTCTGCTTGGTGGACTTTAGGTAACATCAGTTGTGAAATGTCACCTGTTTGTTACACTCACTGACTCTAGTTTATTAGGAAGATGATGATGTTAAGATGAAGTTGGCAAAAAATAGGGAAAGAGCCTTTGTTTTGCAGCTTAATCAACTATTTGTCACACTAGACTGGCCCATCAGAAATTTCCTGTTTTCTCAGTTACAGGATGAATTTAATAATTTCAACTGGGTGAAGAAGTGAGCAGATTAGGCAAGGAAAATTTATACCAAAGATGCAGTGGGTGAAAGTGATAGTCCTGGGACCACCACTGCTGATTTTGTTCTAGCTATTGGACTTGGGGACATGACAGACCTTTTTGCTCACTTTCATGCAATAAAGAGATTGAAGAAGGTATCTCTATAAGGTGCAGTGCTCCTTTGCAACTCTTTAATTATTCTTATTAATTAAACAAAGAAAAAATATATGGAGTTGGAGAGTATTTTCCTGTTTTATAATTTAGCAGTTCATGCTGAAGTTTCCTTTATGTTCTTTCTGTTTTTATGCAAGCAGCCTAGAAGATGGACGTTTGACAGGCCACAATAGACTGCTCCTTTCCCAGGTATCTCCTGCTTGTTTCCTTTATCTGTGAATAGGAAATGGCTTAAAGGCACCTGTGTTATGAAGGTCCCAGGGGCAGCTGCCTGACTAGTGAATGCCTGATTATGTGTTAACATGCTTTGTCAGATATTGGCAGAATCTGTTCTCTTCTTTTGCCTTTTCAGTGAGGGTACCATTGACAGACTGGCTACCCATTTATAGAAATGTTGTCCATCAAACTGTGAGGAAGGACAATGGTGTTTTTCTGTGGCCAGTGACTGTGGGAAACTTTTCTTTGGCTATTCAGGCAATTTTTGTAGCTTGCTCTGAAGAGGAGAGACTGATGAGTGCAAAAAGTACAATTAAGCAAAGCCAGACTTCAATTGAAGGCTGTAGTGTAGTCTGCTGTTCTCATTTTTTTATTTGGAAAAAAATCTATGGGTTTTCACATTGCTGTGTGGCATTCAGCAGGGGGCTATTACAATCCTAACTTTTTTTTCTAGACCACCTAATTCTAAGTAAAAATTAAATGTAATGAGAGCCACTTGGAGTTCTGAATATTTTAAAGCATAATTCCCACAGAAGGGTTTCGACCTAAACTGCAGAGAGCATCAGTTGGCTAATTATAGCTGCATTTTATATTACAGCAGGTGTCAGATGCAGTCATCTCAATAAAGTCCACATAATACTCTGGAAAATAACAAAAGCTTTTCTTTGAATGTGGGTACTAATTTCTGCTAGGTGTCATATGAGCTCTGATACTTCTTATTGGCATTAACAAGAGCACTGCAGCACTCACACATGCTTTTTGCATAGGTTGAATTGATACTGTGAAGCACTTGCTAGTCAGCCTTGGCAGATGTCAGTAGTTAATACTAGTGTTGCAGAGGTTGGTATATAATGCAAAAAAACTTATGTAAATACTTCTAGATGATGGGCTGGTTTTGAGAATGAGTATGAGCTACACACCAGCTTACTTAGTAAAAGCTAAGTAGACAACATCAGGATAACTTCTTTTTCTTCAGTTTCTATCTTAAGTAAAGAAGGCAGTAAACTAGGTGAACAAGAGCATTAAAGTTTATAAGCACTTCATGATTTCATACCAATTTCCCAATTCAATGTAAACAGCAAGTTTGATTTCCTGAAGTGATGGGTGAGAAAGGTCTTTCCTAAGTCTTGCAACCAAGATTCACTTGAGATTTTATCTTCAGAACAACTTGCATGTGAAGAAACTACAATCTATAGGCATTTGATGGCCACCTAACTTTTTAATTAAAAGATTTGATTCAATGATTTCAAGAGCAATGTGTTTTAAAATATTCACGAGTCACTAAATACTGAAGTGGGTAGCTTGCACAGGAGCCCTTGAATTCTAGGAACTGTGATGACACTGATGTGGAATTGCAGGCACAATAGGCATGGTGAAAAGCACACATGGCAAAGCTTGCCCAGCTGATTGTGCTTGGCCTAACATGCAAAAGAGGCACATCTCAGTCTTGCCTGATACCCCGAAAAACAGTAAGATAGGAGAAGTCTCAGAACAGAACTGCAGGATTGGGTTGTAAGAGACTTACTACTTCTGAAGGGGACAGGATGTGCCTGGTTCAATAACGGACTAGGAGAAGGGCTTCGTCAAATAATAATAACAGAATCACAAGGATTGGCAGGGATCATCTAGTCCAACCCCCTGCTAAAGCAGGTTCTCTAGAGTAGGTTACACAGAAAAGTATTCAGGTGACTTTTGAACACCTCTGGAAAAGGAAGTTCCACAGCCTCTCTGGGCAGTTTGTTTTCCTCATGTTCATGAGGAAAACAGAGGAAGAAACTTCCTCTGTTCCATTTTATGGCTATTGCCTGTTGTTCTGTCTTCAGGAACACTGAAAAGAGCCTGGCCCCTCCACTTGACTCCTGCCCATTAGATATTTATAAACATTGATAAGATCCCCACTCAGTTTTCTTTTCTCTAGACTGAACAGTCTCAGGTCTCTCAGCCTTTCTTCATAAGGGAGATATTCCAGGACCCTAAATCATCTTTGTGGCTCTTCACTGGATTCCTTCTAGGAGATCTCTGTCTTTTTTGAACTGAGGAGCCCAGAACTGGACACATTATTTTAAATGTGACCTCACCAAATTCCCAGCAGCTCATGTATGAGGAACGCACAGGTTTTAGAAATAATGAACACGATGAAATAAATCTTTTATTTTTAAGATGTAATAAACAGTCAACTGAACAAAACAGCCATGAGTTCCAGTGACTTATTCCGTAAGGAAAAGCTGTCACTGATTTTGAAATATGATTTAGTATTTTTAAGTACTACAGAATAGTTTAAATGGTGATATTACATCATTGCATACCAAATAAACTAAACATGTAGGATAAACCTGCTTTTCTCCCACATAGTAGGTGCAATGAGTACTTTATAAAAAACAAATGGAAGTAAAATGAAATAAAGTTATCCATTTAAGAATACATGCATTTCTAGAATTTCATTCATTTATTGTTCAAAATCTTTCTAAATATAATAAGAAAATTAATATATATAACCAATATAGCCTCGAAACAAAAAAACAACCACCGAGATACAAAAACCAAATACAGAGCTATAGAAAAGAAAATGAAGGGAGAAATAAATCCTTGGCTAATCTTCTAATCTCTGGACGGTATCTTGGGAGCAGAGGGCTACAAGAGACCTGCTTTAGCTCTCACACATAAGTTCACCTCTAAGAAAAAGACATATTAAAAGGGCTGAGAACAAAAACCCAATTGTAAAGGTTCAAGGCATGATTGCCATTATACAAGGAAAGTTACTAATTTACTCAATTTATCCCACATAGCCGGTCTCTGAAATCTACTCATATTGAGGGCAGCCCAGCTCAACTTGGAAAACTTTGACGAGTTCTATGAAATGTAGGGAAAGTAAGCAAGACATAGAGTTAATTGCAGGAATTTTCAACATAATCATACTCTGGTTGTCTCCCTTTTAGCCCAAAAAGCACAAGGAGATCACCAATGTAATACATTGCTTTGCATTATTTCTTTTCCCTGTCTTAAATCTCTGTTGTTGATATGTATTCCTATGTGTTTGATATAGAGCTAGGTATTAAAGAATAAAACCTCTTTCTGCCAGTATTTTTTTTTTTCATTCTAGGTAGAGAAGGTAAGAGGTCATTATCAGCAAGTAGAGATGCTGTTGTAAGAAGTTACTCCCAACAGTGTCACACAGAATCTATTATTCTCTGCAGATTACAAAATCCTGATGTCTTCTCCATGTAATGTCTGAGAAGATTCTTTGGAAGCAGGCATCTGACAGACAGTTCCAACTGCAATGATGATTACTGCCCTATACATAACATGAGTTTTAGGTGTGTGTAAATCTCAATTATTCTAAAAAGGTGAATGAGTCCAGGTTAATTCTATATATCACCTACTGTGAAAATTGCTCTGGTGGTAAGAAAAATCAACCTACAGTGACCTACAGTTCTTGATATTACAGATTATATGAAATTTACTGTATTCTCCTTTCTCCACAATTATTGCTCCTACTTCTCCATTTTTACTCTAAGATTATGGGGATGCGATTGCACAATACAGGCAGCACAGACGGCAGCTGAAGGTCTGTATCTGCCAGGTGTCTGCACAACAGCTGACTCAGTATATGCAGCTGAGCATATCTTGGTTTCTGACATAAATGTACATCACCTTTTCTCTGAATCAGGGCCTTGCATAACCTTTCGAAGTACCTCTGGCAAATTTTAGGGTCAAGTACACAGTACTTTGGCAGGTGGAAGTCTTGCTTTGAATTCATTGTAAATGCTTGTAAGGCTGAAATACTTTCTGCATTTGCTATTGTTGGATACAAAGAATGGACTTAGTGAGGTAGGACATGAGAAAGTTTAGTTCTCAGCACATAAATAATCACCTATACCCAAATAAAGTTTACAGGAAATCTGCTCAGGTTTGCTGAAAGGCTGTAGAAAGAGAGGAAGACTAGTCTTCAGAGCCAAGGAGGAGGTTATGTAGCACTATGACAACTATGAGAGGAGAATTGCTTCTTGTAGTGCAGCACCGAATGATGTCATTCTGGGATCAGGAATTGCTTTCCTCTCAATGAGGTTCAGGTACATCCAGCAGCTCCTTCCTGACTGTTGAGGTTGACAAACCAAATGTAGTGGCTACAGAAGTGGTATAATTCAACTTATTTACTGTCTCCTGACAGTAACACAGGTAGATATCCTTTTCTGTAGACAGTGCAGATAAAGGCTCTTCCAGACTGATCCTGCTGATCCTGCTGTGCAAACATACGCAAAAGATGGGAGAATAGGAACTTTGTTTGAAGAGAGAAAGAAATCTGATGAAGAAAGGGACCAAGTGGTGGATCACGCAGGAAGGAGTTTGGGAAAATATTGCAACTTATAGATCTAAGAACTTCAGTTTGCTTAGGAAACAACTATAGGTAGGAAACGTGAGAGGAAGCTCTGGGCATGGTGTCTATTTTGAATGGTAAAGTTAGGGGACCAGAAATGAAGAAAATGCCTCATGTCTGAAAAGTCATTGTTATTCTCCAGTAGTTTTATATGCAGCATTATTTATTGTCTGTGAGAAACATTGCTGATTACAATGCTATAGATCCAAACAGACTGGGAAGTTTGGGGGGGTTGTTCTCTTGAACAGCTTCACAAGATCAGCTTACAGAAAGGAGCAGGTGGTGGAAAGTGTGAAAAAAAGAGCATGTGGGAAAGAACCGAAAATTTCCAGAGTTCTATAGATCATCACAGCTATCAGGGAGATGGTTTGCGCATAAAAGCATAGCAAGATCCCAGTAAAGTTGGTTGTGATAAATGCCATTCCTAATGATTTTTTTTGAGACGCAGGACTTAGCTTAGCTTATATAACGCTGCTAAGAAGTGACCTATGGAGTATGAGAGAATTTTATCCATCAATCCAGGCCAATGAGAGTGAAGCAATGATTCTTCTTGCTCTGTATGAAAGATGTCTCTTCCATGGAAGCTCATTTCTTTCATTAAAGCAGAAAATAAAAAGATTTTTGCATAAATTAAAACATTTCAAAATATGTCTGTGAACATAACTTCATTTTATTTCAGCTGTGGCATGAAAGACCATGAAATATCTTAATCTATCCTTTCATTAAATCATGCTATCTTTAAATATGTTTCAAGGAGTCAGGAACTTGGGATATAAAAAATGTATACAAATATGTTGTAAGAGATATGTGTGTGAAGGTTCAAACAATCATCCAAGGCCAGAGTACTTGAAGTAGTGAGAGACTGTTAAATTATTATGATCTTAAAATTAATTACTATAATACTTTGGAGAATACATTTTTCATAATATAGAACGTATTTTCTAATTTCTATTATGGTTATCAAGGTCATTTAGTAACAGAATGCAAAATCTTATTTTTCTTTCTCAGATACCATCAGGTGTATAAATTCTATACCTAATGTAGAAAGACATTTAAAAAATTGAAATTTGTTAATGAAGATTTTATGTCTTTGCCCAATACCACACAATTTTTTTTATCTTGTGAACAGAGTTTGACAGGCTCAGGCTGGCTTTATTCCACTAATATAAGCCATTTCCAAAAGTGTATTGCCTATGTATTAAATACCATGCACACACAAGTACCCTAGCATTCCTTGAAAATGAATTTTAAGTTCACATTAATTGTAAGTGCTTTGGGACAAGAACCATCTTTTGTTATTGAACAACGGAAATGGAATCTCAGTCCATAATTGGGGCTCCTAAGCACTGTGGATTCTTTCGCCAATGTTTCTCATTCTCTTTCTTCCTCTCTTTGTCCCTCTGCAGATTATACCAGTGTTTACAAAAGTTGGGATCCCCTGCATCCTCACCAGTCTTTACATTTTCTCAAGAATAAAATTCAGTTTAGTGCAGCATGCTACATAAAGGTAAAGCAGTGACAGATTCTGACATACTTGTGCTTTTCAAAACTAGAGAAGCTGATTCCATGGATAAACCCTATCCAAAACTGTCCAAAGTGAAGTTATACCAGTCTTAGTATAAAAAATAGAAGCTGGATATTTAAATAGTGATGTACTTCAGCAGTCTCTTATATACTGTAACCAGAAAATGCTCTAATAGCCTAATTTTCCAATTTTTAACTTCTGAAACTTTCCTTTCAGAAAAATCTCACTTCTTTGTTAATCAAAAATTGTCATTTGTGCCCTTGGTGACATTCAATCTTCTTCACATGTATGGTCTTTTATGAATATTGTTTAGAACTGTAATACTGGATAAGAAAAAGTACTTCTGAATTCTTACTTTTATGATTGTATTACTTGAACAGACATATACACATAAGTTATACATTAATCACTGGATGACTAAACTTTAATAGCCAATTTATACGTGACGTATCTAAGTGATCTATCAATATTTTTTTTTCTAAAATGAGTGCATTTAGTAAAATATTGATAATTATTTGTATTTTATTCAGTGACAGTGATTCTATAAAACTAGAAATAAATGTGAAGTTATCAAAAAAAATACATAGAGCCACACAAAATGGGTGATACTGACAAAACGTCAGTCTCATTTTAAGATCTGATACTTTAGCTGTTAGTTAAAATGAGATTTGCCACTGAAAGAACATTGGGACCATAATACTTATTCCCCAGGAAGGAGTAGTACAGCAACAACTATTCAGTCACAGGTTCTTAGGTTGTTTGTATAGTATAAATGCAGTAGAAATCATTGCAATTATCTAGTTGGACATGATGTAGATCTAAGAATTTCCTGAAATTAATTCCTTTTAAAATTAGAGCCCGTTTCAGAAAGCGTGCTGTTACTTGTGATTATATAATTTCTAGACATGAAAAATCTACCTAAACTCTAAATATGATGCTTGTATCTAGTTCCACCCCCCTCACCCCCCCACTGCCTTATGATCAGGGATACCTTCTGCTAAATCGATTTGCCCAAATCATCATCATAGAATTATTTCAGGGACCTTTAAAAGTCATCTGGCCCAACTCCTCTGCAATGAATAGTCACACCTGCAGCTAGATCAGGAACTCAAAGGCCCATTCAGCCTGATCTTGAATATCTCCACAGATGGGGCATCAACCACCTATCCGGGAAACCTGCTCCAGTGCCTCCCCACCCTTATCATAAACATTTTTTTTTCTTATATCCAACCTTAATCTCTCTTCTTTTAGTCTGAAACCATTTAGGATTTCTAAAATCTCTTGAAGAAAGAGGTCTACCTTGTATTCTTCTTGTGCTTCATTTTTAGAGCACTGTCTCTAGTAGGTGATTTGGGTAGCGTTCAAATTCCCAGATAAAGCCTATGTCAAGGATAATTGTTAAAAATCTTCCTACATATTCTCATTACTTTAATACTTTTACCCTCTCTCATGTTTTTCCCAGTTAGGATTTCCTTTATCAAACACTCAAAATAGAAAGATGTTGAAAGGTGATGTGATGCTAACATATTAACTATATCATTTATGTCTCAAATGTGTATGTCCATAGGACTTAGGTGAAATGAAAAGCAAAATACTGCTGTGCAAACTAATTCACTATTTTGTCAAAAGATTTCTAAAATTGCAGTCAGCTATAAATTTGTTTCAAGGATATTTTCCATAATAGCAATTTTCAGAATGAAGTTTGAACTGAAATCTCAAACTGCTAATGATATTGGAGAAGAAAGAAAAGCAGAGAGAAATTTTCACTAAATATATTCTGTTTTTAAATATGGTGGTATTGATATACTTAATGTAAACTGGTACAGTAAGTAACTTTACTGAATAGATTTTATAGTACTCTGAATTAGGTTAATATCCATTTATCTTTATCTGAATTGGATAATTCTGCATTGTAAAAATATATTTCTGTTGAATGTGCTGCACAATTATTCTTTGATACTCCAATTACACTGTATCTTAGCTTAAAATGTCAAGAACAGTGGCCTCTCACAGTCTTGAGTGCCTTCATTTGTTTTCACTAAATTTAAGACTTCTTTAAAATCAGACTGATCTTCAAAGGTACAAGTACTGATCTGTTTTCTGTAGGGCAAGTGTTTCAAAGATTTTTTGCTCCAGTATCCAAGCATAAAGATACTCAAAATCTTCAACTGTTCTTGGAAATTCTTGATTGTATCACATTTTTCTTTGTTTGAAGCACTCAATTTTCTAGGCCAGGAACACAAGAAATTGTAAATGGTAGAATGAGAAAGTTGAATGGATCTGAGTTGCATAAGTCAAAACACAGTATTATGGAAGCGATGAGAGGTTTGAATTTAAGAAACAGTGTCCTGTAATGATCATATCACCTTCTGGTGAATAAGTTACAAAAAAGTTTCTTTTTTTTTTTTCCCCATGTGAATGACGTTTCTTCTCATCAGAATTCAGTGAGTTTATGTCTGAAGGAGCTGAGCATCCTATTCTCTATAAATAATTTCAGCATCCGTGTAATTCTACGTACTTTAACAATAAGGTTTCAGTATCTGCATAGATTTGTATATATACTTAAGTACTCTCTGGGAACTTAAATAATGTGGTTTTGGATAGCCTGATCATAGTATTACTATTCTCACTAATACATATAAAATGCAAATTCAAAGCCCTATTATTAATAACCATGTTGTTCTACTCCTCTTTGTTTCAAAATAATGAAGTTTTCCTCTTAAAAGAAATATTTATTTCATTCCTTTACCAAAATTGTAATACTCTATATTTATCACTGATTTGAGGTTTTCCTGAATACTCTGAAATATGAAGACCAAATGTATGCTATCTATTTGTTGCTCTGATTACATATGACTTTAAAGAAATCCAGTATGTAGTGAAGCATGACCTTTCATTCCTGAGGTAATATTGGCTATCTTTCATCAAGCTGTGCTTTTCTAAATGGTACCCATTTAATCTCCAAAAATGCTTTTTGAGATTCTCTCCTCCCAAAAGGCATCCAAACTAAATGGTCTATAATTTGCTGAAGTGTTCCTCGAGTCTATCTTCAATAGTGACATTACGTTGCCCTTTTCCCAGCCATTAGGTTTTATTCTGAAGAGAATGATTTTGCAAATTGTCTGCAAAATAACAACACCTGTACTTTTAAGAAGCAGCATTGAATATTGGTAACTATTTACTAGCAGAATGTTGTTATTAAATATCACTGTATTGTCATACTATATTATAGATGAATTATTCATTTCCTTTTCCTCATACAGTATCCATTATCTTTCATCTCAAAAATTCTCACTTGAGGTATTTGCTAAAAATGCATATTTGCATGTTGTATCTGGTTGCATGTAGTTATTTATAGTAATCGTCCTTAAAAAGAAGTATTGTTTTATAAACAGGAAAAGAGCTATATTGCTTTGTTTAATACATTGGCTTATAAATTAAAAGACAGCCTTCACAGAGCAGATTTAAAGAGGAAATCATTTCCTTGCTACTTAATATACAATTAATTCCATTTGAAGTATTTCAAAATTAGACTAAATATTAAAAATAATCTGAAAATCTAGGTGTAGGAGACACATACAACAACATTGCATAGAAATATAGGTATTACAAATGCTTCCAGTTCACCTGTAGATGACAAAACCAGTATGCTTTAGCTACCTAGACCAAAACCCAGGAACTTGCTAACACAGGCCCTGCAGAGTCATATCTTTTTCAAATACATTAAACTTATTATTAGGAGTGCTATCTGTTATTTATTCGAACCAGATGATATGCTGGAACAGGAATTTAAGCCTAACTGTCCTATCAGAGTCCATATAATCAAAGTAGCTACTGCCACACAGAACTGACATTTGAAACGTTGCAAGAAAAAAGTCTTGATACTGCATAACAGAGGATACAAGATAATAGCGAAATACCAGTTACGAACAGCCACTATGAAACTGCTGCTGAGAGCTGCAAAGTCAATACTGACTGCCTGACCATGTGTATACTCCTGTCTGTTCCAAATACAAAGTAAAATATTTTTTGTTCAACTGCTTTCCATGAAAATGAGGCCATCTGCACGTGATCAATTACTACCACCCAGTTAATGCTTAATACTTTGCTAAGAAATGATGATGTCTAAGCCTTCTATTTTGGTTAGTAATTTTTGTGAGGTTTTTGGTGGTTTGTTCAATATATTGCTCCAGCACTTCATTTGCAATACAAATTTTTCATTTTAAATAATTCATACTTAATTACAGTAGTTGTCAGTTTATGTGGTCCTTTTCATTCTTGAAACGCATTAGAAACATTAACTCCCACAAAGTTTTGAGAAGCAATTAAGTATTAATGTTCCATTTTTACAAACAAAAAAACAGAGGTTGGGAAAGCATTTCTGAATATCAACTATGAAATTAGGCACTGACTAGATAGATAGAAGATCTAATTTTCAGAGGCACTGTAGAAATTTGCATATTCAGAATGGAAACTTTTGGCCTATTAGCTAAATTCCTAAACAATCTCGGATACCAAGATACTGAGCATTACAAGTTTTTAGATATCTGTATCCCAATCCACAGGTGTGTAGTGACAACCCAACTACCTGGGATCAAGATGTGGGAGGAGTTTATTAGTTCAAAACAACGCAGCAAGCGAGCAAGAGGCTGCATAAACTCAAATGTATGCCCTAAGCGTCTATCTATAATGATATTTAGGATTCACCTCGAAGTTCCTATCATATAGTTTGAGCCACACAAGACAATATTTCCTGCTTGCATGCCATTTGATGTAAACCAAAGCTGTTTGCATTTCAGTGCTCATTTTTCATGAGCACTGAAGGAAGAAATATCCCAAGTTTCCTTGTGCAATGCTGCTGTGAATTATTCAGCAGCCTTGTCTCTTTTTCTAAGGTAGCTTCCATTTTATAAATAGGAGGAAGTACAGAAGAGTTGGAAGTAAGGAATGGCAAACTGATGCATCCCTGGTGAGACTGTACAAGTATCTTCCAGTGTGAATTTCTGAGTTGGTGGAGAAAAACATTGCAGAGTATTATTATCAATGAGTTTTGCACCGCAAAGTTTGACATTTTCCAATACTGAGTTAGATGGCTATTCATGTTTAAATATTCACAAGTTCTAAAAATGTGGGTCCAGGATTGAAGGTAATTAAAACTGACTCCTAGCTATTGGTGTAGGCATGACTAGAGGCTTATCCAAAGTCACACAGTGAAGCTGGTGCCACAGCTAAAGTCAGATAGGTTTGCTACATCTATCCCAGACCACTGGACCCTAATTCCCCAAAAGTCTAGATCATAAAATCATAGATTATAGAATCATTATGGTTGGAAAAGACCTCTAAGATAATCTAGTCCAAACGTCAACCCATCACCACCCATCTAACTCAGCACCCACTAACCTATCTCCCTTAGTGACACACCTACACGGTTCTTGAACACGTCCAGGGATGTTGACTCCACCACCTCCCTGGGCAGCCTATTCCAGTAACTCACCACTCTTTCAGAGATTTTCCTATTATACAACCTGAACCTCCCCTGGCACAACTTGAGGCCCTTTCCTCTTTTCCTATCAAAACATAAAAGTTTAGTGTTGCATCCAGCGTTTAAGAAAAAGCAAATAACAATGATAAAGGAGGAAAAACCGATGTGCAAATTGTTAAGATCCATTTATATACAAACTATTAGCAAAGGATTACATGCATCGATGAATCAGCAGTTTTAATCAGATGAAAATACTTTTGAGCACAGTTCCAGTATGATGAATATGCTAGAGTTGTAGATCACTAGGAAGAAGATTAATATTCTGTGTATAATTATACACATTTCTTCTCAATTCTTTTTTAGAAGATAGCAACTAGAATTTAAAGCAACAGACATTCCATGAATTCACTTCACATAACCACAAAGAAAATGTACAAGGAAGCAAACCTCCCACCTACCAGCTTCCAACATCTCTTTACAAGAAATTTTGTGCTTAGTTTCCTGTTTACTCTAATCATGTTCCCCGAAGCCTGGTCCTATTGCCCCCCCTTTAGCATCCTGCTTCTATTCTTTCAGGCATGGAGAGGCCTCTGTCCTGTGGCAGAGAAGTGAAGTGCATGGATGTCATCCTTGCTGGCAGTGGTCTCACCTCTGTTCCTTGGATAGATATCTTCCTGTAGCTGTGTCATGACCCTCCACAATGAGTGTTTCTGTGGGTCCATTTGTAAAGAGGCATGCACTGAAGTGAATATATCATTTGCAGAGTTTCTGAGAGTATGTCTCTTCAGAATATTTGGTGCCTTCCTGTTTCCTCAGTGGGTAAAAAATGTCTACTTTCTTCTGTGTAGCTACAAATTGTCTATGCCTCAATGATGATTTCTATGAAATTTTAGCCTTGTTTGAAAACTTTATCAGCATTTTCTCCAGCTTACTTGTATATTATCTTGCCCAAAGAGTTGATCTCTGCATAGCTGTAGCTCTCTCCAGAATTATGGTCTCTTCCATCCAATTTCTGTCAAGAAAGAAGCATATGGGTTTCATACTGGGATGAGAAGCTGCATTGTACCTTCCTCAGCTGTTTGACATAATTAAGATTAAACATTTGTGCTGTGTTTTTGCACAGAGGCTCAGAACACCTGAGGCAGGGTGGAAATTGTGGCTCAGACCAAGCACCTGGTTTTGCAAGATGTGGTGAACTCGGGATTGTGTAGCCCATCTAGATCTCCATAGTACCCTGAAGGCTGGGTGCACTGAGATTCCCTGCTTGCTATCAGCTGAAGAGCTCCAAGTCCCTGTGGACTGTCAGTGGCTAGGCAGTGCATCCAGTGAGTCAGGACACCCCCTGGGATGCTGAAGCAAGATAACATAGATGTAATTGTTTCTGCTTCTGTGGGTCAATGGTCATTAATTTGCATTCATTGACTGCTTGATACTGTCAAAGGTCTACAACATAGCAATCTCAGTAATGCAAGAACAGCAGCCAGTCCTATTTTAAAAAACTAATTGGATGACTCATCCTAAACATCAATTAGCACGATCAGGTCCTTAGCGATGATTTTTGAAGCATTATTGTTAATTTTCCTGTTGTATTTTTATAGCTGTCATCTGTTGCTATCAGACTGTGTTAATGTGATACACAGTGTGCTCTCTTTGTAGGATCAAAATGAGAAAAACATTTCCATACTGCACACTGATAGCTACTAATTGCCTGTGCTGAGGAGAACTACATTCTGTGCCGAAGAAGTATTTAAATACATAAAGTGGCACCAAATTATGTCAGGTAAAATTGAAATAAACCCCACTGCTTCTAATAAAAGACCTGGTTTCTGCTGGGGCTGATGTGGGTCACTGGGCTGTAGTTGTTTGCCATATCCCTGCATACTAGCCATCCAGATGATGGGCTTCCGCCCCCCCTCCACCCCCGCCGAGTACAACTCCCTTTGGTGTTAGTTACAACAGGAATGGGGTATACACTAATTCCCAGTTCAGAACAACTCTTTCCTTGCTGTTTACTAAGGAATATAAATAGGCTTAGATCCTTGCTGCAATGTTAGTGGGGATCAGGATAGCTCACAAGAGTTCCTACTGATAGCAGCTTTTTTTCTGGAAGGTTCTGGAAGTGCTAGACTGCATCTACATCATTTAAAGCCAGTTCAGATTCTTCACCCTGCTCTGTAGCCTAGACATGTATAAAGCACTCCCTGCATGAGTAAGACTCATTGAAACTAAATTGTTACCAATTCTTACAAAAGAACATTAAGACACTTTTGTTTAAACATTAGAAGAATAAGGACATGTATAGATAAAGGAGCATATTCATGAATGGGGTCTTTTTGCTCTTGCAGTACAACAGGGCTGTAAAACAGCTCTGAGAACAATAGCTAAAATCATGGTAGATACCCCAGAATTTCTTCATAAGCCATCTTGAGATACTTGAGTTACTGCCGGTTCACTGAGAGTGAAGAGAGACTGCTACCTACACAGCAGCAGATCCCAGAGAGTGGCCTTACCAGCTGTGTCATGACCAGCAACATAACTTCTGTCCCTAGGAATCCAGATTTTGGACAAATAAAGGACTTTCTACCCTTTCCTATTATCCTAACTTCATGATTGTTGTTAATAAATTGCTTTAGAATTTATTTATTTTTTACTCTGTCCTTCTGGTATGTTTATATCTGCTACCTGGAGTAACACCTGTGCCAGACCATTGCTTTACTCTTAGGCCTAGAAAAAGTTTTATGAGAAAAGTGGAAAAGGCCAGGAATAATTACCTGAGAAGGGAAATTAATGAACAGGTTGGATTGGAGTATGTCAGATAGCGAGTAGGAGAGAAGACTGAAGATTTTCTGTTCCATCAGGCTATATTTAAACTGCAAGACCTGGGAATACCTGTCCATCCTCTGCTTCAGCTATGGGATGTAGCATCTGCTCACCTGTTTGCATGTTCTCTCTTGCCCCAAGTGTGATAGCACTGATTTTATTTTATGACAGCGGTCATCTGTTTCTCACTATCAGTTGGTCAGGGCAGAAGATGCTGTAACTGCTATATTATATAACACCTGTCTAAGCATGTGTGGTGTTTTTCTAGCATTTCTACGTAGTGACCCACCTCAAACAAGAGGGATGAAAATTGCCTCCATCAAAATTGCAGGTGAATGCACCTTCCTAGAATGCAAGAGATATGCATGTCAGCTAGCTCACACAAAAGGGCGATGTTAAGCCCTGGTATCCCACATAGCCCAGTGAGCAATCACTGTTAGACAACTTTGTTTTGTGAAGCAGAAATTACATGTTTAATCCAGTGTGAGGGTTTTGAGATAAAAGCAGATTCCTTTTGATCTCTAACAGATCGGAAATAGGCACCTAAACTTTGAAGAACAAGGGCACTTTGTACCAGCTAGCTTGGGCAGCTCTCTCTTACCATCTGCTATAAAGCCCATTTTGAGATGAGTTTAGCCCAAAAGGTGCTTAAAAGCTTGGCATTGCAAGAGCTGCATATCTGTGGTTTTAGTTTCTGAGCCAAAATCCTCCTTTTTGATTGCCTAAATATGCTTAGTGCCTCTAAAAATCAGGTCACGTACTAACTTCTTATATATGAATATGGCATCTGCAGCCTTTACTAACAACAAGTTTCTATTTTCTTCCATCTCATTGATAAAGATATTGAATAGCACAGAACTAAGAATAGATCTATGTGGAACCCCATTATATAATGATGCCCTCTATGCAATTACTTTTTAGCTGTATCAGCAATTTCAGGCCAGTTAAAATATGCTACACAGATTTTATGTTGTGTCACTTTTAACTAGAAGGTCAGAGTACAAGGTAAAATATCTCAACTCAGTTATATTATGCAGCTTCCTGTAGCAACAAAGTATTTTAATTTGATCAAAAGATGTAATTAGATTTATCACTAGTTTTTCACAAAGCCTCATTCACTGAAATGGATTATGCTACTGTCTTTATAAGCTTACTGATTAGATCCCATTCTGTTCTCTATCCCAGTATTTTGCCTGAAGTGAATATAGTGACACACAATATTTAGTAACTTCTTAAATGTTATTTAGGCTTATTTAAAAAGTGTCAGTGCCCTAATATATATTTTTTCAGACCACTAAACCTTTGACAGCATTACAGTATTTTTAAGAAAACGTTCCCTGAGTAATAGGAAGAATTAAGCCTTGTTTTCCTAGGAGTTATATCTTTTGTTTGCTCTCTCCAGGTCTTCTAAATGTTTCCCAGCAGAGTTCTGCTATGTCCCCCCATACCTCCATCTTTCTACTGCTGCACACTCCATCCAGAGTCTTTGATCACTGATGCTGTTGTCCCTCTCTTTAGCTCCCTTCTATCTCCTGTATGCCCAGTACAACAAAGCCCCATGTTGTCTATATTCTCCTTTCCATGTTCTCTCTCTCTCTATTTTGTCCTGCCAGCCCAGAGAGAGGCAGCGCATCTGGCACAGGAACACTGATGAGCTGGCTAGTACACGTGTGATCTCTGAATGAGCTGGCTGCTACGTGTGACAGACACTGAATTATCTTCTATGCCGTGAATAGAGTCTCTCTCTTCTACCCAGGCAGGACTTCTTTTTCCAATTAAATGTATAGAAAATTAATTGCTACTTCCATCCGTCTGGTAAGTATGACTGCAACTAACCCAAAGGTTGAAAATTGCTTTGAGGTGGGGGAGAAAGGTGGGAAGGAAAAGGAGAGCTAATAGGCAGTTCAAGGGGCAGTCACATAGAATTCTTAGAGTTGGAAGGGACATTTAAAGGTCATCTAGTCCAACTTCCCTGCAATGTACAAGAACACCACAGCTAGATCATGTTGTCCAAGGCCTGATGCAGCCTCACTTTGAAAGTCTCCAACAGGTTCATGTCTCTCCTGTACTGAGAACTCCACATCTGGATGCAGTACTCCAAGTGAGTTCTCACCAGTACAGTAGAGGGGCAGAATCACCTCCCTGACCTACTGGCCACACTTCCTTTGATGCAGCCCAGGATAAGTTCGGCTTTCCAGGATGAACATGAACCTCATTATTTATTAAGCTACACATACAAATTGACCTTAGAGTGCTTCTTTGGTTGGTTACTTTAAAATTGCAGAGTGTATGTTATGCCACCCTTCAGATCCAAACAAGATTTAGCATTGCATCCCCTATCCCTGAAAAAATAGGAGGTACTTGGTTAACACTGGATGAGGTATCATCCAGGTTCTCTCTTGTCACCAAAGACAATGTCAAAGCATGATATCAGTTCTTAATATCTTTCTACAATAGTGGATTTAATACAAATACACATATACTTTATGCCATAGTGCTGAGATTGTACAAGTCAGTATTTGTTCAGAGGCTTTTACTGGAGACCTGTAGAAAGTAGAAGCTATAACTCATACTGCCAAAGAATGTTCCTGTTAGCACAACTTGCGTAAAACCCCTTCAGCTTGCCCGTACTGTGCCCTGCACTGCCCCAGACTAGGAAAGTGCACTTCACTTAATATACATATAGAAATACTAAACAACATAAATTCTTCAGTGAGAGCTTGAAGCAGCATCCACGCTACAATCACATATCACATTAACATTTGCTGTTATTACTGCTTTGCAGGTGCAACAATCCTTGGTCCTTGCCCCTGTGGGAGAGCAGTGGTTGACTTCTATTTCTTTTTTAACTGTTTACATTTTTACTTCAATCATAGTTTGTCTTATCTCTCCCTCTGCAGGAGGGCAATCATCAGTGAGATTTGCCGCGAATACATTGTGGCTGATGTATCTAATGGAACCTGCACTTATAGCCAGACCTGTCAATAACCCTAGCACCATTACAGTAGATAGCTTTTCACAAGATTGGCTTCTTCTTGCAAAGATTATTCAGTACCATATGCGCAAACAACAGCAGCCATTATTGCCCTTTATTTTCCACCTCTCCTTTCCTTAGACTAGCACATCTCTTTATTATTATTTGACAGCAATGGAGAATAGCCCAATCTTCGCCATTATTTGGTAACAACAATTCTTAGCACTTTTCATGTTCAAAGGGCCTTGCAGTCATTATCTAATTAATCTTCACAACAGCTCTATGAGGCTGATAGGAAAGGTTTAGTCTCAATTTATAGCTAGGGAAACCGAAGCCGTGAGTTGAGCTGCTTGATTTTCAAAGGTACTGTGCATTCTCAGCCCCCATTGAAGTTAATGAGAGTGCAGATAGAACAACATCCCTGAACATAAAGAAGGTTGTGCAAGCCTGCAGGGGAAACTACCATCAGTACTCAGTGGACATTCTTTGGTCCCAGAGCCCTGCATAGGCAGTCTGAATGAACATCCCTCAGATGTAGGCTTTCAGTGGCAAACTGGCCATAACACATGGATATTGCTTGCTAGATTTTCACTTAAAGTTTCAGTGCACAGATGAACATTTCATAAACCTTGCACTGGGAGTTTCACCCCACAGGAATTTTTTAATTTGATTTCCTCACTGCGGAAAAATGCCTTTAACCTGTTAAAAAAAATGTTACTGTGCAGCACAGGCACCAGGCTTCAAGCATGTTGATTTGCTTGCAGTTTTATGGATACATTTTACAGGAAACACACTTATTTTGAAATACTCCCTAAGATTAAGGACTATAGACACAATACATTCACTAATGCATCCCTAATTCACAGAGGTGTCTGCTTTACCAGTCACTATCAGATACTTAATCAGAAGAGTTGTACAGCATGTAGATATTCAGTAAAAGTGCTTAATAAAAATCATTTAGTTCTAAATTACAAGAGTGCACTTAACCCTAAAGATATTAAACTGATTGTTTGATGTACTGCACTGAGTAGTAGAAATTTAAAAATAAAAGCTTCCTTTACTTCCATCAAAGTGATGAAGTCTTCTATCTTTTATACCGCAGTGTCATCATATTATGCTGTGATAAACTAAGCTATTTAGGAGTTTTAAGCTGTAAATACAAACTACTTCAACCTGATTGGTGATAACAGAAGCAACTGAGCACAAACACTATGGCTGGTTCCCCTTTTATCTGATTCTTGAAGGCCATCTACCTCCACCAGTGTACTTTCTGCTGTGGGTATATAAATCCACTCTACAATCTGATGGGTGGTGCAATGCAGTAGAACATCATAGTAGTTTGACATTTTTGGTAATAAGATAAATCATTTGTCTGCCTTTTGTAAAGCATACAATAAAACATTTATATTCACCTCCACATCCATGGATCAATCCCCCCTTCACACAAACACACACATACCTTTGGGTAGGTGCAGATGTCGGTAGATATTATTCTCATGATATGAAAAGCGACAAGTAATAATTCCAACTTATTCTAATTGAAATGGTTTTGCACTTCATTTGTTGTCCAAACGTAGCCTTTTTGGAAACTATCAGAAGCAGAGATGCTTTTGACAAAATAAAAACTTTATTTCTCTTAAGCAATGGAAACAAATTTTTTTTTTTCATTCTTACTCAACGAACATGTTTTATTGTCAAAAAAGAGAGGAAAGAAAAAAGGGGAGTGATATGTCTGTATTTTGATATAATACAGAAATTATGAACATGTATTTAGTGTTTAGAGCAACAAATATATTTTAAGTTCCAGAACTTTTTCCATGGGAACAAAAATCAACTTCCTCCCCTGTCTACTGTGCAAACAGCCATCACAGATGTATTTTGAAATACCTGTTCCCTAGCTCTTGATATATTGTCCACCTTCCTAGACAAGATGCAGAATTTCTCAGGATTCCTATTTGGCAACAACAGAACTGATTTAGGTGTCAGGCTCTGCTACAATTCCATATTTTTCTCACTGGTTATAATGTTATTTGTGTTCACCTCATTTCATTTTCCAGCTTTGTCTAAACATTTCTAGATACTTTTTAAACAAATAGCTTTAGTAGAACATTCAAGCACTACGGAGAGTTTTGTTTCCCTGATTTGAAGGATGGGGGGAATGTGAATCTCTCACCCAGAGTCAGTATATGAAATCTATCAGTCCACTGTGCTGAGTGAGAATGGCTTGTAATAATTGAGTTTTTATTCCATTTTATAATATTAAAGTCTCCTGCAATTATAAAATAATTTGTTTAAAAACTTTTTTTTTTTTTTTTTTTTTTTTTTTTTTTTTTTTTTTAAGATTGTCCTTATTCCAATACAGAATTTAAAATCTTGGAAACAATATCAAGGATTCATTTGCCTTTTTATTGTTTTTTTCTCTTGTAGTGTTTTCTGATGATCTTGTACAGTATCTTTGATTAAGTAATTGTTTTATCTTTCATAAAGAAAATTAATTGCAATTTGCTAGCCTGAATAAATATATACTCATAGTAAGTAAGCAAGTACTGGCATTCTACTTCTGAGCTATAGTGAAAGTTTAAGAGCAGTGGAAATGGGTGCACCGCAATCCTCAAACTATTTCTGACACCTCACTAAAGGGCAGCAGGATAGAAACATTTGACCCTGAAAATGAAGATTTTGAAAATATTATTGTACAGCCTTAGAGGGCAAGGAGATGACTATACAGAGGCTGGTTTCAAGGTCTACATCTCTTCTCCCACCATTCCTCGTGCTGCTGGGCAACCTCACAGTAGATGGAAAGAGAGGAATAAGATGGCCCCCCAGCATTTAAAGGTACTCTAAAAAGAACTCCTGACACATTTAGAGATCGCTGAGCTACAACAAAGCCACAGTCAGTGTTTAGAAGGCTGCTTATATATGTGGATTTCCCATCGTACACTTAAAGCCCTCTCTTCACATCCTACCATTATCATTCATAGAATAGCTTGTATTGGAGCAGTCCTTAAAGCCCAGTTAGTCCCAACCTATGCCATGGATAGGACTACCCCCCACCAGATCAGGCTGTCCAGGGCCTCATAACTCTCAGAATGAATAGTTTCTTCTTAATATTCATATAGAAGAATTTACATAGTTCACATAATGCACAGCTTGACAAATCATGACTTAAATATTGTACATCATGGTGGATGATGTAACCATTGACAAGACCCATGAGAACTACCACATATAGTCATCACCTAATTCAAAATAATGTTGATTTAGTTTAACTTGCTGGTTTAGCCACTCACAGAAATAGAGTATTTCCATCCCACTAGGTTTTTCTGAAGTGGGTATGAGTACATTAATATAGTTAGAGTTTAAACTTTTAGCGTTAAATAGCAAAGCTGGAAATAAAATCAGTTTACCGTTAGAAATCACAAGAATCAAAGTTAATCAGGTTGCACACAGCTGGTTGATTCTGAACTCAGTTTCTACCCATTTCACACACACAAAAAAACAAATATAAACAACTTCTCTATCTGAGATAAGCTTTCTGAATGGCAGTCGCAATGAGATCCTTTAAACTGTTATGTAAAACGTTAGCTAAATTCTGCTTTGACTCTACTCCTTCCCTCTCTCTTTGGTAAAATGCCATTTGCAGTGTATTTAATCGCAGTTTATGGGAGATATGTAGAGGGTAACTAACTAGATTAAAATGATTTTTACAAGTACTGTTGTACACGCACTGATAACATTAAGAGATTGAGATTTCTCTTACTTGCCAGAAGAAATATAGTATGTTTTACAGTAAATACTTCACATTTAACATTTTATACATTATATACTAATTACCCTTCTATATTCATGTATGTTATACCATAGTAAATAAACAAAATTAAAAGCGCATAAATAGTTTACAGAATTGTTATATTAAAATCTTTTCTGTTCTGCATTATGTATAATTTTCCACATGCATGAACAGTATTTACAGTCTTTGGCTTCTAATGATTTTGCTGGAAGATATGATGCTGCACAAAGGGCAAAACAGCCACAGGAAAGTGGCTCATTCCTTTCTTTATATTACTATGTACTTTAGATAACTGAAAGGGAAAGAGAAATCCAGCATTAAACAGAATTGTCATTATTTTTTCTGCTTGTTTACTTTTTTGAATTTATTTTAGCTTAAGCATTTAGAAGTTATGAAACAAATTTCATTGCAGTTTATTATGAGCTTCTCAGACTCCAACACTTTAGCTATATTAAATATTTCTACTGAATTTTTTTAAATCACCATTACAAAAGCAAACATTTGAATTATATTTCAGAATTCCACTCACAGATAGCATATTACAATCAAAAGTATAACAAGATGACAGAACAGCAAGGCCATAGACTACAGCAAGCAAGGATCTGCTTAGATGGGATAGCAGTAGGCACAGAAATAAGAGAAAGACACCACTTACCTTCAAAAAGCCTACAAGGTCCTCAAGTAGGTAGAGATCTCCAGACAAGATATACCCACCCACAAATCCTTAAATGAGATCTGGAAAGGGGTGGATCCTGTCTCCATCCCTTCCAGTCACTCAGATACATTGCATGCAGCTGAGCTCCCCTGGGTTGGCCCTGCCTTTCTACCAGGTGCTCAATCACTGGTTTAAGCCATGACTTAGCATTTCCACTACAGCAAGCAATAGCTTATTTATCAAGCAATGCTATTCATCGCAGCCTGTTTTCAACCAATACGTATATTTTTGATAGTCAATTTGGATACTATGTAACACTAATTGCATAGCAAAGAAAGTAATCTCTGTCTAACTGAATTTAAAAATAACTTATTAATACTTGTGTTCCATAAAATATATATATATATATATATATTAAGAGTAGCCTAGTGGCTTGGACTCTCAGCTAGTGTAACTTAGCACTAGAGTAGTTAATACTGGATAGCTGTTGTTTCAGTGTATGACAAACAATATGTTGACACACATTTCCAAGAGTTTTTCTTTATTCAGTTATGCCAGATGTATAATACTAAACTCTTGAGTATTTCCATTTAAAACAGTGGATTCAAATCTTTCCAGATTTATTATTCATTTATATTACAGTAAACTCTAATACCCAAATGCCTGTATATCCAGTTTTGACAAGCTGGTGGCTTAATACGGAGAAAATGAGGAGAGTTTTTCTGAAGTGGATACAGGGATATTAGTATAGTTGACATTTAAACATGTTTTCAATGAGAAATAGCAAAGTTGGATGGAGTAAAATCAGTTTACCACTAGGAATCACAGGAAGTTTTAATCTAAAGCTTGTCAGAATATTGTTGGTGTTTTGATAAATTCAAAAGCATGGTAATGCTAAAATTATTGTGAACAATGCACCAAGTGCTATATGTATAAGTAACAGATTTGAGTTCACTTAAACGGAATAAGAATTGCAGTGGCAAGATTACCCTTAGATTATGGAAAAATAGAAATTGGACTTCCAAAATAAATTCACTATGTCAGTTTTCTGGAAAGCCACTAGGTGGAAGTTATTTTCCTACTGAGCAACTTCATTTGCTCATGAAGACCATTGCTTTGTAATACAAAGCTGTAAATGAGACATTTTTCTTCTATATCATCCATGCTGGATCTTTAAGAAAATGCTGAGCTCAAAATCTTGTCATTTACAGAAATCCTGGATCATAAAGCCAGAACCTATTTTTACCGAGTGCTATGCAATTATTCTACTAACAGTAGTGCAACTGAATTGATAAAACTTTTACTGCAGTAGGGGGAATCAGGCCCAAGATGGGATAAATACTTGTAAAAGTAATGATGGATGGAGAAAGAAAGTAAGCACAATAATTAAGCACAATTAAATCTAAACAGATATTCGAAGGTCTGGTTGAAACCAAAGGAATTACAAAGGGTACAGCTCTTTCATCAAAAGTGTTTCCAGCTGAAGTATACTTTTTGAGATGAATCTTCTATTTAATGAAATTAACCTTGCAGCACCAGCTTTTCCATAAATTATTCCCAGCCTCACTTTCTGTTTTGTTTTTTTTTTTCCTGAATTTGACAGTACAAAACACAATTTGCAGTTAAATTTGCATTTCTACTGGGCATTCTTCAACTGTGCTTGCAACAGAGTGGAAAGGAGCACAACCTAGCATCAGTTGCTGAACCTCTTCCATCCTATAGAGACTTCCACAGTCTCCACAATACAAGAGGTGTTGACTGGTATTTGCTGAATTTGCCCTTTGATTTCTAGTAGCCTTAATTCCTCTAGCAATGGAGGATTCCTATCTGATCCTATGTCAAAGAAGGTACCAACAGCAAAAGGCTATACTCATAGCCTACACTGTAGATCTTTCTTTTCCCAGCGTAAACTTCACTGAGGAAGAGGGTGGTAAGTATATCACTAGTAATTGACATACCTTGAGCTTCCTTTCAGAATCACAGCATACCACCAACTTTGTGCGGTCTCCAGAAGAGAAGGAAAAAATCCTGGTTGTTAAGCACGCAAATATGCAAGTAATACCTTGGGTATGATGTACACTACTATGAATACCACGTGATTAGTGCCTGTATGCTGCTGAAGATATCTGAAAACACAGTTTTGTGATTTCTTCTTTTAAATTTGGTAATCCTATGGCAAAGAATTACTGGGATCTCTTCGCGTTTGGAAGAAAAATAACTGCCTTCTTAGCACTTCTATTTTAGAAGAAGAAATAAAATTTTACTTAATGTAATAATTATGCATTTGATACAAAAACGTGCATAACAAGAAAAAGCAGAAAACTGATAAAACTCAATACTATAGATTAAAAAAATCAGGTAAAGAAAATTCTTATGACTTTATAATTATTTTTAACGGGAAGAAAAATGAAATCAGCAAATAACTCTTAAGATCTACCACCATTTTTGTATATGAGGATCTACCGTGTATGAACCATGGTAATAAAATATTTCTAATAGTAATATGTCTAGGTAATACAATCAGAGGGTATGAAATCTTTTCAATTCAGCAGCCTAGCAGTGGCTAAATAAATGCTAATAACCAATACGTATATAATTCCTGTTCCCCTTCTACTTCATAGAGCAGAGGGGAGAAAAATCTATTGAAAAAGCTAAGATGGAGGTAAGCATTTTAGAAAGTGATTTCTCAAGGGTTTTTTTTTCCCTTCCTACCCTAAATTCTTCTGTCCATATAGATTCTTCCATGAATCATGCAGAATAAGAGCAGACACATATATGAGGAGAAAAAAGTCAGAGACAACCTAAATGGGTTCTTACTCCATACTTGCTCCTACTGCAAGGTTTTTCTAACAGCCCCATTTCTGCTTCAGCCTGCCCTTTATTGTTTGTGGGTAGTAGTTTTTGGGTCTCACTGGAGGAGACAACTCTGCGTCCAAAGCATTGTAAATAGAAATAATTCAGGAAACAAAATTTAAGGAATTTTAGGCAATTAAATTTAAGGTAAAAATTCTTTTTGTTGTTGCATTAATCTAGCAGTTTTGACAAATGGTGTTTTTCTCTCTGTATCCCTGTCTCATAGCTGGAGAAAGAGCCCTTCTGCAGTGTCACTTACCAATAAAATTGAGTGAGGAGTGTGGGGACCAGGGTAATGTCAATAGATCTGGTAGACCTGGCTTCAGCAGAAATGCCTGGAATCTAGAAGCCTAACCCAATTACAATAATCCTTTATACTTGTAAGATGGAGTTGAAGACAGGGCCCTTAGGGTTTCGTACTCCATAACAAAAGTACTCTGTGACTCTGGGGGACATTCTAAGCTGTTCTGATCTAGATTTCCTCTGCAGTAAACCTTGGGCAGACCTAGAGGAGGCTTGGAGAGGTGTACACTGTAAAGCACAGCAATTCATTTGAGGACAGGAAGCCTTAGGGCTTCCTGTTGCATTGCAGGGTGAGTATGGCAAGACGACACTGTCAGAAAAGTAAGGAATCCAGAAAAAAACAGGACAGATAAAGGGAAAGAAAGTGGAGAACAGGAGCAAGTTAGGAACAGGGTAGAAACAAACAGGTGGAGGATGGTGGGAGTAGTGGTGGTAGACAGTGAGGATGAGAAAGTGAGGACAGCAAAAGAGGAAGAATCTGGGGACATGAGAAAGAGGAAAAGGTTCAAAGACTGTGGAGAGGGGATGGGATATGGGGGGTCACAACTTCAGATGATTGTCCTACTAACGAACCTGTTACCTGTGGGATAATGCAATGATGTGAATTGTTTGGTATTCCAATGTCAAAAACTTCGAAGTAGTTAGGAAAAAAGCATTTTTTTGTTAAATCCACACTTAAAGAGCTGTAAAAAGATCATATGCTCAAACATGCAAAATAAGAATTACCAGAATTGACTGCTTATTAATTAATAAGAGCATAATGGTACACTGTAATTCCATCATTCTGTGAGCTTTCTCAGCATGACCTTAACCTCACTACAGTGTACTTTGGGGCTAGTCTGAGGATGAACCTGTGCTGTGTGCTTCAAAATGTGACAACTTCAATGTCCCTTTGTCATTAATTGCTGAAAACAGAGAGCACACAGTGAGGGAGGGAATGCCAGGAAGGGACACAGCATGACTGGATGACTAAGGCAATGGAATTTTACTCTTGCAAATTGTCCGGTATCCTAAATTCTTCCCTGGAGATCTTGTGTGATGCTGAAAAGTCACAAGACACCATTTTCATAAAAGGACATTATTTTTATATTGTCACTTTACTTTCCATATATTATGATTGGGCTTCAGTGTGGTACTGAATTCTGGGCTCTGCGTCTTAGAGCCCTTGCAAGCTTCACTGTGAAAATGAAGTGCTTTGAGTGATCAAGATCCAGCAAACTTAAGCCCTCCCTAAGATAGAGAAAATGTAGATTAAGAAATTTGTAACTCTGTATTTGGGTAAAGCTTAAATAGGGTATAGGATATGCAGTAGGCAGTGTGGGTACTGAGGAACACTGAGCAGTAACCCATTGCATGAATACCAACCACTTTATATGCTGAATGAGGCAAGCTGACATAGGGAAAAATCTGAGAGTTCTATTTGTGACTTTAGTTACAGGGTTTTGATAGCAATGTTGATTTAAAGACAGCAATGTAAGGCAAGCTGTGTGCTGAAAGAGGAAAACTTTTATTAGTTCAGGCTACTGCCTTTAAAAATAACCTATTTTCCTTTGTGTACACAGCCCTTTCTTTAGGTATAAAGCAGAAAGAGAACCTTCCAAAACACCCACAGATCCTACCGGATGAAACCTATACAAAATATATTAAATGAGTCTTGCATGAACAAGTGCAATGAGGTTTTCCTTAACTGTTGGGGGCTTGTCCTTGCATTCTTTTGTTTCAGTTTTGTCATATAACATTAATAGATGGGCTCTTCTTCCTTGATACCTGGAGTAAAACCCAGCACTTCATCACCTCACCAAAGTTCATTGTATTTCTTCCTTACCACACTGCAACTTTGTGATTCTTTTAATTTGCGTTCCACGCCTCCAAAAACACTGTATACTCTGGACTCACTTCTGTTGTTCCTCTTCACAGAAGTAAAAGTGACAGCTTCAGTGAAAGTATTGCAGAGAGCTGCATACAAGCATTGAGCAGAACAATGCAATGCGTAAGTAGTTGAACCTTGAAGGGAACTTCTATTGAAATAAAACACAATAAGAGAAGCTAATTCAATTAACAAATGATTCTTGATCCTTGAACAAACTTCACTGAATTTTTGGAAAAACAAAACAAAACAAAACAGAACAAAACAGAAACTACATAGCCAATGAGTGTACTGGCAAAATAGGCACATGTTAACACCTTGAGTTTGCCTTAGATTACACTAGACTTTGCAGCTTACTGGTGGCTTTTCTCCTGGCTTCCTCTCATATTCTGTATTTTCTTCCTCAGATGAAAATGACCTAATATGTCCAAGCCTCTGTAAGTATTTTCACACTACCCTGTTATCCTGTGTATATCAAGTACCCTCCTGTATAATCTTTTCTCCAGAATTCTCTCTATTACTATCTCATTTCATTTCAGTGAAAACATTCATTAAATTGAGGTGTGCTGGTCCACAAATGGGAATATGCTATTAAACAGGCTAGGGAAAGGCAAACTTTAAGCATCTCACAAATCCATTTAGTTCTGCAGAAGGCCTCCTACCCAGACCAAAGCAACCTGAACACCAACAGCACTGATTTAAATGTACAACAACAGCAAGAACATTTTTTCCTATGGAAGCCTTAATATAAGGCAGTCAGCCAACTGTTATGGTCCCTTTGGGTAGCAGTGAGAAGGAAATGATTCCAACCTCAAATCACTAGGTGTAATCATTTTCACTGTCACTATAAAAAACCTTCCATGGTAAGACAGAATATTTTAAATCTAGTTAGTGTAATTTGGTCTGATTTTGCGAAGGTTATTAAGATGAAAAACAACCAAACAAAAATATCAAGGATAATTTTTTTTTCAATGTAAAAAGGTGATTTCATCCTTGTAAGAACAACTATTGCTGTAGCAAAAAATAAAATAAAATAAAATAAAATAAAATAAAATAAAATAAAAATAAAACCCCCCCAAAAAAACCCCCACACTTTCCTTTAATTTAGCAATAAAACAGTTTTACTTAGCTCATGTCAAAGTTTATCGTGTGACTTTAAAGCATCTGCTAACTTTAACAGCATAAATGAAATCATCACTGAATATGGCCTCACAAAGCAAATGTGTTTTTTTTAATGTTTAAACCATTCTTGTCTATACCCCCTTGTCATTAACTGGTAAATCAGTAATTTATTTCCTATTAGAATTTATATAGTTTGCAGCAATTAAGAAGAAAAGCATAATTGCTGACAAACCCAGGGCACTATTTAAATCACTTCCTTGTTGACAACATATTTCTCCTTCCTAAAACTGAATGTCACTGAAATCTGATTTGTACAGAACCCTTGTGGACTCATCATTCAAATGTACTGCACCTGTCACCTGTGTGCTAGCATTCTGCTAAGGATCAATTTACATAACCTCATTTAATGGTTCATAAATCATACCCATTAAGCCCAGCTAACAGGAACCAAGGGTTCTAATTTATGCTGCCTTTCATAGCAGAAAATTGGGAGGCTGGAGCCTGTGGATAAAGAACCCAGGTCTTGCCTTTGATTGTTGATTGTGATGGTAAATGTATGGATGATGAGAACAGATTTTCACTTTATTGATTTCCTGCCAAAGCACAGCATGCTTTATTGTGAAAGGGGGCCTTTTGGCAGCAGTGCTAAAAGTGGCAGTTGTTTAGGAGCCCTTTGCCAAGATGACATCTAAGACAATATCAAGTGGTAAATACTAAAATAATATCAAGCCAAAATGTTAATTTTTAAAAAGAAACCTCCCCAAAGGTTCATAAAATCAATGATGTCTTCTACCCAAAGTACTTCACTAATAAACATGAAGCCAGGTGATTAATGTGGGGTACTAATATTGCTCTTTTTTTTTTTTTTTTAATGTATTTTTCTTAAACTCTTTATTATAAATTATTCATGGTATTCCAGTCAAAGTAATGCAGATGTTTGAAACCCGCTGTACAGTGACAGTTCAGCCAGAGTTGTGGGCAGGGCCTGCTTTGGGCTTTGTAGTCTGATCCTCTCTTTGATTAAATACCTGGAAATAGCTTTTTCTCTCATTTGATTTTCAATTTTTAAATTCTATTATTTAGTAGGTGGCTGCATGCCGTAGTGAGTGCACTGCCAAATGAAATATGCATATGCATAAAGCAGTCTTCCCACGTGAGTTTAGGCAGGGACCAAAAATAGTCTTAGTATTACTTTCTAGAATGAAATAAACTGTGTTGGTTTGTTCTCTTCACCTCACTCCAAATGGCAGCCATTCATTTCAGCTTGCTTTATAATTTTCTGTGTAAAAGTAGAAAATAGCTTTTCTTCATCTTCACTTAGCATAGGCTTATTTTCAAGAACTGGGAGTTTAATCATTAATCCTGGAAATGGACAAATTCCTTTGTCAGACTGAGCCCATAGCTGGTATCCTCTGCCAGCCCTGATACCAATTTGATAACACTCACAATGTCATGGGGTTTTCTTCTTTTTTAGCTTCATTTTAGGAATTGAGAGCATTGTCTTGAAAGACGGTGGCCATGCTCTGGTGAAATACTAAGCTAGTTAACAGTCTTCTTGATGAAAAGAACTTGCTCAGAGAGAAAGGCAAGCCATTTATGTGCTTCTGACATCTGATGACTATCCATCACAGCTCTCAGGATACCGTGGGATCTCCACACTCAGAACAGCTTACAGTGTTCTGGACTTGGAGATGGACTTTCTAAGACTTCATGAAGTGACATGAATAAAAATACCCCATAGTGTATCAACATCCTCTATTGATTCCTCCATTTTATAAAAGACATGTTTTATCCTGCCAGTGTCTGTGCAGAGTCCAATGTGTGCCCTATGACATCTATATGATAAAGATCTAGAAGTAACAAATATGGGAACACTTTGTAGATCTTGGTAAGTCCAAAGCAAGTAGTTTACCTCTATCAAGACTGATATACTGTATATCCCAGGGCTTAGACCTGCAGAAAACTCTAAAATTTGGTGGATTTTAGGCTTTTAGGATTTTCATAGGAAAACAAGTATTTTGAGGATTTAAATCCCAGGCTTTGAGGGAATCATGGAATTGTTTGAGTTGGAAGGGACCTTTAAAGGTCGTCTAGTCCAACACCACTGCAATGAACATAGGAACATAGCTGTCTCTTTGTAGAGTTAGATCTTCAGACTCTGAGAGTAAGTTTTGATGAATCTTGCTGGGACAGTTTTGCATGTCACTACCATGAGCTCCCTGTGTCATCCCCTCCTGCAGGTTCCTAATCCTGTAGCAGAGCTTACAAAAAGAGTATGTGGTGACATCTCAACCATTCTAGCTCACAACTCTGTCTATTAACTTCAGGGCTGTTGAACTTTCCACTGAGAGGCTGGAATATGAAGTGCAGCAGCTGGGGAATGAGCACACATTTGATTCAAACGTCTCCCTTCCTGCAGTGGTAACAGCAGGCAAAGGAGAAGGGAGAACAGATGGGACAAGCAGTGCCTTACACTACTGTAGTTGCTTATTTTGTGAGCAGAAGTGGATCCCTCAGACTCTGTCTCACTGTCGTTCTGCAAAATAGGAATATAATGCAATAAGAACTAGATACATTTAAAAGAATAGGAGCAATTAAGTCCACATTAATATCTTAGATTTCGTCTTTCAAGAGCAGCAATTATTTGAGGGTTTTTTTATCAGTATTGAAGCCTGAATGCTAATTGCTTAGTGGATTGGAGTCCTACATTGGTTTCTTTGTCTCACGAACTCTAATAACATTTTCTAGAGATGGAAACTGTTGCGTCTCCTTCTGTTATTCTAATGCACCTGAGTCCTGAGTTCAAACATCTCTACTGTTCAAGTCCTTGGCCTTCACTTAAACAGAAACCAACAATCCTACTGAAGAGAGAGAAAGAGAGAGAAAGCTTTGTAATCTCAGCCTACATGCTAGTAGGTTCATGTCACTGTACACATTTTCATTTGTGACATAAATAATATTTCAGCTCAAGATTCCAGAGGTGGAAGGTTTTAAACTCCAGCTTAGCTCTACTAAAAATATTACTAAACAAACAAGCAAACAAACAAAAAACAAAAAACCTCTGCTAGAATTCTGCTATTCAATTGCAAGGTCCTATTAATCAGAAACTAAACAAGTACAAAACCGCAGCCTGTAAAATATTGTTCTTATTATTTTTATGAGAATTATTTATTTTTCAGAGGCAGAAGTGAACTGAAGCTTAAGCGAAAGCAAAGTCAAAGTAGTGAAAGCACCTCTTCAGGTGCTGGGGGATACCACTGGCAAATCCAACTGATGTATTTTAAAGTGTAACCATACACAAGTTTCTGTGCCTTCCTGACAAGGGTTACCGCTGGTGTAATAATGAAAGTAGCAGAAAAGTTCTTGTGCTTACATTCGAAGTTCAGTGTCTGAAATGCTGTCTGTTTCCTGCTCTTTGGAAGAGATAAGCCCAAAGAGAGCAATAATTCCTTGGAAGATGAGAATGTCGTAGACATATGTCATGGTTTTATGATTTTTGGTTATTGGTATTCCACATCATAACATCATGTAGTACACTGGGAGTTAAAGAGTTAATGCTCCAGTTCCAGGCACCTATCCAGAAGAGAAGAACTACATACCCCAGAGGAGTTTGCGTTCAGAGAGGGGATATAATCTTTTGTAGATCACCTGACCTGCCCTTTTCCGTCTCTCTCTTGTCCCTGCTGCTCGACCCAACTGCACGTCTCACCTCAGTGTTATGGTGAGGCCTTTCTACCTTTCGGTCACTCCCTCTCATTATATTTGATTTATTAGCTTCAATTCTAATTGTATTGTATTATAGTGTGTTACCTTGCATTCCAATACTGTATTTAGTAAATTAGTTTGTTTCTCCTGAGATCACTGCCACTGTTTTCAATTATTTGGGGTCCCCTGTTTCCCCTTTCCAGACGCGCGGATTCGTGAATCCTTCCGCCCTGCCAGTCACTGAACCAGCTTGTAAACCACTGACAACATGACATTTGGAAACTTCAGCTACTGTGATCACTTTATTTATATGAAATCACAGTTACTTAAATAAGGACTAAAGCAGATAAAGACCAATCCTAATCTCTGCACAACACTTCTTCCCAGATGTTATTGCTTCAAAGATTCTGCATACAGTTAATGCTTTGTAGATAGTCCACTGATACAGCTGGACCAGATCCACCACTTACATCAACTTCACTCAAATCAACAGGACTCCCATGGCTTACAATGGATTATGATCTCCAGGAGCTAGAGTGAAGCCAACGAGAGAGATTGTGGCCATCATTTAAGTCATTCATATTTTTGCTTTTGACTTCAAGGCAGGCAAGATTTCACCTTATAGTGTTCCCATGTAACGTCATCAACTCTAGCAGATATACTCCACTGTATGTAAGACTACCTAAAGGAGTGACATATACATAGTCTCAACAGCCAAAGTACTCTGTACTGCTGGAACTGCCCATGTGTATGTAGACATATTTCATTCTGTTTATATTATAACACTATTCAAACTGTATTAAGAGAGAGTGAATTTACTAGAGCCATCCAATTTTATTATTTTCAGTTACCATATCTCTTACTTCCTTTCCTTGTCCCCGGATGTAGGCCTGAGTATTATGAGTATTCCACACAGACCAGGGTCCAGTGCTGTGCATGAGGATAATAAAGAAAAATATTAAAGTAGGGATGAAAGAGAAAGAGCAAACTGGGAATACAGGCAGGTGTTGAAGATATCTAGGACTCCAAGAGAGTTGTAGTGACACCTTAAGATTAGACAACTAACACAGTTGCTGCTTCACTCTTCTATTGGGTCTCACCACTCTCCAAAGCAGAAATGCTCAATATGCTCGTAAATGAGATTGAAAATGTTCAAATTCAGAGTCAGGCACATTTTTGATAACTGAAAATATGAGCAGTTTGATCTAATAACTTTTTTTTTCAATGGGTGGAAACTGCTGTTGGCATTTGCCAGCATCATCAGTGAGAAATTAATCAGTGTCAGCAGAAAACAGGTGTAAATTAATTGAAATGGATGGATTATCCAAGTATTAATCTGTTGTAAATTGAATAAGGCAGCTCTATATGGAGAAGGCACTATATTTAAAATGAAGTGAAAAACACAGCATTTTTTCATGTTTTTATATGGAGATTAAATAACATAGATTATGCAACATTTTTAAGTCAAGTTGGGAACTTGTATATTCGCACAATACAAATTGTACAAGTGCAATATTTGATCTAGATCTAACATAAGTTTACTTTGACTAAACTTTTCTGGATACAAATATGATCACACTCAAATTTTCTGTCTCTCAAGGCAGAAATCATGGTAATTGCAAAGCTATTGCTCAGTACACCCTTTCAGCCATAATCCTGTTGATACACTTCCCTACTCCTTATTGAGGTACACCCCAAGATTACTTTCATAAGAACTGGAGAAAACTCAGCTTAAATGCAAAATTCCAGGAAAACCTAGAAATACTAGGGGACATGATGTTTGTACTCTAGTCTTTCAGCTTTTTCATTCCACAAGAAAATGCTGGATGGCTTGCTGAAAATGGGTTAAATAATTTCTCTAATAGCCCTTTTTAAACATTGGGATGAAAATAATCCTAGAACATGCCAATACTCATTCAATGTTATTACTTAAGTGGGGAAAAAAATGACTTTTTGAGGTCATGAGAAGGCAAACAAGGTCAAAAAGTATTGTGGAATTGCTCTGTCTGTCCATCTACTAGTCCCCACTGCCTTTACTAATCATTCAGTAAGTAGTCTAATTTCAAAGAAATTATACAGAAATATTGGAGTTCTTAAAAAGAGATATTTCAGATTTAAGCTGAGTAGTGAATATATGAAAGCAGACAACTGAGCAGGAGTGTGAAATTAAAGCACCCTCATTGCCCATAAGGCTGAGATATGAAGTCAGCCACGTGACAAGATATCGAAGGTAGTAGAAGAGAGAAACCTGGTTTCATACTTCCGGTATTCACGGAGCTATTTCTTTCTCTGAGGCTTTTACATTCAAATCTAATTAATCCAAGGGCATTTTTTGCTATTATTTTACCTCCCCGTTTGGAAATTTTTCTAGATTCCCAATTATAGAGCCTAAACGAATACATTTCTGAACACATTTATTGGTATGATTAATGAACTTCTCACTTATGGATTTAGTATATCAAATCCATTCCAATAAAATAAGGTTTCTTTCATTCCTTAATGTGAAAGATGCAGGATAGATTAATTTCAAAAGCCACTAAATTAATCTCTTCCTTTAGAAATAATCTGAATAATTCTGAGATAACTGAGAGTGTTGTCTTGTCATAGTAAGTACAGATTGGATGCATAAGGTCTTGCATCAACTACATTTCAAAATAATTTCGCTTACTGAACGTCTGCATCTGTAAACATAAGTTGTATGGAGCGTAGTTAGGTACTCTTTGTCAGTCCATCTGCTCAACTGATACTGCAACTGATGAGTTTTACATGTGATTAATTGTTTAAATAAATCAAATGCCCAGTCTTGTGAAATAATGAGTGTTTGTTGTTCCTGTTGACTTCAGTATTGTTTAGAAATGCAAATGTCTTTAAGGACAGTTCTAAAAATATGGTTAAAAGTCTATACTTCGTCCCTGCTCCCTTCTCCCCTAAATAGAAGGAAAAGGAAGAGAAAAGACAAAGCTGACTGAATACTATCAGTAGCTTTACCATGGATATCATATCTTCAGACTGATTTGTAACATTCTGGATGTGGCCTACAATATTGATTGTAGTACACGTCAGTGATGGAGCTTCATCTATATGTGTTTAAATTCCTTTGTATATTTCCTTAATCAAAATTGGTTTGTATAATGAGTGTGGGGGGTATGTGTTGGCACTGTTGTGATTTTTTTTTTTTTTTTTTTACAATTTTACAAATTACAAAATTTAGTTTTACAAATTCAGCTAATTCAGTTGCTGAGGTGCAGAAAAACCTCAGATTGTCATGGGCCCTATCTATTCATAGCGGAACTGCAGGAGACAACAGAATTACACCCGTGATGAATTTTGCTCATTGAGTTTCTTCCACTTAAATTTAATCAACCCTTTGTGAACCTCATTCATTTCAATGGCATTATATGAAACAACTCAATGTGATACAATTCTTTTGTTGAAATTACATTGATTCCTCTGGAGATGCAGAGGATATCAACATAGGTCTATAAGATCTAATCTCCTTTTAGGTTACTAAAATAATTGCATTTCTATTTAATGCCTTTAGCCTTTTAGGTAATAAAGTCTCTAAATTAATTTGTATGTTAAACCTAGAGTTAAATTGCATGAATTCAGTGTAGTATCATTGCTTTCTGGATGCAGCAGTGTCACCGAGTCCTGAACAAAACTTGTATTTTCCAAATATGAAAGATTGTACTTATGAAACAAAATGTTCTTATCTAGATTCTAGATCATTATTACACAGATTTCTGACAATTTATTTTGAAATGTTTAATGAATTAAGGATATTTACTTGTTTGGATACATTTTTCAAGTAAATTGTGAATATTGAAAAAATAATACCAATTTAGAGGCAAAATATTATGTTCTTAAAGACATTAAAACTTTCATATTTAAAGTTTTGCTAGTAATAGAAGCTTAGCAGTAATATTTTAAACATATCACTATAATTATTAGCCCCCGATGTTGGAAAGAACTCCTTTTATCATTGCTGGCTTCTAAGTCAGAAAAAAGTATCCTTCAGTTCTTCATGCCAGCACCCAAATCAATACACTGCCTATTTCATGGTTATGTTGTTACAACCATGTGTTTAAAGAAGCCCTCTACACCTGGTCAGTGGTTAAATATGTCTTCAGAATGTTCAGGTTACTTCTGCTCACTCTGAATTCCTTTGTCTTCTTCCTGACTTCATTTCCATGCATGAGCAACTATCAAAAAGATTTCTTTGGAGAAGATGTGTTTTCCCCTAAGGAGGATGTAGTTTCCCCTTAAGCGTAGTTCATCTTTGTGACCTAACTCCTGGAAGTCTTATAGTTGAGGATCAGAAACTAAGGGAAAAGTTTTCTCTTGTCCACTAACTGAATCCAACAGGCAAGCCAGGAAAGTGCCACTTCACATTCTGCTCCTTGGGAGCTAAGGGAGGTGCCCAGCCAGCTGGCTCATTCCTGAAATACTCTTGTGAATTTGAAAAGTCTACATGCCCCACCAGGGCTGAAAGCTTAGCAAAGAGAAGGTGAAACCTTGAATTAGCTCTCCAAGAACCCTCAAGGGTCTGGGCTTTTCGTTGCTGTTTGTTGAAGAGAAGAGTCCAAATACTGCAAACTCACACACACATAATTTTCAGAGTGTGAATATCCCCACTGATTTAATGGGACTATTAAAATTCAAAAGGAAAGTTTTCACAATCGTTTCTATAATCAGTGGCCTAAAAGTGAACCACATGCCTTTTTCCCAGTAGCTTGAGCTCCCCCTTGAACTGGTCTTTTAGACTCATGTCATCTTGCCAATGCTAAGATAGAATCTAAATCTGTTGGAAAGTTAATAGAAAGTGCACAATTTCATGTTTTTCTGTTTTCCTATTAAATAATTTCATTTTATTTTCATCGTGTTGGGGGTTGACTCTGCGTGTGCGTATCTGGAAAACTGGCCAGCACTAGCAAACTTTCTAAAATATTTATATGCAATGTTCACTATATTTTCTTCTTCCGAGATACACTTTCTAAAACTTATTTGCATTATGACAGTAAGAAAATAAATGTTATGTTCCTCCTCAACTGTAGAACAGATAACAAACCTCATCTTCTTGAAGTGAGCAACAGTGTACTTTCTAGCAACCGCCAAAAGCTATGAAAATGGTTTTATTTCCTTCCAGAATTTGCCAAAAACAGATGATGACTGAAACTGGTAATGACTATTTTCTATTCTCTATCCCTAAGTAATTGACCATTAATTATAATATCAATAGGCTGTGGATAAGTAAAGCAGACACATGTTAGGGCTACATTTCATTTGTAACTGTTTTGTATATATCATAAATCTCTAATATTGGGCTATTGTCACACATGATGAATTATTGTAAGCATGTCAGCACATAGTGGAAGTCAAGTACATTCAAATACTACTCAGTCAGAATTGAATTTGGCATGATAGTCTCATAAAAGGGAACTCAATTGAGAGTTTCCACTTGCCTGCTCTAAACTTGTCACTTGTAGGTGCTAAAGAGCTTGTTGTGTTGGTTTAATTAGTCAACAAATCGGTCCTTACTTGATTGCGTGGTCGTATCACATATGTTAACACTTCACTCTTTGATGGAGATATTAACAAGTGACAAGAGTCTCTTGGTCTATGGACTTTAAAGAAGAGAAGCTCTTCTATATTATTTCATTTGGTCCTGCCAATATTTATTAGATCATGCAGGCTGCAGGCTGCCAGCAAGAGAAAGACAACACAAACATTTTTCAGGGTTATGCTCATCTGTATCCCAAAGAAGGGTCACTAAACAATCGATGGTAGAAGAATATAAGTAAGATGAGTGTTTTCTATCACAGCTTAGAAATTCATTATTTGATACAGTTTGCTGCAGACCTCCTTGGAGCTTTTTTCACTTAAAGATAATTTATGACAAGAACAGAGAGGTTCTTGAAAATGCTATAGCAACTGGAGCTGAATGATGCCACTCTGGCACTAGATGCATAGTCACCAGAGGCCAGTAAAAAGGAAGTTTGCATTTGTATGAAGAACTGTATTAGTTAAGCATTCATCAGTGTTGTATAAAATATTCATATTACTTGTTGGTGGAAGATTAAACAAAAAAAAACTTCAATAATTAAAATGGCTTATTCCCAGGAGTGGGGGTAGGGAAAAAGTTGGTCCTCTGCAAGTTTGCAAAAGAGCTTGTCTATTCAGTTTTTGTATAGCAGCAAACAAAAGAGGAGTGCATACTTTATAGGCTCCACTTGTTTGACCACCATTCTGCTATAGCCTTTATCTGTGCTTTACCAGTAATCAAGCCTTTCAAGCATGTGTTGCAGTAAAGGGAAATATAGAAAATCTCTTTGATAAATTTTGGTGAGTCTCTTCTTAGAAAATGCCATTGAAAACAGTTTGGTAGGTGTTGTATGTGCTGTTATTCATAAATATAGATTGGCTGGTCTTGGCAATATGTGAAGAATTATAATGGGAAAGGATTGCTTTAAGTTTACTATTTTAATAGTATAATAGTTAAATTTTATTTCTTTTTTTTTTGTTGAGAAGCAAGAGGACAATTTGAATAATTCCATTAAGAGGAAAACAAACATTCACATACATAAAATCTCATTGCTCCTATCCTCATCAAAATGTTATTGCCTCCCCATTTCTTAATTTTCACTGGGCAGTTTGAACTTTTCCTTCCTTTTAATGCTTAAAGTGATCTTCGAAAGTCAGGATATGCCATAAGACAGATGTCTTAAATCATTCTGAATTCTTCACAAGGTCTTTAGGTTTTTCATACTCATCACAGGTAAAAGAAAATTCACAAAACCAAGTTAAAGCATTAGTAGTAAAATTACTCTTTAGTAATCAATAATAGAACAATTTTTTTTCAAAGCAGTGGCAGTTAAATTACTTGTATAAAGTTTTCTGTGCACAACTTGGCAAAAAAAAATTGTATGTTAAATGCATTTAAAAGCTTGAATATATGCTTAAAAACTGGATTTTGTATATATAAAAAAAAGAAAATACTAATTTTGACAACAGTAAACATGCATAAATGCATTGGAAATTCAAATGCACAAGTTTAGGCATAGAAAGTTGTTTCTACAATCTTTTTAGTTATGTCAAAGTCCGTCATACAGATCATTTTTTCATACACTTATATGTAGGTGCACACATTTCTGTGAAGACAGTAAATTTTTTTACTAACAGCAGTATAAAATATAGTGGCTGTACTAAAATTATTTTTATTTATGTAACTAGAGCATTGCCAAGTATTTGTAGTTATTGTTCTAAGATGTAATCTGTATTAGTGTGAATTGTTTGAATTAGTCTTAAAGTATTGTTCACTTCTTATTCAAGTATCTGGAGTTAATTTCCTTATATAGTTATAATTTTGATGGAAATAAAGATGAAGATGCCAAATGAGAATTCAGGGAGCAGATACTCCGAAACATCACAAACACAGAACAAAAGATAGTTCTTGCTTTTATCTTGGTAATATTTACCTTTTTGTATAGTGAGATATTTTAGTGGGTTGTGGGCATATTCTGCACACTTGGATGTATGGATTATAAACTTTCAGAGTTTTCAAACGATCCTTGCCCTGAGAAAGAAACCATACCTTTGGGATATGTTCAAATATTAATTTTTTTTTTTCCAATACCCAGAGTATCTTAGAGAGTCTGTAGTTGTGCCAATCCTTCAGATTGTTGGGGAGCATCCATGAATTGCTAAGTACCCTTAATTTCTATTGATTACAGTGAACAAGGGAAAATGAAAAATAAAATGAACCAAAGATTTCAGGAAGCATTTGAAGCCTTACCAAAGTGAAAGTTTGCTATGTCCTAAAGTAGTGACTACTCTGGATTTATTATGAGCTGATTTTCTTCAGTGTTTCTGAAAATACCTCTGTCCATGTCCACTGGTTCAATATTTTATGCTTATCTTGTTAATTCCAATATTCTAAAATATTGTTTTATACTAATCACTGACCAATATGTTCTCTTTCTCTTTTCTTGTCATTTTATTATAATTACTATTATTCAGCTCTGCATAATGAATTGATTTTGCCTCAGGATGACCTTTTTGTTGCGTGGCAGCACTGCCTGAATTCCATCTCCACCTCTACAGAGATGAATGACTTTCCCGGTGCCACAGTATGGCTGACTGCTGTCCTTCCTGAAGCTCAAGCCTAGGCTGTTGAGATAAAGCTAATATGTCAGTCCACAGAAGCAAATACACCAGCTTATGATTAGGAAAATCTGCTCTCATATTAGTCTAAAACCCAGTTGACTACACAATGCTGAAGCGTAAAGAGGAAGTGGGTGTCATTTTTTTAATGGTTTTTGTTATCAGTATTCCACATCATAACATCACGTAGTGTACTGGGTGTTAAAGAGTTAATGCTCCAGTTCCGTGGATCGTGGATAGTTCTGGGTATCTGGTTCTCAGAAGAGAAGAAGAACTACATACTACATACCCCAGAGGACTTTGCATTGTTCTGATTCCATTTTCTGTTCACAGGGAAAGATAAAACTGTTTCCATATCATGAGATGCCCCCTCTTTTCCCTTCTGCTTGCCTGGCTAGACGTCTTGCCTTAGCATTAGAGTAATGCTTTCAGCTTTTGGACACTCTCTCTCATTTTATTTATTAGCTCCAATTCAAATTATATTGTATTATATTGTATTATAGTGTGTTATCTTGCATTCCGATATCTTATTTAGTAAATTAGTTTGTTTCTCCTCAGATCATTGCCACTGTTTTGTTTTTAGGCCCATCTCCCTACCCTTTCCCCTTTTCCCTTTCCCGGGGCATGGGTCCATGGGTGCCCCCGCCCCGCTATTCACGGAACCAGGCCAAACCAGTCTGTAAACCATTGACAGTGTGTTGGAGATCTGCTATCCAATCTCCTGAAAAAGTATTGCTAGTGGCAAAGTCTGGCCAAGCTGCTCAAGATTTTATCCATTCAGGTCTTGAAAACCTCCAAGAATGGAGAAAACATAAATTTTCTCTGCAACCTTCTTCATACAGTCATAAATATGTTCAAGAAGGACTCATCCCGTGATTATCCGGGAGCCTTTAGTTTCACAGATAGCCCTTTTGGTCTTTTTTGAAGATGGGCCTCCCACTGGACTCCATGACTTTTCAATGACAAAGAATGGCCTCACTATGCTACTGACTATGATATAGATTCTGACAGACTTAAGAGAAATCATGCCCTAAAAGCTTTGGATAAATATTAACTTCTTGTTATTCAAGCCTCAACTGCATACTAGGAAATAATAAATAGTCCCAGTGTAGGGAATTCGTTCAACAGAACAATTTGGGTGATTCTCATCACTCTGTCAGTAGCTTGGAAGAAGCCCTTTCAATAGCCTGGAAAAAGCCTTTTACAAAGAGTGGAATTATATGGAAAGTGTTAACAAGAGTCTCTTTCTGAATGCTCTTTATTCTGTCCCTTTGGATTCTTCTTTACATATGTTCACTGAGACACTGAAGTAAGTTTTCTCCACTGTTGAACCAGTGTAACTATGAGAGGATGAATCCCATCCCCTTTTGACTCATACATTATCAGTGAAACGCTTAGGAATGCATTGACTGAAACATGTATAGTGCTATTAGAACCAGAACTTTCTTGCATAGAGAGAGATGCCTCATCACGGCATACATATGTATATGCATAGTCATTCTTCAGATTAGCCACAGCCACATCTTTATAAAATGCTTAATTACTGGAACACAAAACACAGATTACATTTCCTCCCTTAATCAGCTTCAAGATACAGTCGATTCTACTGTGGGGCTGGAAGATCAATGTGATGACATCTTGAGATCCCATTCAGCCCTGTTACCCTTGTAGTAAACAGGAAATAAAGAAATCCAATTGCTATCTGTATGTGCTTGTATTTCTTTCTTTGCTAAACACAAATGAGAAAAGTTACACTGAACAATTGTTACTGAATTGTCTTTAGCTACACAAGCAGGAGTCAGGCAAAGATGACAAATGCATTCTTATTTGAAAGTAGCATGGATGATGCAATAGTCCTCAGCTACTCTTTAGATCTTAGATGAAATGTATATTTTGAAAGATAAAAAGGATCTGAGTGGTATTCCCCAGGCCCCATTTTTGCTAAAAAGAGGGAAAGAAGGAAAGAAGGAAGGAGAAAAGGAAAGAAAGAAAGGAAGGAAGGCAGGAAGGCAGGAAGGCAGGCAGGAAGGAAGGATGGAAGGAAGGAAGGTAGGAAGGAAGGAAGGAAAGAAACCAGAGTCAGGCATGTGTTGCTTTTCATGGGAAGCTGTAGCCAAATGCCAAACATTTGAGTCTAACTGGACATTATAAATCAGAAACTTATGGCTAATCTATGAATATAGTGTTATCTTCTACTAATCTAAATATTAAATGCATAGCTTGCGTAGCAGTGGTTTTAACTGTCTTACAGTCTCTGGAACTCTTTGTGCCTCTTCAGTAGCTGTAAAAGGATCCCAAATGACTGGCAGCTCAGGAACCTGTCTTTTAGGTAGCTAAAATGTAGTGGAATTAATCCTGTCTTTAGAAATAATATGCAGTACAACCGATGTTCCAAGCTAAGGGTGCTGAGCAGTAAGCTAAGATGGACTGAGGCACAAATATACATCCTATCCTGATACACCCTAAAGAGGCATCACCTCTGACATGGGAACTGCAGTAGTAAACCCTGCTGTAGGTATAGCCTAGAGAGCATGAGCAACAACTCTGAAAATACTGCAATTACATGTGTCACAGCCCTTAATGAAGCAGGTGTAATTGATGAGAAAAAAAGTATTGATTCCTACTTAAGTTTGTAAAATGGGAATCATGTGTTATTAAAAGAATAAACAGTAGTAATAACGATCATCAGTGCTGGTGCATGGATGCTTTCCACATATACTGTGTTCATCACCTATATCAGGGTATGCCTCTGCCCTCACGTGCAAAGCATAGTCTCTGAAGTGCCATCTGCTCAGCAGTTTTTGAAAGATCTATATCCACTAGGTGTCAGGGCATTGCATGCAGAAACATCCTCACCAGATCAGACACACAGTGGGTTTCTGATCCACCCCTAGCTCAGTCAGAGTTTCCGACCTGGCTGATGAAGGGACTCAGGTGTGGGACAGCAAGTACCACCATCGCACCAATGCCATGATACACCAACACTGGTAGAGACTCTTTCTCTCAAGAAAACTTCTAGTACGTGCTCTGCTTTGCAACTAATCAACACTTGCACAAGTTATCTGTTCAAAATGAAGAAAGCAAACAAGCTGCTTACAGCTGACTTCAGTTCCAATTCAGCTCAGCACTAAATTCTGATAAATGCATAAAATCTGACGAATGTAAAGAAATAGGGAGCTCCTCTTCAAGGGATCCCACAAAATAAAAATGTGCAATTTGTAGCAAATAAATAGCAAAGTCTACAAGATTTGTTATTTTGCAACACCCACATTATGCTTATATCTCAGTTGTGACTATTTAAATATCCTCTGTCTCTTTGCAAATTGTGTTTCAAATGCGGGTAGCAAGGAGAAAGTATATCCAGTTTAGGACATAACTCAGATTGCCATACCTGCAAAACAGAATGCTTGCACATACTCTGAAGTTACACAGGCACTGAGGATATTTGAGGGCTGCTCTGAAAGTAATGCATTCTATTTTATGATGTTGGCCCACAACATCAGAGGCAGATGTTGGTGGTATGATGGTAGAGGTTGAACCTTCCCATCAATATTCCATTACTGATGGCAGCAGAGGGGCAATCTGACAAATGGCATCCGACATGGAAGTACGTATGAAGCAAAGGTGTGTCATTGAATTCCTTCATGCAGAAAAAATGGCACCCATTGACATTCATCGACATTTCTGAACATTTATGGAGACCAAACAGTGGATGTGAGCAGAGTGAGGTGGTGGGTGGTGCATTTCATTGGTGGCAACAGCAACATGAAAACAAGTCATGTTCCAGATGACCATGTGTATCTGATACTACATGAAATGAAGTGTGTCTCGGTCATCTCATCTGTGCAAATTGGCTGATGGTGGTTGTAAAAGAGTGTTATGCAGCTGAGCATTTGGGCTATCAAATACTGCTATTGTTCTCTTTGTATCTATTGTAGTTTCCATGGAAATAAGTTGGTGTTACTTTTGGACCAACCTGCGTTTTTATGTGTATCAATAATAAATACAATGTTTAGTGGTTAGTTTTGTATTCCAAAAATAATGGACTTGAATATATGTTCAAACATTCCAGCAAAGTGAAGGCATGAATGACTGTCCTACTTCTCTGAATATGTTAAGGATGGAAGTTAGTAGGCAATTCATATTTAATTTCAAGATCCTTATTAAATTTAAGGTGCCTCACACGACTTCCTCTAGTAGTGAAAAAGTAGCATTTGTAACCAAGTGCTTCCAACTAATTTTAACTGTTTTTTCAGTCACACCTAGTAGTGTATTTTAACTATTGATATATACATGGTAAACTGTTAAAAATAATTCTTAGTGAACTCTAAATGTTGGCAGAGCCACTGCAGAAGATTATTGTTAATTTCAGCTTGAGTCCATTTGAGTTATAAGGGGATTTGAGATTTCTTACTCTCTTAAAAACTAAACTTCTGCTCAGTATTGGATAGTGCAAGTGAACTATAAGGTCTGTATTAAAACACAAGGAAAAAAATTAATGACATATTTTATTGATTTTTATCATGCCTTTCGTGTCTGTACTCTAAGGAAAAATTAGCCTGCAGAAGGGCCAGAAGGTTCATGAACACATGGATTCCATGTTCCAAAATTTTTCAGCAAGTATCTTAGTGCCTGTCTTCTGGTGAATCTGCAGCCTGGAGCATTGCCTGGGTCTGTAATTCCAGGTTAAATGTTAGTAGGTAGAGTTCAGCTGCACTGGATTCGTGTGAGATGTGAGGAAAGCTGAATCTTCTCTGCATTTTCAGCAGAACATCAAATATTACTATACATGAAGATACAGACAAGGTATATGTGATAAAATATGGAACTGTGATTGTTCATTATGGTTCTATGATTACTGCACCTACCTCTTCCATTCTAACCCTATTAGCAACCTCTGATTGCCACAAGGAAAAAAATAAAGAGAGAGAGAAAGAGAAATTTCCTGAAAATTTTTCTCCTTTCAGCATTAAGCTATCATCTCACTACTCCCCTTTGCAAGGGAGAAGAGTATTATGCCACATGAAAGAATGTCAAGAATCAGGAGGATAGAAGTCTTTGAGGCCTGGAAAGGCTGAACTTCAAAGTAGAGTATCTTCAGAGAAATACTTAAGGTCGCTTCAGCAGTTCCAGCTCCCTGTAACAGCAGCTGTTCTAAAAGTAATTAGATCAACTCAACACTAAATATAGGCCCAAAAATATTTAAAGGCTTTTTAAAATGATTTTGAAGGGTTTTTTATGTTCTGGAATTTAGAAATTACTTCAATTAGTACGAAAAGATACTCTGTGCTACAAATATATATCTGTATAGGCTATAAATATGCCCATATATATTTAGTCTGTATATATAGGGTATGTATATATTTAGGATACACATACATATTTTTATATACACACGCATATACACTGAAGAGTTTACAAGGATTTTACAGAAGAATGTCACATCTTTAAAGGTCAGTAAGCAATATCAGGGTTTCAGATCACGGCCGTTAGAAGTATCCCTCTAGGGAAACATTCTTTTGCCTGTGGTTGAAGTTTACCAGCCAAAAAGGAGATATAGTTAATCCTGGACAAATTATCAGTTCTTTACCTTGACCCTAGCAGTACTACAAATGGGAAGGCCCCAGCCATGCTGCAAGCAGCTTTGGAACACCTGTTATACCAGCCATTAGATGTGCACAACACTGCTGTCTGCCTTCATTCCCTGTAAGGATGAGAAATGCCCGTGGTGTACGCATGGCAGAGGCAGCAGGTCCCCTTGCTGGAGGCGGTTTCCTGCCAGCTGACCCCATTCCAAATGCATCCTTGTCATTGTGATACTGTAGCACAGCACCCCAGTGGGGGAGGAATAAATGATCTAGTGAGTATGAGGCTTACACAGAGGTAAAGGAATACACATTAAAAACTTGCCATTTTTGAAAGATGTCTTAAGGCCAATGTGGGTATTCTATTACCACATCACTAAATAGTACAGGAAAGAAAGTATTAAAACATTACTTTAAACCTGTAGTTAGGTTGTTAGTGGCTTGATCCAATGCCAAGTGAAGTTAGAGTGGGGTGGGGGTGGGGTTGTATCAAATGCTGAATGCCCTCTCAGCCCATCAGAGGGATTATGGACCATTTGATGAATTTGTGTCACCATGTGCTGGACCATGCTAATCTTATTGTGTCATTTCAATTGCGGTAAACATGAAGCTGAAGCAAACACATATAGAACTTTTTTTTTTTTTTTTCCCCAGAAGGTTTATTGATGGAAATCCAAGCTTTCTCTCCTTCTAGCATACCTTAGTATTGCAATTTACTAAAAAGTCTTAAGAACTCCATAATTTCTTCATATAAAGTCTACGTCAGTTCCCTTACTTAGCTGTAAAAACCAAACTCAACCAAATCAAATAGGATACTTGATTCTTCCTTCACAGAAAATATTTTACTCATTAATGAAAAGTTGCTTTATATAAAGGAATTCAATTTTTTTTCGATTGGCGTTAGACTCACAGACAGACAGGAATAAGCTGCCATTCTTCCATTTGATAGCCAGACGCTGCCAGTTGTTGCTAGGGCAGTCATGCTGTTAAATTAGGTCTAATGAACGAGTAATTGCTTTAGGTATAGTGAACCATTTCAAAGAAAACAAGGATTCTAATTGATTTGCAATTTGTTTGGCACATTGCATTGTCTGGGGCTATTGATTAGTCTTCTGGATTTCACACTGCATGTGTTTCTCTTTATTAAGGGAATAACAGGTTACTGATTACTTTCCTTCTGGGTTTAATGTAGCGGTTAATGTCTACTTTGTTCTTGTGTCATGTCACAGGCAAGGAAGGAATAATATGCAAGTGGGTGGCCCTTTGCTAAGAAACTCCCCTGCTGCTTTGAGCTGTGTACTCCAAGACATGCTGAAAAGCAGATCAAGAGAAAGGGTTAGAATAGCAGGACTCACAAGTTATGGCCTGAGTCAGGATAGACCCAGGCTAGAAACTTGGCTTTCCTTCCTTATCAAAGCACAGCACAGTATGAAGCAGTTGGTGGTAGATTTGTTCTTGTTTGATTATATGTTTCTATATAAGGAAACACACTATAGTTCTATATGCCTCGGTTTATGTTCAGCAACATCTTAAAAAAGGAAACTTGTAACATACTTATCTTTTTGCTGAAAAATATAGACTCATAGCATACATATTCTGGAGAGCATGCCGTTGCACATTTCCAGTCTATCCTGGTTAATAAAAAAAAAAGAGTTCATTTAATTAACAGCTTTGTTCATTTTATAGACAACTATGTATAACTTAGCTGATGTGTATTACAGTATAATTAACTTCTGATTTCTTAACATTCATAGCTAAGAATACAATCCCTTGCACATCTTCAATGAGTAAGGTAAAATAAAACAGACTTCATTGTTCTAAAATTGATTGTGATTCTGGAGATTATTTTGCTTTATATTTTGTCATTCCATGTTGGCAGCCAGTGCAAACGAAATGAAATTATTACCTACAGGGTCTAACGAATCATGGTAATGTGTCCCTACCTCTCTCAGGGGGATCAGCCATGTAACATTCATGTATCTGAAGATCTCTACATAAGCCTGATCCAAAGCCTGTTGAATTCAACACTAAAACACTCACTGATTTTCAGAAGCTTTTGCCAGTGAGCACATCATTTTTTCTTGATTCATCTCTTTAGAACCTATATATCACTTCAACAAGCAATAAAAGTTTTACTGTCAGATGAGCTGCCATGCAATGTTCTATGTATCCAAGTTGCACCAGTGGCATCAAATGACCAATCACAGAAACCTAGTCTTTGCTCCATGTGCCAGGATTTGAAACTTCTAATGCTGCAAAGGTATTTTTGTCCAGTTTTTATAAAGAGTATTAGCAAATTTCCTACACAGTGTAATATTTTTTGAAGAAGTACAATGGCACATCTCTGAAATATAACATTGGTCATGGTTTGTTTAGTCCAATGATAAATTTAATACTCATGATCTTCCATGATTCGATCATTGCTAGTTTCTAAGTATTTGCAGTGGGAGACACAGCAGCTGCATATTACCTTGAAATTATTCTGTATTTCAGATCATGTTAGATGTCTTAATTAAACTGGTTCTGCACTTTCAAACTCCTGTTAGATTAAGATTAGTGAAGCCATTGGTCTTATAGGCAGAACCATAGGAAATAGTATCAGTAGTGGAAACAAATATAACAGGAGACACAAAAATATTCTGTTATCATGTTTGACACCCATTTGGCTTGCAGTAGATAAGCATATAGTGTTCTACTGTATGCTTATCTAATTGTCTACTGTTTTGGGATGCTCTATGTAATTTATTTTTGCTACCCTGTTCTCAAATGATGAACTGTTCTAGAATGAATGTATACCAAGTATCTGGTATATACTAAAACAAGCCTTAGAATTTAGCACATTATAACTAATTACTTTATCTTTTATATGATTTTTTTCTTTGCATCAGCATACCCAAGCCATGCAAAATGTGTATTTACGTATTTATCAAATTGGTAATTAAATATATTTTATACAATATGGATGACATAATATAATTGTAAAGTAGAAAATTCATGAAATTTTTATTCCTCTGTGTTGGCATTTTAAGTCCTGTATCCAGTGTGAGAAGACTGGGATGGGAGAAAGATGATGCAACTATTCATTAATTATGGTGGACCACAGACTATTTCAGCAGCTTGCAGAGGCACCATGAGAGAGTTGAGGCCTTAATATATTTACTGCCTTTGATTCAGTAAGGAAAATCTGAAAAGAAATTTTTCAAGCAAGAATGTTCACAAGAAAAGGTATCAGTAGCTATTGGGAATTAATATTTAAGTCCAAGTATACTCCAGTTGCAACCAGATTAGAAATTAAACTAAATGTGAGTAATATAGAAGCAAGTATCCTAAGACCTGAACTTTCCTAAATAGCACGGTACAGTCCATCATTTGGATTGCTGTGTGCTACTGGAGAAACTCAGGAAGACTTTAACAAGGGCAATATGAGTTGATCTCTTTCAGTGAAGTACACATATGCAGAAGCAGATTGCTACGTTGAGATTATGAATATCCCATAATTCAGGGAAATCTTCTATGTACTACATTAAGTGTATTATTGCCTTTAATTGCAGGGCTCACTATGGAACAAAAGCAGCTGATTCTTCGGAAGTAACATACTTCACTGTTGAATTCAAGCATCAACATGTTGTTGTCATTTTAGGTTATTATTTATCTCATGTGTTCCAGAGAAACCTTTTTTTTTTTTTCTACTTAGCTGGGGGATTTCCAGATGAAGTTCTGTTTTCTGAATCTCCTTTTAAATCTTCTTTTCTTGGGTTCAAATAGACAAGTGTTATGTTTACGTATATAAAGCTGCATGTGCTGTAGCGTTCTCCAGGATTCTGGCCTCTTTCTGCCCAGTGAAAAACCTGGTTGCCAAAGGTCACGCCTCCACTAGGACCATATGAATGTAGCTTCATGTACCCATCTTTCTCCCTTATATGGGGCTTTCAAGAACCCAGAGAAGGCAGTAGACCCTACAAAAGAAGTAATGCCAATTCCTCTGTTGAAGGTATTCCACTTTTTAGGAAGGAAATTGAAAACTTGTTGGAACAGAGAAAAGGAAAGTCAGATAAAGGATGTTTTCTTCACTATATTAATGTAAATCCATGTTCTTTCATGGTCTAAGCTGAAATGCCTATTTGTGAACTTTACACCAACAAAGTTAAATCACGCCCTCTCCTGTGTGCTGAGTTCTGCCTCATGGAATATAGACACAGGATGTCTAACTCATGGGACATTGTGAAGCTTGGCTTACCAGAGCTGCTTATCAGTGCGAAGAGTAAGATTCTTCTTAGCATGATATAAACAGCAATCTAGACATTCATAGAGTTTTCTGAGGTAAACCTAAGTCTCTATAGACATTGATTTAAGATAAAAATTCGGTGGATTTTCTCCTTTGATGTAGATACTTAAATGACCCATGAGTGGCTAATTCCTTCTGTGTCTACAAACCTAATTTCTCAGTTATTTTATATGAAAATATTTTCATTGAAGTCCATAGAGGCTATGGTCATCAGGAATATTTAATCACAGATTCATAGAATAAATAAGGTTGGAAAAGACCATCAAGGTCAACCACCAACACATGATTACCATGTCCTCTAATCCATGTCCGTCTGTGCCACATCTCCGTGGTTCCTGAACGCCTCCAGGGATGGTGACTCCACCACCTCCTTGGGCAGCCTGTTCCAATGCCTAAATTATTAGATACATCCTTAAAAAATTGAATGCATTTTCCATCCTGATTTTTACTAGTTGTTCTCTGATAGTAATATTGCCTGAAAGGCACAGGGCTACTGAGCCTAGCAGGTTGGGTGTAGTCAAAACATGCCTGAGATCCTTGTGTCTGATCCTTCTGTAATTGTTGCCTCAGCTAAAGGCTTGGACTCAGGTAAAGGCTTCGATCCTCGAAAATGTTTTTGTTGCTTCTTTCTGACCGCATCTCTGTTGAGATCTTAGGTGGAAAAAGAAGGTCAAAAACAACAATTGCTGAGACAGTTTGTTTTTCTGTAACACAGCTTTGCTAGTTTGTGTGCGCAGGAGCAAGTCACATTTTAAAATATTTAAAAAACATGGCTGAGCTTTAAAGAACTGTTTAAAAAACTGTTTTTGGTTTGGTGCCAGCTGCAGAAGCCATGCTGATTACAGAAGATTACACAACTTCCCCAAGTCTTATTATCCTTTCACTTACACCTATAAAATTGGGAAGAATTCCACTGGGATTGTTATGGCCCTTCTGGTTTGGAAGTTAGCAGTGTTATCAAGTCCATTTGTATCTACCTATGTATTAATATAAAAACTAAGCAAAATAAGCAGGATATAATTTGACTATGCATATGTTTCAGTCTACAATGATTTGAGCTGAATTGCACAGATTTTTATGTCAGCTGAATTCTGACCTGAATATGTAGGAAAAAATGCAACTCTTCTGCATGTTTCGAGTAGCTCACTATTAACTTTTCTTTTTTTCACCATGTATTGCTATACAAAATAATAAAAGATTACTATAGCAAACCAAACAAAACTGTCATCTAGCTTTGGAGCAATGGCTTAGAACAGAGTAAGATTGTGAAGGAAAAGAAGTGCATGACCTTTCTCCATCATACAGCTGCATTTTCAGATGCCCTTTGAGCCTGATAACACATGAGTATATCTTGGGTGCTGCTGGGGACTTACCGACTGTGAACCCAGCCAGTTCTTCTTTCATCCCACTTAGCTCTCCTGTGACAATGAGCTTCACTGCCTAATTATACACCATGAGAAAAAGTGATTGCTTTCGATCTTTTTAAACTGGTTGGTTTTATTAAGTGCCTCACAGTTCTTTAAGAAAATGCAAATAGTTTTCTTAACCTAATTTCTTCACACCGCCAGTATAAGTCCCCATTATAGCCCAGTCAGTCATATTTTCCATATTAATCAATCTGGATAGTCTTTCCCGATACAAATGCCTTTCCACACCATTGCTCATCCTGGTTGAATTTATTTTCTCTGTCTACTGTTATTCTCCTTTGAGATGGATTGTCAAACCAACATACAGTATTTAAGATGTGGGCACACCATTAGTTTATGAGACAGGCTCATGAAGATATTACTTACTCTGTCCTGTTTTCTTTTCATGCCCACAGTATGGGCCAAATGCCAGTCAAAATTCTGCAAGATTCCTAGCAGGATTATGAAGGCCTTTGCAAATGTAGCAATAAGAGGGATAACACCACCGCTTGTTCAGATGAAGAACAGTGGGAGGTTGGTGTATTCCATGATTCAACATTATTTAGCTGACAGTAGAAAGTGACCTTCCAAGTTTCCACAGACCGTCAACAAGAGCACCAGAGACAACTAGTAGCCATGAACCAGAAACTAAACTGCAAAGAATAGTTCCTAAAAGTTTTTCCTAAAAGTTGGGATGATTCTATATCCTACCATTGTCAAAAAGTCTTACTATCTTCTCTGTGGTCCTCAGCCCTCAAATAAGATGAGGAGTACTTACCCTATAAAAGAGACATATATTTCTTGAACAATGCAAAGTTGAGAATAAAAACAAATTTGTTCCTTAGAAATTGCCTAGTGAAGCAGTTGTTTCATACTGCCTGTTGAACATTTGGGTAGACTGATTCAAATGTTAAAGCTGTGTTCAAACCAGAAAAAATAAAAATAATAAGCTGTCAGAATAATTACTAAGAACGTACAAGGATTATACAAAGTAAACTGCAGCCTGCAAAAAGAGAATTGCATGTTAGCTAATTGTTAATTTTAGCAATTGCAATGGCTAATTACTGTGGCACACATTGACTATTAGCATGATGCCCCAGCACCTGCTTTCTCCAATGAACAGATTTCTTCATTGCTCGTGCAGGAGCAAAATGTGTAATTATTGGCCATCATTGGGGCGATTTTTCAGTGATTCTTTTGTGTGATGTGAATAAAGCATAATGACATATTTTATTAGAGGGCAAATAGCTGTTTGTTAATGGAAATGATTTGAAATCCAAGAAACTAGGAGCTAGGAGCATGTTTTCAGTATCAGCATGAATTCAAATGTATTTTCTTTTAACTCTTTATAAAAGAAGCATAGAAATCAAATCTAAACTTAGTATAATATATTTAATGATATGTGCAAACACAGCATTGATTAATTGCCTCAAATGTTTTCAATGCTACACCATTTCATTTGTTACAGCAGTCTGCTAAATTTATGCATTTCTTATTTAAACTCTTCTTTCCTGGGCATATAGTGTTAGCAAGATTATGTGGCTTGTTCCTCATTTACTGGAAAAAAAAATCATCTTTGTAACTTAAGCAACAATTATGGGCTTTATGAGGCACATTTTCATTGCACACATTGTAGAACACAGTGCACTGGCGTTATTATTCCTGAAAGTACATGCTTGAATGTATCTATCAAGACCCAAATGTCAGCTACTGAATAGATTATGCATAGTTATCCGAAGCAGCATATAGATACATAAAATCTCAGCAGCAGAATACTCAATTTTTTTGAGAAAAGATTTTTATTAGATAATCTGCACAATAATTCTGAAGAAAAATGCAAATTTTTTTTTAATCACATAAGAGCCTTAGACTACAGTAGTGTTTAAAAATAGCTAAACACTTCATTTTTGAGGGATATGCTGCGGCTAGCATAAGAAAGCCAGCATCTCTGTCTTGCTTTTACCTGAATGTTAAAAGTTGAAAAGAAAGGGTTACTACTGGACATATTTTGCTGAATTCTACTGACGTGAAAACTAGGTTAACTTGACAGGAAACAATGAAGAGACTTTGGATAGCCAAGAAGAGTAGAAGCCTTATGAACCTTTCTGAAACTTAACAATATGTAGGAAATGTAAGCCTCTTGTGCACTCTTCAGATAGGAAAGCCAAAAGCTTAACACTGCCTTCAAAGTACAGTAGTAAGAGATACTTTGGTACGACTCTGATTTCATTCCATTTTAAAAAAGACCCAGCTTAACTTTGATTATATTTGAACCAATTTAGAAGGACATAAATTAGATGGCATTCAGCCCTAATGGATAGACATTAAATGTCTGATTGAAGTAAATTAGTCTTTAAAAGCATGTCATAATAAATAAACAAATAATAGAGCCTAAACATAGTAGGTGTAATAGGAAGATATAGTAAAAGATTATATAGTTTACTTCTTTTTCTTCACTTCCTTATAACATATATAACATATTTCAAGACTATGTTCTTCAAAAGTCAGTATCATAAAAATTAATCCATCCCTATGTACACTGAAAATCTGACTTGTCCAATATGCTGAATCTGAGTTATTTACAAACTTGAGGAAGAAACTATGAATGGGCACTTCCTCTTCTCACCCAGGGCCTATAGCTTCTCTGCTGTTGCAAGATGTAGATAAGTTTGGTATTCAGGTTCACTGTTTGACCCATTAAACTAGTATTGAGGTATAATTTGTGTGTTTTCCCAGTACGGTTGCACATAGAATGGGGTTCATTTCCACAAGTTTGAATAAATTTATCCAGTTCAGTGAACCTGTTGTTAAGCTTAGCAAAACTCAGTAGGTGGCTTTAAAGTCCTGTAATTAGCCCATTACATAAAATCTGTACTTTAGATTTTTGCACATTGGTTAATAAGTATAACGTGATTCGTATATATAAATAACATTACATTAAATGTTGCAGTATAAAAGAATTAAAGGCCAAAGTAGTTAAATAAAATACTTGAAGGAGATCTCAAATTAGCATGTTTAATTCCAATTCATTGAACAGGAAAAGGCTTTAGCCTTACTGTACCAGTTCCATACAACCTACAGAATAGCGGATATTTATTCTCCATTTTACGGAAGGTTGCTGTCATTCCTGACCTCTGTGTGACTTTGGAAAAATGTTCTAATTAGCTTGTTTCTTTTAAAATTTAATCATTACAATATCTAAATATAGTCATGAATTACCAAGACAGCACTTGTCTCAACAGTTTTTCATAGTTTGTACATAGCTAATTAATTCTCGATACTTAATTTTTGCTTTCCAAATGAAATATGTGAGGAAAATGAAGTCTACAGCTGATTAACCCCTGCAGTGCTTACTGTTGCACAGTGAAAACACTTACCTTAGAACTCAAGCTTTTAGTAGCTATGAGAGTAAAACAGAGCTTTGAATCCTATTGCAATAAGTTTAAGTCCCACTTCAATTCAGCAGAATATTATATTCATTATTTTTAAATGTTGAAAAAAATTACTTAACCAAAACCTCAGACTTCAGTTTTTCTTCAAATCTATTGAATTCCATAATATGAATTGATACGTTCAAAGGTAATGGTATGTGTATAACGATTACCATTTTTTATTTATTTTTCTATTCATATATAAAGAACACTACAATATGTATATCACCCTTCATAGGTTCTGCAGTATCAGTGCAAGAAATGTATTTGAGAAGCTTGTATAAGTACACTTATGCCTACATAGAAATATCCATTTATCTCTACATACGGGGAAACAAACTAATATGCTGGTGCTATATGAAATACTCAGAGTTGACACTGCAGCCAAGGGAAACTTGCTCAGATTTGATGTAATGAAAAATTCAACTGTACTGGACAGTTTACCTAGATTCATAAACATACAGATACTAGTCAATGGATCTATACCCATTTATGTGTTCAAAGTGAATTAATACTGAATCAATGATTTCACTTGATCTCAGCCTGAAGCCAAACCTCATTCATAAACCAGATTTCATTCATTTGTAATTTTGGGTTTTGTTAGTAAACAAAAAGAAAAGAGAATATTGCAAGTGACAAAATTCATATATTTTATTATGCTTATTGTGATGTGGCAAATAAAACTGCCCCAATTTCCAGCAGCATCTTTTTTTTCTTTTACTGCTTTATACTATGATCTTTGAGTGCCTTTGACTTTTTTCCCATTTAATTTATTGCAATTACCTTCTACACTGCTCTATACTTTTTCCTGAATATTTCATTTTATTGACATGAAAATGCTTCTTTTTATATATGGCTACATTATCTTCTTTTTTTCTCACATATGTTCACATCTAGAGGATTTTTTGTCCCATGGCCAGACTTTGCACAAAGGGCAAAATCTAATCTTTGAGCTAATTCTATTCTCAGTCACAGAGGAGCACTTCCTGTTGGTTCCATACAGAACAGACACCATAAAATTGGAGTAAAATTTGTCTCCTTGTGTAAGCAATTAAATTACTTGTAGAACTATGCAGAGTATGTGTAGAGGTAACAGAAATATTAAAAGGAAATACCACACAAGTTATTTATACACAATTAAGTAATATTAAGAGGTGGAATGATCTGTATTGATTGAATATTCTGTAATTTGGTGCAAACAATTTATTCAACAGTTCAGTACTTGAAAAGAAAATAAGAAGAAATTGCAGAAAGGAAAAAAAAAATAGTCAGTGGAAGATAGAAGTCTAGCCAGGTGGGTCTTCCTCAACCTGTTTTGTCCAGATACATTTCCAACCATCCTATGCCTTCTAAAATACATGCCATTTGGTTTCCTCTGAAAGCACAGTTAATGCTGTCATGCCATTTTCCTATACCTGTTTAGACTTTTTTTATGACAAATTTGGATTAAATATGTTAAGTACACCATCAATTACACTTCTTTATGCTACGGATCTGCTTAAGTGAAAGGGGAGATCACTGAGTGTGGGTTGCTCTTGTGAATGGAACACTCAATTTAGTCTCTTAATTGACCATATGCATGAATTCCACTCAGTGGAAAAAGTTACACATGAGAAGTAATCTGCAAAAACATCAAAGGAGTGGCAGTTATGGACAGCAATTGCAAAGCTGCCTTTTTAACTACTTATATTTAAAATTTCTCATTAGTATCTATCAGTAAAGAACCTGTGTATCAGCTATAGCTCTCTGTTTTGCAAGGAGTAGTAGCCACTAATGAGTAAAGCACACTGAATCAAGCATTTTTTCAAAGTGTAAAAAAATTGCCAGGAGGAAGATGATGAAAACAATTTCTCTTCACTAAGATGTTTTGTAATCATATCTATCATATTATCAGGCAATCCTTAACCATGTTCATCCTTGCACATAATTCAAAAGAAACTGAATTTCATTTACAAGATTTGTCTTATCATAGCTGAAGAGCTTTTTTCTCAAAAAAATAAATCTACCTCAACGGAGCGCTCAGTTTCCAATTTCTAGAAATGTGTATGCATATACGAGTGGATAACTACCTGCCCAAAATTAGGCCCCTGAAGTTTACGTGGCAATAAATTAAAATTTTCCCAAGTGAAAGTATGCTTATTTTGAAAATCAGGTCTATATGGGAAATTTGAAATACTGGATGTACGCACATTGATAAATATTACATCAGGCCACTAGTTGCCACTGTGGAAGTTCCAGATTTCCTTTACCTCTGAAGCTCATCAGTAGAACCCAGGCTGTAGTTAAAAAAAGTAATTTTATTTTTAGTTGCTTTTGGATTGAGAAATGATTAGTGACCGCATATCTAGAAGCATCTACCAACTATAAGGACTTTGTCAGATAGTTTAGATTATTTTAGGTTATTTAGGAAATTAACAATTGAAGCACAGAAATGTGTAACCAATATGGGCATAACAGTAGCTAAGGAAGAAGAATGTGCATTTCATCACTTCTGGTTTTTGGCTGAGCAGTACTACAGAAGGTTATGAGGGCTTGTCTTAGCTACACCCTTAGTTTTCTAGATAAATATTGATTTTAAATACATGCTTTTAACAATACTACCTTCCATTACATATGTCATTGATGGCTAACAGACACCAAAGAGCAAAGAAACTGAAGAAGTGACACATGCCTTGTTGCTCCACTGACAATATTTTTGTAGCTTGATGGAAGCAAAAGGCCATCATAAACTGCCTTCTCACATTAGAGTTCTTATAATATATATCCAAAATGTGTTACCCAGGAACATTCTGCATGGAACTAAAAAAAAGACAATTTTTTTTCTTACAACTACTACCACGAAGGTAGTGTTCACAACTGGGTAGTGAAAAACAAGTTGAACTTTTCTTTTGAATGAAACAGTCTACTCATGAGTGCTCTAGTATAACCAGTCATGATCACACTCCCCAGCATCTGGCAGAGACAAAAATACAGAATAAACACTACATGTAATTTTGTGACATGTGTTATGATTGTTGCTGGATCTGTTGAATTTATGCCAGAAATTTTAGAAGTTTCAAGTATTCTGGGAAACTTCAAATAGTTTGTTGACTCTGCTGCCTTTTCTCTCTTTTTCTTGTAAGACAAGTTTTCTTTGTGCTATGAATCTAATTCTGTATACCTCAAAAAACTGAAGAGCATATATATATATATATATATATATAGTTCACATAGCAATCAACTCACTTGATTTCATATAATATTTAGGAAAATTTGAAAGCTAGAAGCTAGTCTCATGTATTACATTGGGACAGATAGAATTTTTATTTTCCAGCAATATAAATCTCTGGAAGACACAGAGTTTGCACACAAGTGCAAATTAACTGGCTTCGGAAAATATAAATCAGCAACGAATCCAGCCAAAGATTTTTTTTCTCAGTTTTTATGCAATGTGAGGACTGTTAACTTTGAAGAGACTAACACTGATCACTCTCCAACTGAAATGAGGACAAATTGGTTCACAAATGAGCACAAAGTTTGGGTTAGAAAGGATGCTTCTTTGACAGATGAGTTTATTTTAAAAGTATAAAGATGACCTGGACTTTCAAAGAAAATATTACTGTAGGGAGAGAGCAAGCCGTGCTGCCAAAAGATCATGGTAAATATGGCTTTGCGTTGTAATTACCATCAGTGAGTCAAGCCTATACTTCTACTAGCAGATAAACTTATGAAATCCATTTCTAACATCAGAATAATTTAAAAGGAAAATATCTGTATACATGATTAGTAGCAATATTTCTAATTTTCAAAACACTAATTCTAGAAGTTCCTCAAGATCTAGCACTACAACTTTGTTCATGGATGCTTTCTATGTTTGTTCTAGTCAGCTCATGGACGAATCGCTCATCTTCACATTCTATCAAAAAAGTCCATTAAAAAGAAAGAAGGAAAGAAAGAAGGAAAGAAGGAAAGAAGGAAAGAGAGAAAGAGAGAAAGAGAAAGAGAAAGAGAGAGAGAGAGAAAGAGAGAGAGAAAGAAAGAAAGAAAGAAAGAAAGAGAGAGAGAAAGAAAGAAAGAAAGAAAGAAAGAAAGAAAGAAAGAAAGAAAGAAAGAAAGAGAGAGAGAGAAAGAAAGAAAGAAAGAGAGAGAGAGAGAGAGAGAGAAAGAAAGAAAGAAAGAAAGAAAGAAAGAAAGAAAGAAAGAAAGAAAGAAAGAAAGAAAGGTAAATGAATTTTAGTGGGAAAGACAGCATTGCTTCTAGACATCATCTTTGGAAAGAAAGAAAGAAAGAAAGAAAGAAAGAAAGAAAGAAAGAAAGAAAGAAAGAAAGAAAGAAAGAAAGAAAGAAAGAAAGAAAGAAAGAAAGAAGTTAGAGAAAAAGAATAAAGAAATGCTACTGTATGACTTCTTCGTACAGGAATGATAAAACTATAGGAAATAGTCACCAGCAATTTTTTTTTAATATCAATTCTGTCTATTTGTATATGAAATGCTAACTGAATGCTTTCAGCTCAGAATTTCAAACCAATATTCCTGCAGACATGACACTTTAATGAAGGGGAAGGAGTTTTTAAATACATAGTGACTGCATGATCAGGCCTGAATCAGGACTTCAATATTATGTGGAAAATTTTAACTTACTATTGTGTATAATCAAAAAGGAGCTATATTTACTTACACATCAAAAGCCCCAGACACTATTAAATTGCAAAAGTTGTGAAAAATGTTTGAAATTATCATAAGAACAAGAGAAAGTTAGGGAAAGAATCCTTTTTTTTTTCAAAGCCATTCAGTTTTATGGGTCAGGTGAGAGAACAAACAGTGCTTGTCTTGAAATTCTGTCCTTACCTGAGAAGTCACGCTTCAGGGGCAATCCAGGTTGTATGCAATATAGGGAAGGGAGTGTAGGTATCTCAGTAGGGACAAGAGTGAATGGAGATTATTTGTGCAGTTGAGGAAAGTTTTAGATTAAGTGAGAGAAAATTACGAACCTTAAATTAATTATCTAAGTTTTTTTCTTAGTCAAATGTTAGGATGATCACATACGATGATTCTTTATTCAGAATATAAAATTCCATTACTGTGCACTGCCCTAGTGAAATTTGCAAGAAAGCGCATTCATTTTTTGTGAAACAAAAAATTCCTAGTAAGTTCTAGCAGTTAGAACCATGCTTTCTCTGAAAGTATTTTAATTTCAGATTCACAAAACTTCTCCCACTTCAGCTAGTGAAGTGAAGCACAACCATCTCCATCCACTTACTTAAAAACTCAGTGCAGGAATCCTGAAGGCCCAAGAGAAAGAATTTTGCATCTCTCTCTTACTTTTTTCTTTCTTTCTTTTTTATTATTAAGAACACAAAACCTTTAAAATGTGTAAATAAAGCACTAATAAGGTTTACCATCCTAGAGGATAATGAGAAGTGCCTGTTGAATATGTTATATTCTTAAAAAGTTTTGATTTAGCTGTAACACCACAGTAACATCCAGAGTATAAACTGCGCTTACATGTCACATTCATTAAAAAAAAAAAAAAAAAAAAAAAAAAAAGAGGCTAAATAAATAAATAAATAAGTAAGTAACAAGGCAGGGGCACTCCCCCTCCCCCGCTCCCAATATGTACACACCCAAACTGTAAAACCATAAAGCTCTAATTGGAAAGCTTCCATCATCTGAGTACTTGTTTCCTGGCATATATGCAATGATCAGTGGAGAAAGCAGGGTCAATCGAGACAGACTGAGAGTGAAATTAAAATAATAAAATGTCTAAACATTTAACTGCAAATAGGAAATCTTTATACCCACCCACACCCTATTCTGTAGCATAAAACTAAGGCAACAATTAGTCATATACCTCCAAGTAATTTGCAGCCTCCATACAAAAATCTCATTTAAAATAAGAAATTGCTATTTCTGCACATTTATTCTCCCCAAATGCTGGCTAATTGCTGCAATGGCCATTATAAAGAATAATTTTCGCTTAGTGAAGAAAAAAAAAAAAAGGAATGAAGAGAACATTTTCTGGTTTTGTTCCTCTGCGGAGGCTCTATTCAGCGAATCCTGAATGCACAGCGTTTCACTGCTACATTTATTATGCTGAGAGGTCAAGTATTACACAGCATCTTGTATTACGCTTTGCATGCTAAGTATTTCACTTCACAAATTGACCCTTCGGTGTACTTACTACATAATGCTCTAAAAACCCAGCTAAAACGCAGGACAATTAGCAATACTTTGGCTCCCGCTTAACAATGGGGACACCAATGTAGGTGATTGCATTTACAGTGTTGCTTTCTTCACAAAACATTTTTGACACATTAAAGGTACTTTGGAATTGTGCAGTACCAGTCGCCTCTCTCGTGAATGGCTTTTCCAGCATGTACCGAGAGAAACAGTTACTGTAGTTTAGGGCTTAATTGAAAAGAATTCAGGCACGGCCCTATGAAGCACCAATTAGAGGGATATTATATCATAAAAAGCTGTAATATCAATTTTCAGGCTTGTTCAGCAGCCAATACAAAGTAGGGCACGGCTTCAAAAGGGCTCCAGCGCGGAGCGGGACTCCGGGAGGCGGCGAGGCCGGGGCGCGGAGCGGGGCGGTGGCTCCGCGGCCTTGGGCGGCGGCGCCGCAGCTCCGCGCTGGAGGTCGCGGCGAGCTTTTCGCCACAAACCGCCGTGGAAAGGGGAAAGCCTCGAGGCTTCGGCAGCGCGCATGGAGCCTGCGGAGCGCTGCCGGCAACAGCACGCCGCCGGGACACCCCCGGGATGCGGAGAATGAAACCACCCGAAGTTGTTGGGATTTTTTTTTAAACTATTATTATTTATAGCTGTAATCATGGAAACAAATAGAACCCTCCATTAGAGCTCCCGGCTCAGCGCGCGTCCCCGTGCTCTCAGCTGCCACCCCCCTCCTTGGCAATCCAGAGAGCGGCAATTGCCTGCGGCTCATTGTGCGGGGAAAACAAACAAACATAAACTTATCGCCCCGAAAATTTTGGATTTCTCGCGTCAAGCTGCTAATAAAACGACATTAATGGATCAGCCCCGCGAAGTGTCTCTTCAGTGGCTTTAAAGTATCTTTCGAGTGCCGCGGGAAAGCCGAAGCACGACCGCTCCCGACAACTGCTGCTGCCTGCCCAGGCACCTCTGGGCAGGGGGCATCCCGCCTCTCACCACCGCCCATACGATGCGATAACACCATTTATTATTATTATTATTATTATTATTATTATTATTATTATTATATTTACAGGGAGAAAACCCCAGGGGCTCCAAAACCACAGGACAGGGACTCCACCTGCCTTCCCTCACCATGTGTCTGATGGAGAAGCTCTCTGCAGCCAAAGCAGGCCCTTCGCAGGGCTTTGTGATGCCGTGCAGGAGCAGGATAGAACACTGGAAGGGACTAGGGGCAGTCTGCAGCAAGCTCCCCAGATACACTTGTTTGTCACTCAGGAGGGTGTGGGTGTCACACAAATGCACGTTCATCATGCCCCCTACTACTTCTCCACCTATGGAAGTGCTGGGAGCATCTGCAAGAGAGTACTGAAGGCACGTTATTACTGTAGCTGCAGGATTTCTAAGGTTTACCACTCTATTACTGGCATGTGTATATCTCTTTGTGTTCAGTAAACCTTAAAAATACTGTAGAAAGAAAACTTAAGTGGAACAGAATTAACTCCTGTTCTGCACTGGTGAGCGTTCAGTGTGTGAGGTATGCCTCCTGCCTGCCCTTCAGGCCCTGCTTGCAATGACCTCATCCTGATCTTCTGTCATGGCCAGTGCTGAAAGGGTGAAGTCCAATGTCAACACAACTGGAAAAGATAAAATCCTCCTATGGCTCCTTGAGATGGGGACTGCAGCCAGGGTGGATGGGTACCTCAGACTGTGAAAATATATCCCATCCAAAAGAACCACAAAGTCCTCATATAAAGAACAGCGTGGTGACAATGCATCTGATGACTCTTCAGTCTGCTTCTCTCAATCCACGTATCTATTTCTTTCTCTTTTTCCCTGTGGTGCTGGCACATCTTTAGCACTGTCCTGGAAACACAAGTGTTGCTAGGATCATGGTAAGAGGAAGAAAGACAAGCAACATTAGGAAACTAAAGCTAAATGACGCAGAGGGAGGGGACAGTGGGGGGCAGGGAGTTTTTCAGTGAGTGTTCAGACTGTGCAGTATCCCCATGCAATCCCAGTTCCAGTTACATGTGCTTCATGTGCTTGACAGAAGTCCTGTAAATTATAAAGCAGAATTCTTCTTCTGAAGTGAACTGATAAAATCACACATTTTGATGGAATATGGTTCCATCAGGGCTCCTCTGTCTTGCTCTTGAGACAGTCTTCATGCATAAAGCACTGTTGTTTGTGAAGAGGAAGAGCTTTAAGGGCTGACAGCAGCTGTAAACTCTAGAGTGGCCCTGCTTTAGCAAGTGCAAAGTCACATGTTTTTCTTCACTAAGAGCTTTTCGGAACTGCATGTAGCAGTGAGTCACGCTTTTTGCCATGCTTAAATTGGTGACAGCTCACTTCAGGTCAAGCAACTCGATACTTTCCCATGAGTGGCCCATGGTTCAGCTTTGTCAGGAGGGGTGGTGTCTGAGTGCAAACCTTCCAGCACCTGGGCACAGCCCTGCCCACCTTAGCTGTCAGCTCAATCTTCTGAATAGCTATAAACAAACACAGGGAACCAAACATATGGGAGTGGCGGGCTGGATGTCCTTTCTCTGGGCAAATGGTATCAGGTGATGATGGTGGGAGGCAGTGTGTGATGACTGTTTTCATACTCTGATTAATTAGAAATTAGTTAGAAATTAGGGGATATTCACCATGGCCACAGACTGCAGCTGCTTTAGCTCGTTCTTCTCAGTGTAGTGTTAGATTGCTGCAAGTACACAGTGGTGTACTTTTAGCAGCCAAATGAGAAAAATTCCTCTCTGCTGCACAAGCAGGGGAAACTGAATGAGCACAGTGTGGCTTTAAGTTCAAGAGTTTTGTGTATGCTACAAAATAGGTACTTCCAGGCATCTGCCGCAAGGCTCTCGTTTTCTTGATGGAAAATAAATATTTGGCACCACATCAGTATAACATGTATCACCCTGGTAAGGCATGTATCGTGTTGCATCTCGTTTGAACATTTGGGTCCCTTGTTGAAAAGTGCCAGTTTACCTGAGAAGAATTATTTAAATATTGGTAGAGACTGATTTGGACCCTGACAAGCTAGCTACATCTATTGGCAATAGCTGCAACATACTGCTGAATGGAAAGCACCTTGGCAACACTGTGCTTGACAGAATTATGCATGTGCTGAAGAGTCCATTGAAAATTACAAGTGTTGCACAGCAGAGCTTGAAGAAAAACCAAGGGGAAATATTTATGAGCAACTATTTTATGACTGCCTTATTAGAATCAAGTTTTAAAGGACATGTAAACTAGAGACATGCTGAGCATTATCAGGACTTATCTTCACCTAATGGTTATGTTATTCCACAAACAAACAAACTAAGGACACGAAAAGGGGAGGATAAAAATATCCAGTAAAGAAGTTCTGTGAAGAAACAAGCTTGCAGCAATCAGTAAAAGTGAAGGAAAAGACACTGAGAATTAAATGTCTTTCTACTATCAATCAAACTTCTATATTATGTCTTTATTTTTGGTTGCTAAGTTTGCGACATTTATTTTAAAGTATTTCAGTTACTTTAAAAGACTTTCACAGCTAATCAGTTACAACTGATACATATTTTGGCTAAATACCTATAATTACAGTTGTTTCATACCTGAGCCCCGGTTACTGATGTTGTGTAACAAGCAGTCCTGATTGCTGACATCAGCCCACTTAATGTTCCTGCATTTATGTGATAATTAGATAAAATCAAATAAAGACTTTCTGGTAACTTCATAGAATACAGTAAACATATTTACTGAGATTAACATAGATCTAAAATATTATTTACAGTTTCATTTCTTTCTGACAGCAAAAAGGAGCAGGAAAATATGGAAGCATCTAGGAATGATTACTTACTTTAAGATATGTTTTCCACGGTGTAGCTGTATACAGCTCTGTGATATGTGAGCTGAGAACTGTAGAAAGAGGTATTATCTTTGATTAGAACCACTATTTAGAATACAATTTATGATATGCTTAGGACATTTCTTCTTTTCCCATCTCTAACCTCTCTCACACTCTTAGACCGCTACTACTACAACATTAACACTGCATGTTTGGGATGTCCTAGAATACACAGATGACCAAACTTAGGAGTCCAAGAACATGTATAAATGATGTTCTGTGCAGAAATGGTGCCTCAAAGATATTTTAGAATATCAGCTTCATAAGGAGGAATGAGCAAAGTGACCATTGCAGCAGCCTCCCAGCCATGGTGGCCACCCAGGCCAGGTGCAGACTGAGGAGGCTGGCATTTTCTCCTTGGTCTGTAGGCCAGGACGCTTTGCAGCCTGTCAGGCTGTATACAAACAAGTGAATGAATTCCAGCTCTCAAAGCTTTCTGCTCTTGCCTGTGCAAATCTTTATTTCTCTGACTTGGTCACTCAGCCCTTCTAAAGCCCCATCTGTGAGGCACTCCATGACAGCGCCTTTTGGATCAATTTACTCTTCAGCTTCTCTTAGTCTGAGTAAGCTGCAGTGCTGCTTCTTTCCTTGACACCTCTGACATGTGTCCTAGGCATTTGCTTTTGGCCTTTAATCCCCTTACAAAAATGGTTTTCTGCTGGCCACCTGCCGTAAGACTGCAAGAACAGCTCCAGCCTACCCGGCTACTCATCACAGTGAGCACCCTGATCTCCAATTTCCAGGCTCCAGCATGTCACTTCCCAGGCATGTCCAGCAGTTAAAATAAAACAACACAAAACTGGGGAAAATTTCAAAATCAGCTACTACCCATGGCTAATGCAGCAGTAGACAGCAGTAACAAACCTTGCAGGTGTTTCTTCACCTCATAGGTCTTCAAACTGTGTGTTTTAAAAGTCATCCTGTTAGCTCCTGTTCTTTTCCCAGTTCCTTCAGTAAGATTGGACACAAATGTTTTCATACAGGACATGGCCATTCCATTGCTTCAAAATTACTTCTGATTGTTCCTCATCAGGTAGAGACTTGATAGAGACATGGTGAAAAATAGCTGATTCTACAGCCTTTCAGATAAAGCAGTGGCATAGTGGTTTAGTAAAACCAATGAGAATGTGCACCTGCTTTTTTTGTTTGTTTTCTTCCTTTCTTTTTTTTTTTTCATAAAATTCTTCTCATATGAACATAACCAGAGAATGATTGTGTTGGATCATGTAGGAATCTAGCTAATCTAGGATGCAGCTCCTGATCAATAAGCAACTATCAAAGAAAATAACAATTAGGGAAAGTGTGGTCATAGTGTGGTTTCACTTTCACATCCAAGCAATCAGTTGCTTAATGGCTCCCTGAACAGGGTTACGCTGGAGTCATGTTGTGGTTAAAAGCCACACGCAAGATTTTTTCCCATGAATTTGTACTCCTGGCCCCCTGAAATCCTGCAGCAATAAGACTATGCAATGTTTCTGTTTGTTGCTTTTAAACTTGCTACTTTGTCATTTTACTGGATACCCAGTACTTCTTTCTTATTTACCTTCTCTGTGTAATTCTTTGGTTTCCAAGCAGGAGAGTTTTAATATGTTAAACTAAGACTTGGTAAGAATCTATGTTATTCTTCTGATGGTTCTGACTTTCTTTTTCTGAATCTATTGTAGCTCTTCTATATTATTGTGTGGTAGATTCACTATAATGATATTATTTAATGTGATCCTTCACTATAGATTAATCCATTGACATGGAAATGCTTCATGTTTTCTTCTCTATTTCCTGCAGTAATTCCTCACATATCATTTCCTACATTGATCTAATATAAATAAATCTGCAATCTTGTTGGCCACTAACTAAATGTCTTGAGATATTTCTACAACTCTCCATAATCAGCTTGAGTATTCTAATATCAACAGAAGTCTTTCTTCTCGCACAGCACACACACGCACACTCTCACCACCCTTCTCTCATCATTTTTGAGTATTCTGGAGAGATAAAAAGAATTCACCAGTAACTTCCATATTTTTCTTCAGTGTAGTAAAATTTTAACATTTGTTCCTTCTTACACTTGAAGTTGAGAAACTCCCTCCTATGTCAAGCTTGCTTCATTTTTGGAAGAACCTTGTCGAAAACTTCTTGAAAATCTGTCGTACACAATGTAGCCAATATATAAGAGCAGATTTATTTATTTATTTATTTTAAGTGATCCTGGAGTTCCTAACTGCTGTTTGTGTAGAAAATTGGAAGAAAGAAAACCATTCAAATTTAGCAAATGCATAAACAGGATCCTACACATACGTTAAAAATTGTTATTTTAAAACCTGTTTTGTAACTTTACAGAGCTTGGTGTTGGCAATGCAAATAATTTCATGTAATTGGCAGTACTTTAGTATTTATTTCCCTTCCTATTCTGTATAGCTTTTATTATGAGTGGCTACTTGTAGTTAAAGAGGAGGTGCCTCACTGAAAACCCATCTCACTGAAATAAGCCCTAAGATTTACTGAAATGGAAGGGGATTTCTGAAGTTCCTGGGCTTTGCATTTGTCCTGTGCAGAAGGCAGAGCATCTGACACTGTAAGCCAAAATGATTTTTACTATGCAAATAGATGAACAGTGTGGATTTGTGTCACTAAAAGGCATTCACTGTATTGAAGATAAATGTAGAGAGAGAAATTGTAAGGATATTTGTAAACATAGAGGGCTTAACAATACCACTAATCCACAGTCACTGAAAAAAAGAGCTACATAGAATCAGAGGATGTGGAGATACCGTGCTTCCAAAAGTCCTAGGCAGCACAGCTGTTAACCACATGAGGACTTGGTCCTTCCAGCAAGAGATCTTCACTGTGTCCACATCCTGCTCTAGGTTTCCCTCTCTCTGTGCCATGTGTAATATCCATGTGCAGAAAACCAGAAAAAAGTGAGTACTGAGACAGTCTTGGTTACAAATATTGAGTTACCAATGGGAATAGTGTGTGTGCCTTGGCCCTCTTTAGTTCTGACTATGGAAGCACTGATACTGACATTTTTTTTACTAAGTGGAGTTGCAGAAATATCATGAGAAATATTGCTTATATATTTTAGAAGCAATTCTGAAATTTGGGATGCAGAGAATGCATTTTTTTTCATTCTTTGTAATTCTTTCTCAGTTATTGTTTTTGTATCCCAATTTAAAATACCAATATCTATACTTCATTGCAGCTTGCTGCTTTGAGAGAGAAATGTACTTGACTCCCTACAGTTATTGCAATTGGAGATGGATCTGATTAGGATGCTTTTCCTAATTAAGTGATATCACCTAAAGTGAGTTGCCCTAACATTGTCTCATTGCAGTGTAAAAATAACAATGGAGAAAATAACAGTGGAGAATCATTTGGTTATTCTATTTTCCTGATTAAAATGTCTTTACTCATTCATATTTTACAGGGTAAAATTCCACCTTAATGAAAGAAAGAGAGTCAGTTTTCTAACACAGCTAATTATGTGTCCTCATATCCCAATAATAGTTAGGGCTCAATTTTGCTGAATTGAGCAGCAGCACGTCTCAGTAGATCCACACGTAAGGAGAAAGCCCAAGGTGGATACACAGACACCAGAGATCACAGAAAAGGTCCTTCAGAGGGCTTTTCATTCACAGTCATCTCTGAGAGAAAAAGAAACAAGTCATCCCCTCCCCAGCCAGCTGCCACATATATGCAGATCTTCATGGTGTGAAGGAAGTTCTTTGACTTCATTTGAATCCATAAGATCTGGATATTTCAGATTAACTTTTCATGGTTTTGTTTTGAAAAAAAAAAATAGTATATCCCCGTGAGAAGCTCTAGAGTTCTCCTCTTCTGTGTCCTTTTTAAAGGTCCACCTGAGCCCATATTTGATCAAAATTCTGCTCTCCTAGTAAGTGCAGGTATTATCAGGGAGCAATATAAATAAAGGGGATTTTGAGCATCTTTCTGTATGTTAATAATTACAAGACAGATGAGATTTACATTTGATCAGCACTCTGTCCTCATTTCCCTATATTTTAGGCAACTATATAAAGTTTCGTATGAAATCTTTTTAGTACCTTCAGAGTTGATAAATATGATACTAAAAGAGATATTTCTCTGAGAAAGAGAAATAGCTGGTTACGGAAAAAGAGATTTTGTATTTAAGTAGAAAACAAAATGAAACATATACATACATGTTTAATTGCAAGCACAGCTGTTGGATGCAAATCCTGTAGATTTTACAGCTCAAAACCACATTTAAGGGAATCTTGCCCAAAACAGACTTCAGGATCAGGCCTTGTAAGATGGATTTTTAAAGTAGAATGTTATGTAACATTCGACTCATATATAGCTCATGTATCATTCGTCTCCTTGTAACACTAAAATTAATATTTTTCACATTTCTTTTGTATGCAGCACAGTTAAAAAGAAAAAATTAAAATGAAAGTTTTGTCTCTGCCATCATGAAGTTGAAGTAGGATTTCCTGTCTTATTCTTTTCATTCTGACTAGTGGTGTTCCATGTAGCATATTTTATTGCTGTTCTGCTGTCTTCTGTGCCCCTGTGGCTGCATGTATAGACCTTAGTGGAAAAATTGACTTTCCTACAGTTCTGCACTTTCTTTCTTCTACTTCCTTTCCCACTTTTGTTGTTTTTATTGATTCCATCACAATAAGTAACAGACAAAAAAGAAGATTAGGGCAGAAAGATCTCCCCAGCCCATCAATACATTTCCTAAGCCTTGCTAGCTGTGATTTTTCAAAAAGTCTTAGTTACATCTACATTCAGAAAATAAAATGTGTAATCCAAGGGATCAGCTCTTTCACATTCAATAATGTGTACCAAAAATAATTCAGCTGAAGCCAGTGGCTTAAAATTTATACGAGGGAGCAGAAAACCAGACTGGTGTACAGAATGGCAAACTGTTGTCACTTCTGCTAGGAAAAAATCTAGTGAAAGACAGCTGCAAGAGTTTTGTCCAAATAAGAATCTTGATACTCAGCCAAGGAGCATGAAGAAGACCAGAATTAAGTCCCAGTATTTTCTAGATGGAAACATCTGATCAACTGCTCTGTGCTTGTGAATTTTTTTCTTCAAATGTTTTTCTTTTCAGTTGTACACATTGTACCAAATTATCTCCTCATTAGCAGAAGACAATTTTGCTTGTTGAAAATGATAAAAAATGATGTGATTGAAGTTTCTGTTTAACAAATTTGCTCTTATGGTATATCTTCCTGAACTAAAGTCTAATCTGAGCTTTCTAAAGCTCGTATCAGTCTCTTTACAACTTTGTCTCTCCAAAGTACTAAAATATTTTACCTAAACCATTTGACTTTTCACTGAGATTTATTTGCCATAAGAAATAATGACTCCAGAGACAACCCTGTGACTACTTTAATATTCTAAGTTGGCATAGTAGCACTGATGTGTTATTTACTAAAAATCAATAAAAATGCCAACAATAAAAATATTCTTTATTATCCACTGTTGATAGAGTTGCCCTCAGCATAAATAACACTGGTGACTTCACAAGCAAGCCGTGTCAAGTTCACAAATGTTAGATTGGAATATGAATGTGAATGCAACTATTGTGTTGTTCAGTTTTGAATACTTCCTATAAAAGAAACATTAAATAATTTGAAGTCGTATGCTCTATTTTAGTTGTACATTACTGCATAAAAATGAAGCTTCAGAGAAGCTAAATTGTGTTCTTTAAAATGCATTTAATTCAGCATTCAACTTTTGTTATAAGTTTGGGTGGGTTTTATTTTTCCCAAAAGCAAGCAAACTAATGACACAAGGTACTTGCCTCTTAAAGCGTGAGCCCTTACATTCCCGCTTCCTAATTAATCCCATCCGCAAACCCCTTTTATTTTCGCAATAACGGTGGCCCCTGTTCACTTGGGTCTGGTACATTTACAACTGAAGGGTAGAAAATGTCTTAGTACTACTTATTTGTTGTTAAAATGTGAAGAGCGACACACACTCTTATAGTTATATTAAATATCTTATATTAAAAAATAATAACTAATGTCTGAGGAAAACATGCTGTCAAGATGCAGAAAGTTCACAAGAAAGCCATTCTACTCAGTGTGGCATTTTAAACAAAAGATTTTTCTCTCTTCAGCATTCTCTGGCAAACATCCTGGTTTAAAAACAATCATCCAAGTCTGGAAGCTCATCAGCCTCTGAGCTCAAAAATACTATATATTTAGAAATATGTATACAGTGACTGGTAAATCCCAAAATTTAAAATGTTGCATTTTAAAGCAAATCCTATTTTCCGATGCAGTGACTAATAATAATCCATGATCAAGTTGTTGTGTTCTCCACAGAAGTGAAGATTTTACAGTCATTCCTTTGGGAAGGAAGCAGTTCAGGCACTTCATCTCAGCTGTTAGGTGAAATGGAAGCTGGTCAGTGCATTCCTTACACTGTGCTAAAATAATAAATGTTACATGCCTAGCTGAACTGCACGAAGTGCAGAGTCTGAACCCTTTATTTACATGCCCTGCACAATCAAACGTAAATGGAATAAATAAAATGCATTAAGTACAGTGCTTTCTCTTTTGAAGCTGCTGGCCGTACACAGATCTCTAAGAAGTAAACTCTGCAGCCTCCTCTGGGCCAGAGCATCAGTTGAATACTTGCAATAAGAAGAGAGAATCAGATGCTATTTAAAGGCATTAAGCAAAGCGTAGATGTTTAATGCAAGTAACTTAGCTGTGTGTTTAGTTAATATGGAAATAATTATTATAATGTAGCACTTCATTATTTATAATGTATTAAATTGAGATTTTTATATGATGCCTTTACAGAGCAGATAGTTCTTTTGTGCAACAGATAACCAAACTACACAAAAATTACAGAAAGGGTGAAAGATCTTTTAAAAAGCAATATGTAAGGTTTGTTGATTAAGAATAGATATTAACTCCCCAAATGCTAAGCAAATAGGATTACAAAACCCTGTTAGTGGTTTTATTCTCTCTTTTTATGGAAGGTATTTTAAATCTCTTCTCCGGTGCAGGAAAGATTGTCTGAAATACCTGCATATTTTGAATGGCTAAGCTATATATTTTCTGGTTATTTTCTTCATACAGAGTGTGGGAAATATTTATTCCAAAGCTCAGATGAAGCAACGATGTGAGAAATGTTGTAAAGCATCTCATGTTGACTGGAGCTAATTAACTGCCGTGCTCCACCGTTGTTCCCAGTTTTAAGCAGCAACACACAGCACAATGCCTTTTATTTTGCAGTTTTATAGATTTTTGCTTAAAAACAGATTAATTCAATATCTGCACAATTTCAGTATTTTTTGCCTCAAAGAGTATTTTCGTGGATACACCAGAAATATTTCCTATGCCACGTTGTTTTTTATGTTTCATAATAAAATACAATTTGATAAACTACTTGTACAATTTTGCCCTTCTATAAGTACAGTGAACATTTGAAACATGCTACTTTGTGATTACATTTTCAAATCAGCACTACGTTTTTAGAGGTATATATACAAAGAAAATAAACCTAAGCATAGAAAATCCTGAAAGAAACTCAGTGATTGATTTCCCCTTCTTCTCTCTTGTACCAGCTAACCTTGAATCAGAAATAAATGCTGTTATCCTGTACATCCTACATTTACCACTGTGTGTCTAGAGAGATACATTTCGGGGTGAGAAGCTGGAATACTAAAATGTTGTTCCAGCGCTCCAGAAGCAGGCATATTGCTGTTGTGCAAATCAGATTGTTTTAATATTGAAGATGTGGTAATATATCAGAATCCGTGATTTGTCTTTAGTTAGTGTCACTGGAATTTTAATATCTGGAGAATGTTTAGTGCAGTGAATTTTAGTTAATACTGAAACAAATCACCACTATTAAACAGTTTGATTGAAAAAACATCTCATTTATTCCACTGGCTACACACACACACACAAGAAATTACACACTGTGTAATGCATTTCTTGTCTGACTAGCTGCAAATGTACATATCATCTCTCCACACCGCTTCCCAATCCTTTCTCCTGGTTTCCAAAGTGCTTTTTTTAATTTTTGTTACTTCTTCACTCCTAGCCACACTGACTCTAGGAAGAAGAACCAGAACATGGCATCTATACAAAACCATAGGGTATAAAAACAAGACATCTGAAGGTTTTAAATTCAAGACCAGTTCAGCTCTGCATCACATAGGAACACGTCACAGTCTGCAGTAGGAGCTACGTCCTGCTTTGCATCTGTTGAGGTCACATCTTGCCACCAGGCTGGGCTCAGCTCTCACTGCACTCCAGGGCACGAAGTTCTCCTGGTGTCTAGCAGGGCTATGGAGAAGGAGGAATGTGCAATGGAGGGATGAAGCACACAAAAACTAAATTCTAGCAGGTCCAGGCTGAAAAGGCTGTCAGCTGTTGGACTGTGTTGGACAATCACAGCTGAAATAATTTCATTAGCAGCAGGTAGCACCTACCTGCTTCCCCAGCTGTTCTCTCCACCTTCTGTTATGCCTGTCAGGCAACCATGACATATTCTCCGACCCCTATGAAATCACACTTCTATAAAGTGGAATTGGAGCTGAGAGGCCTCTTTAGGCTTAGGGTCAGTGAGAGCATACTACATCTTTTGTTTCTGTTGTATTGCTCCTGCTGCTTCTGGGGATTTGAGAGCAAGCAGAGAGAGGAAGGAGAGACTTGTGACAGAGATGTTAGTTGCACGGCTTGGCAGACTGCTGCCCAGCTCCACACTGTGCCAAAGACACCCGGAGGAGCCCTGAGCCTATCATGGCATTGCTCTCTAACTCCACTTTATTGCTAAGTTAAAACTCTTTTTTCCCTCATTTTCTCTGGTTGAGGCTGGGATTTAGGCACTGTTGTTAGATCGTTAAGCTCTTCTTCATGGCATCACCATTTTCATACCAGAAAACAGAAACGTAATAGGCCCTGTGTGTGACAGTGGCAATCCGCACGGAGGGGAAAGCAGAGGTCCATCCCAGTGATGAACACAGTTGGCTTTCAGAATATTATTTTTTTGTCTGCAGGTGAAGACACACTGAAACCCCACCTTGTGGGGTGCTTCCATGGGGATTAAGAGAATAGAGACTGCTTGTAATAAATAAATATCCAAACACCTATTTAAATTCAATCTATTTGTATGGTGTTAAATAATCAAAGAAAAAAGAATCCTTCTTTTCAGGACAATTATATCCATATCCTCATGTCTCTTCTATGTTTTCCACCTTCCGATTTCTCTGAGCTGAGTTCCCATTACTACTACCTGCACTTTTTTATTTTCATCCTGTTTTCTTCCACTCAAAATCTGCTAAGATTTTGACAACAAAGTGGCTAAAAACTGTAACAAACTTAGCAGTAACAAGAGCAGGTGTGTTCAGCTCCCTGTTTTCTGAAGGCATTGACTAGATCCTCCTTACTATGTTTATTCTTGGTTGACTCTGAGGACTAGATGCATTTGGAAAATGTGCCTGTGACTTCAGTTCAGTCTTAACATATTACCTGGGGAACTTATGTAGATTCTGTATGTTGCTCTAACTAACATCCCAAGTCTCCAAACTATGTATTTTAACTAACATGGTCTAGTAATGCTCTGCCTTGAAGGCAGGTCATACCTTTTCTGTAAGTAGCCTGTGGTTCTCCTCTACATCTCCCCTTAGTGGAAGTAGTTCTGTGAAATAAGGAGACACAAAATCGGTCTTCAAATCTTATTTCAATAATCTTATTTCTGGATGTGAAGCAAGAATAGAGCAAATAAGAAGATGAAGCCTGATTATTAGCTTAAAAGACTAAAATAAAAACTGTGTTTCTAGATTAATTGGGATTTCTCCTTTCCCTGTGTTGAGCTTGAAGAGCCCCTTCTATCAGCATTATTATGAATTATTGAAGTAGCCTATCAAAGTAGATTTCTCAGGCCCAGTTAACTGATGGAACACTAGCATGAACTTCCAACTTCTGTGCTCTCTCCCTCCCTTTCACCTTGCAGTGCCTACTGAAAAGTTATGATTGAAAACCAAGCAGAAGATACATATGGAGCAGTAGATAGGTAGCTACAGTGTTTAATGTGGACTTTTCATTAGAGTTTCTGTATTTTTTCATGTGTCCTTGAGATGACAGGTTTGGGTTGTTTGGCTTAGAGATCCATACCTGGTTCCTGAGATTGGAAAGACCCCAGGATTTCATGTGCTGTGAAGTAATGGTGGTCAGTAATGATGGACTTGTCGGTAGAATAGTCTGAGGTGAAAAAATAATGCCTCTCTGTGAGAAGGCAGGTGGCTGGGGAAGTGATTTTCTGTCTAGTTCTCCTTACACATGAGATGGAAGACAGAATAAGTATAGAGAAGCAGTGCTGCTAAAATATGTTGAACATTAACATAGGGATAGTAGTATTTTTCTTCAATTTAACATTTGTTCCTATTCAGTGCTTCAGAGTTTTCTGAGGGTAAATACTTTACAGAGTTCAAACTGGATGTAACATAAAATCAGATCTCAGGTTAATGGTGCTAAATTTGCAATGTTGTGGTCAATATTCTTGATATCCAATAATGCCTTAAAAGAAAAAAAAATCGTGTCCTTGCAGGTACAAAAAGACCTTATTCAAGGGTTCTTCAGAGCCACAGAAAATGAGACCAAAAATGAGGCCAGGATGTTATTGCCTGCACACCACAGCAATTTCTGCATCACATTTTAGCTCCAAAAGGACATACAACTTTGAGTTAAAGTAGTGGAGGTCCTATCATACCACCCTTGTGCCTTCCCTGTTGAGGATTTGCACCTTATTTCAGCTGACCTTTGCCTAGCCTAAGCTTTCAGCTGTAGAGTGTAATTGTGCTTCCTTTTCCAGGAAAAGGAATTCAAAATTCCTGTCAAATTAAAAACACATCTCATATAGGAAATCTTTTCTTAGTTACATGTAGACTGATTATGTCATCTCAACCTCTTTGCTCCTGCCTTGGAACAACACACTTCATTGATTTTGTATACTGGAAATACTTTCATATTCCTTAAATAAATATAACTTCAATATCACTCCTGTATTGGCATAGAAAAGGAGTGTATAAGAGGGAAGAGAATGGAGGTACTAGTTGTATTTGCTATGAATTAAAAAGAAAAAAAGAAAAAGAAAGCACAATGCATTCCTAACAGTATAATGCAAAGAGAGAAAAGAGTTTGGTTTGTGGCACAGATTTTTGTTTCCAGTTGCTCTGTGAACTACACAAGCTCCAGTTATTCTTCACGTTGTGACAAGACTCCTTAAAACTTGTGGTTCCTTTGTTTCAAGGTAAGCATTAACTGTTTATGATAATATTTGTTCAGTCCTGGTCAAAATGGAGACGTAAGGCTCATGCTTTAAGCTGAGATAATAACAGCAGTGAGGAAGTTAGAAATAAAATGGACCTTCAGATCTTACAGCATTACTTACTGAGCATCTTACAACACTGCAACAGGAAGAAGAGCAGCTTCTCCTGGTCCTCCTGGTCTCTGGAGCTTCTACAAAAATGCTGGATTAGAAACTACTTGGGAAGTATGTGGTGGGAGTGGTTCCAGGGTCCAAAGTACAAGAAGTGATAACTCTAACTTTAATGAACACTACAAAGAATGTTGAGCTACAGAGTCTGCCTGTGTAAGAGCTTGGGAGAAGAGGGATATTAAACCGCCAAATGTGGATCATGTCATATTTAATGGTATAATTTATTGCTACAAGACAGCCCTGGAAACGTTCAAGAAATAATGAAATTCGGAGATCTTCCAGAAATGCCCCAGATAACTCTGTCTTTTGAGTCAATTAGTCCACACTTACCCACTTGAGCACCCTGTTTTAAAAGCTGTATTACTGTTGCCACAGGACAAGACACTGAGTTATGCAAGTTACTGGTCTGATTTGACCTTGTCTTTTCTATAAAAATATTTTTCTAAGCCTACCCATTTCTTTCTGGATAATGTTCTAGTACCTGCGAACTTCTGAATGCTCACACCATACCCATTTCTTTCCCATACTCTCAGTACTACCATCATTTTTGCCCAATGCGGTAATATTCAAATATATCCCCATGAGCCTTATCCCCTTCATTAGAGCCTGTTTTTTGTTGCTGCAACTCACTTTTGGGAATGAGTGGCAGAAGTCTTTCTCACTTTAGTCAATAAAATACCAAAAAAAAAAAAAAAAAAAAAAAAAGAGAGAGAGAGAGAGAGAGAGAGAGAGAGAGA